>OU015493.1:70499625-70932125 GCA_907164885.2 Dolomedes plantarius | reverse complement strand
TTTAGATTTTACTATTCACCTGAGAAGTTCAAACTACACCACGAATAAGTCACCAAAATGCAAATCATTCAGCTATCCTTAAACTTTCTATTTTAGCATTTCTGTCCTATCGCCATCCTAGTTAATTCTGAAGAAACCCCGTGAGTGTAAGGGAAACTCACCTATTTTTTTTTACTTTTTGAAGCTTACTACATTTTATATGAAAAATACTATGTACTTGATAAATATTATTGATTTTACACTGGGGTTTCCACTCACTGTCCCCCTTGTCTCTTCGCACTGTTCAAATGTTCCCTTTGAACAGTGGCCTTTCCCTCTCATGTTTGGGAAACTTGCCTGCCCCCTTTCCTTTTGTGCATTTTGCTCAACTTCAGGTTCAGGTTGGAAGCACCTTTCCTTTGGTAAACGCTCACGAGGATATACTCACAACAGGTCACATACCTCAAATTTATTTTTGTATTGATTTTTTTCCAAAACAGTTGAATGATACACAACAGTTCTGTGATAATATTACTAACAACCTATAATCGCCCATTCTGATCATTATCTCTATTCTGGTAACCCCTTTTTCTACTGTTGGGCAAAAACATCTCGCCTTTCCACACACTAACTTCATCCTCCAATTCTGGCAACCTCTCTGAGCTAATTGTATTTTGGCGCTTTTACGATAGACGCGGGTCGGCTTCGATGCGAGTAACATGTTGCTGTTTTCATGGAATAGACTTCAGTTGTTCTCATGATTTGGAATTGCATTTAATTTCGGCTTCGTTTGTGTTTCTTCAAGAAATGACCATTCGGGTCATCATATATATATATATATATATATATATATATATATATATATATATATATATATATATATATATATATATATATTACTTTATAAGATTTTACATTTATAGTTTTATTGCACAAGAAATCCCCTAGTATTGTTTACATTAACCTTTCGACTCTTTTTATACTATGTTTGCTATGCTGAAGAATTTACACAAGAAAAACTTTGTGTCTAAGAATATACCATTGTTATGCGTAGTGAATTGAAGTGTTGCTTTCCATTAAACAAACAGGATACACATGTTTTCCCATGAAGGAATTATTTGCATTTCTAATTTTCTTCCTGATACTTACAGTGTTTGTTCAAAAAATAACCTATTTGAAATGTGAGAAAAGAAAGTTACGAAAGGTGTGTTATTTTTAATGTTATTCCGGATTGCAAACAAAGCCCTGTCAAAGAAATGTTTGGTATTCCCTGAAAAGTGTTATGTATCATTTGTTTCTGTCGAACCTTAGTTTTGATTATTTCCGGTTTTATAATGTATATTTTTCATGATAAACAATGTGTGTCATTTCGTTAAAATAGCAGCTGTTACGAAAATGTGTTCTATTTAATATGTATATCATAATTTGATGTAGAGATTGTTAATACAGTAAATGTAATGTTTTAAACAAATTAACACCAAAAAGTCCATCTATATTCTTCTTTATATTTTTAAAAACAATACTTCAGCTATGGATTTTTTTTAAAAATATTAAGTCTGCCGTGTACTAAACCACTTATATTCGCTCACCTCTATGTTAAACTATGGTGAAAATTTGCTTACTATTTGCATCTACATAAACGCTGATAATCTAATAAAATGGTATTTTCAGATACCCTGATCTTTTTGTCACTTGCAACAGGATGCATTTTGCAAATTTCGTTCACCAATCGAATTTATCCGCACTTAAAACACACTATACCAGATTTTTCCCCGGAGAATTTAAATTCCAAAATTTATTTGCATTTGTTTTAAAAAACAAAAAATCCACCAAGGTATAAAACCATTTTTCTCTACTACGGAGAACAAATTTTTAAGAAAATCTTTCGATCTAAGTCGGCAAACTTTGGACAAATTTTTCACCATAGGTTAACATCAAGATGAGCGAATCCAATAGGGTTTAAACATAGTAGCCTTCATGTGGAGTACTAGAAATGTGATTTTGAGAGGTCACATTCTATTTTGATTAAAACGAAGCGAACTAGTTCCCAACTGAACATATTTCACTTTCTCTCCTTACTTTGAGTCTCTAAACATCCATCTACAAAATTCTACCTTCCTTTGGAAAACCTTAATGTAATTTATAAGTACTAGTACTCTTTAATAGCAATTTTAATGTAATAACGCTAGATACTATTTTAATTATAACTTTTTCCCGTATCTAAAAATGCACTTCAAAAAGTGACATGTATTGTGATAGTAGGATTCTACAACAATATAATTAAATTATCTATTATCCTCATACTGCATCATTGAGAAAGGAGCAGATGTTAAGCAGGTATAGAGATAAACTAATATGAGTTGATAACTTAGATTTTGGAAGGTGTTGGGACCAGTGGACCCGAGGGATGTCATGTACACGAAGACCAGGCTCAGGACGCCCTCAACAGACCAGACGTCGAGAAGACCGCCACATCGTAAGAAATGCACGCGTACAGCCAACTGCTTCATCGGCCGCCATCCAGGCACAGGTAGCACCTTCACTAAGGGCCTCTGTGTCTTCTCGAACCATACGAAAGCGCCTGGCTGAAGGACAGTTGGTATCGCGGCGCCCATTACGTGTGCCGCCCTTGACGCCCACCCATCGACGCCTCCGTTTGGAGTTTTGCCGCGCACGAGGAAACTGGACTGCAGCGGAATGGAACCAGGTCGTCTTTAGCGACGAATCCAGATTCAATCTCGGCAGTGATGACAATCGTGTTCGTGTGTGGAGAGCCCGTGGTGAACGCTTCAATCCTGCCTTTGCAGTACAGCGACACATCGCTCCCACAGCTGGTGTGATGGTATGGGGTGCCATTGCCTTCAATACACGGTCACCCCTAGCATTGGTCCGTGGCACCATGACAGCCCAGCGGTATGTTGATGAAATCCTGCAACCACATGTGTTACCACTCATTCAACGGCTCCCAGGAGCCATTTTTCAACAAGACAATGCTCGGCCTCATACGGCAAGGGTGTCACAAGACTGCCTCCGCACTGTTACTACCCTTCCTTGGCCTGCCCGATCACCAGATTTGTCTCCAATCGACCGTATCTGGGATCATTTGGGACGACGAGATGGGCATCCCACGAGTTTGAACGAACTAGAGGCAAGGTTACAGCAAATATGGAACAAAATGTCTCAAGACATCATACAGAACTTGTATGACTCAATGCCCGATCGTATCGCATCGTGCATTCGCGCTAGAGGGGGTCCAACGGAGTATTAACTCCTCCGTTCTTTTGCCTTTTTCTCTGAAATAAATTATCCTTTTTCTTTGATTTTCTTATCATTTACTTATATTAAAGTAGTCATTACGTATGTAAAATTCCGTTTCATTGAGACGACTCCTTCTTGGTACGCTAATTTTTTTGTCCATGATTGTATATATTCGAACGCGAAGGCACTGGTCACCAGACATTCGCCTGTATGTACACCGCTAGTCTGCTGGCCTTTCTATTAGGGGGGGGGGGGGCACCGTCCAGCACTACCTCCTACAAGCCGGTCCCGTAAATTAGAACCGAGTCGAGTGAAGAGACCGGTACACTTTATCCCGCACCTCCAGAGGTAATTTTGAGAACTTGGAGGACATTGTGGCGACGAGAGATTTTACGTTCACCAACCGACATTAGTGTACACAGCGGTGGATTTGTCAGCGGCGGGCATCGAACCAGTACGTATATATATCCTATATATATATATATACGTATATGTGGTTATCAAAATAATGGAAAACATAGGTGGTTATCAAAATAATGGACACAGGGGGGAATAACATAAAATTCTTTATTAATGTGGCATAGGACCATCTATGCCATATTAGACCATTTAATACCACCTGAATTCACTAAGGAATTGAATTATGCAAGTCATGAATAGTGGTTAAGGGAAAATTATTTCATTCTTTATGGATAAATTGTTAATGTTCCTTTATAAGATGTTGTTGATGGATATTGATTCCTGACTCGGTTCCCTAAAACAGACCACATCAGTTCGATGATATTGAGGTTTAGGGACTGTGCTGGCCAGATAAGGTGTTTGACTTGGTCTTTATGTTCCTCAAATCACGACCTGACACCTCTAACTATATCGATCGGAGCATTATCATCATGGAGAACACCATCTCCTGCAGGACACAATTTTTGCACCATAGGATGGATCTGGTCTGCTAAAATTTCGACATAGTCCTTCCCAGTCAATCTCCTTTTCAGGGTTACAATAGATCCCTTTTGAAAACCATGAGATGGCCACCGAAACCCTGAGAAATTTCCCTCCATGTTTGACGGCTGTCATGAGATAAGCTTGATCATACGCTTATGTAGGAGTTCTTCTGACATACGCACATCCTGTTGCTGGGGAAAGAGTGAACAATAATTCGACTAACCAAATGTTATATTTCAACGTATCACTCGACCAGTATTTGTTCTCATGGCACCACTGTAGAGCACCTTTTGTATTCACATCTGTTACAAGTGGCTTGGGAATTACTACTCTACCGTAAATGTTTTGTTTGTGAGATTTTCTCTTACCTGTAATGACCGATACTGGGGCCTGCAGATTCAGATGGAGATCTCCAGTCACTTTGACTGCAGTTGTCTTCTTTTTTGATGTCACAATCCGCTTCAACACCCGTCAGTGTCTTTCACTTAGATTTCCCTTTCGTCCATTATTCTGTTTCACAGAGGATGTCTTTCCGTGCACGCTGTATGCCATCATGACTTCCGATATCATAGCTCAGTAAACACCCAAAACCATGGGGATGTTGTAACAGATACTCCAATTAGATGCGTTTGCACAATGTGCCCTCTCTGCACGATCTACAAGGTTTGACATCTTACGCCATCCCCCACAGACCGTGATACCCAGAGTTCCATTATTGCTACCCTAGAGTAGAATAATCTATACACTATATTCTGTAAAAAATACTGGTCCCTAGACTTGTTTTTTAAGGAATACGAAGCACTTTCATGAACACCACTCATACTGACATGTGTTTCCATTATTTTGATAACCACCTGTATATATTATAAAAAGAATGTCTGTGTGGGTTTCTTTATGCGTTCCCGTAAGGTCCATCCGATTGACATGAAATTTTGTACAGATGTTGTTCTCACTCCCGCGAGAAACACTGGGGGCGGAAGACTCTCCTAGCACACCTACGGGGACAGGGAGGGCATGTTGCACATGTAAAAATAATCGAAAACGACTGATATTAGTGTCAAGTCCATAGTTTTGGGGATCGCTAAGATTAATAGTGACACTCCCGATGCCGTCTAAGTGCATGTTCAGACCCCCATTAACATTAGGGTGCGAGGTGGGGAAGAAAAGGTGAATATAAAATGTCCGAAATGACCGAGAGTAGTATCATATCCATAGTCTTTTGGATCACTGAGATGAACAGTGACACTCCAGATGTCATTTAAGTGCAAGTTCAAACCCCCATCAGTGAGGGGGGGGATCTCAGGGGGAGAGAAGGGAGGAGTATAAAATGTCCAAAATGACCGAGAGAAGTGTCGAATCCATAGATTTCGGGGTTGCTGAGATGAACAGTGACACTCCCGATGCCGCTTTAGTGCAAGTTCAGGCCCCCCCATTAGTAATGGGGGGAAGAAGGAGTTCATATATAATCTCCAAAATGACTGAGATTAGCGTCGAATCCATAGTTTTCGGGGTCGCTGAGAGGAACAGTAACACTCCCTATGTCATATAAGTGCAAGTTCAGCCGTCATCATCATTGGAGGGAAGGCTAGGGGGGAGAGAAGGACGGAATATAAAATGTCCAAAATGACCGAGAGTAGTGTCGAATCCATAGTTTTCGAGGTCTCTGAGATGAACAGTGACAATCCCGATACCGTTTAAGTGAAGTTCAGCATCGCATCAGCACTGGGAGGGAGGTGGGAAGAAGGGGAATAAAATGTCCAAAATGACTGAGAGTAGTGTTGAATAAATCGTTTTCGGAGTCAATAAAATGAACATAGGAAACTAAAAATATTGTTTTTAAACAAGTTTTGAATTAAATAATAGAGTGAAATTTTAATTTTATTTTATCATTTGTATACTGTAGATATAATTTTAAATACCTGTAAATAAAATTACTTAGAATTTACACTATAATTAGAATACATTCCTTTACCTCTGTAGTAAAAAATTGAGATGAATATAAGATAGATCAATTATATAGAACATAATAAAGATCAATTATTATGTTATAAATATTTTGTTACCTGGGCAACGCCGCGTAAACAGCTAGTATATATATATATATATATATGTATATATATATATATATATATATATATATATATATATATAAGTTAAGAGTTTAGAGTTACATAGATAAAGAGCGAGAGATATGTGCATATGTAAACATGCATTAATAATTAATTTATGCATGTATATTTATAGTAATATATAGATAATATATATATTACTATATAGATAATATTTATAGTAAACATAAAAACTATTGTATGTTAACTGAATTGCATATAGTAAGCTTGATATCTATATTGATTTATTATGTTATAAATATATATATATATATATATATATATATATATATATATATATATATATATATATATATATATATATATATATATATATATATATATATATATATATATATACATATATATATATATATACATATATATATATATATATACATACACACATATATATATATATATATATATATATATATATATATATATATATATATATATGATATGTTATATCTGTTTGTTTAGCTATGAAATAAAATTCCCATTTTTGACTTAAATAAGTAGCTGTATCTACGCATATACTCCTTACTGAGCACAAAAGATCAAATATGTCAAAATACAATAATAGCAAAAATATCCCGATTCAATCTTGTCCTTTAATTCTAAACAACCTTAGTATTGTAGTTTCTGTTCCATGTCAGTAATTAGTTTTACTGTCTGCCGTCGCAGTATGCACCAATTAAGTGACAAACTGGGAGTTTGACTCAATCAGCTGTTAATGTTTGCGAATGCTGTTTAAGTAGAATTAAAAAAAAAACTTGAGTAGCTTGAGCCTAAATTTCTAATTAGAATATTATTTCTCTCACAATTTTACTGAGAAGAATCGAGACATGCAGACGGGGGCCATTGGAAATCGGTACTCTTACTAATTGTGAAAATATTTAATAACAGATTAGTTTCAAGAATAAATAATATTAATTTGAGGAAAATATGAGAAATCTAATGCTAGAGATCACAGTACAGTAATAATATAATTTGTTTTGAAAAGTATTTCATTTCCTTGGGGTTGACATTGGGGAGTTGTTTCAAGGAATATATACGATTAAATGAAAGTCGTTTGTGACTTCCTATTATTACGTTTTTAAATCTTGGAACAACTTTGAATAATTCAATTAATTAAAAAAAGAATATAATTTTACCATTTTCAGATTAGTAAATGGAAAAATCAAATATCCGTAAGTCACAGAGATGCCATAATTTACATACAATACTCATAATAATCTAATGATAAACATACATGTTTTGTTTAGAATTGTCCCCTTATGAAGTAAAATTTTATTACAGTACATATATTGATTGTTTCAGTTGATGTAACTTAGAATATCTCTTATAATTAACAATCATAGTCAGTCATAAATCATATGTCGTAAAGTTTTGTCCCGCCTTTAAAACTATCTATTTCTTATGGAAATTTTCCCCCTAACAGCTGCGCTTACCACATAAATGAGGATTCTCTCTTTGACTATGGCACTGTATTCAACGAAAACATACTTTTTAGCGCTGAGAACGCATCCCGCTTTCTTATCAGTGAAATTCCTCGTGAGAGGAAGAAAGGTCTGGTATATCACGCTACAAGTTTAGCTACATTTCGCCTCCCAGAGATACACATGTCAAATCACTTCTTTTTGTGTCGCTTTGTTTTCGCAGGTTTTCTTGCCGCATAGCGAGCGCTCTTCGCCAAATTTGGCGGACAGATGCAAAACTCATCAGCCAACTGCAAGAGGAGATCTCTCCCGACCCGTTGGACAGGACGAAGAGCAGAGAGGGTGACTTGAGGATGCCGAAGATGAACGAAGGCAGTTGGAGAAGAGTTTTGCTCGCAAGGGGACTCAAGAAGAATCCACCGGTCTTCATAGTCGCATAGAATGCCAAACATTCTGTATTTTTTTTAGGCCTTAACCCTTTGAGGGGCGCTGTTTGCACAGTGCAAACGCCTAAATCTAGTCTTTTTTCACTTTCATTCAATGTATTCCAGTTAAATGAGCAGAAAAATGGTTAGTACTTCCATCTGTTATCAGTTTAAAGAAGTAAAAATATTTTGCAACCTTTATTTGGAAAATTTTTCAAGATTTTTAAGTTAAAAAAAATTGGGAAAAATCTCATCCGTACTAAAGGGGGAGTTTTTTGCCCCTGATAGGGTTAAGCCCTTTCCGACAAAATTCCCTCAAAATAAATATGTTCCATGGTTCATAATTTTGGTCGTCATTCCTCGTTTATCGTTTATTGATGTGCTTTGTCTATTCCAGATGACAAATTCCCAATCACTATACTGTAATATGCATCTCAACCTATTTTTAATGCGACATCATACATGTGCTATAGTTTACATACAGTACGCATAATTCTTTAATGATTATGAAGCAGATTTTGTTGTAACATTGTCCTTTAATGAAGTCATATAGTAGATATTACATACTGAATGTTTAAATATTATTACAGGTATCTTTAAAATATTTCCTTAATATCATTTTATATGGTCTATATTTATCCTATTGCTTCCTCAAAATTCTTTAAAAGTTCCTTATGCGATGTTCAAATGATAGGGCAAAAAAAAAGATATTATTCCCTGAATTCGTGTGTTCCTTAAACTTTATTACAATTATTTTTCTTTTCATTTCAAGAAGAAACGTAAGCGAAATTTTCTTATATAAAAGAATATTTTCTCTATGGGAACTATTTTCCATATTACTCGAAAAATCCTTTAATGGCTAGTAAAAAAAAAAAATCAGGCATAATAGTTTATATGTATTTCGTATGTTTCATGTGTGTTATATATGTATTTATTATTATATATGTATTATATGGAGGCCTTATTTGAACAGTGGTCCAACAACATTCTTGCTAATTTGAGATAGAGAGCTTTAAAGTCTAAGTCGTGCTGAGAAATGCCTGCTGAAGCCTGATTTGTAATGCCGTCTGTTGGTAGCAGAAATAAGCTGGAGGTGTACCAGTTCAAAAAAAATATTGAAATGACTTGTATGAACATGAAAGTGAGGCTAATTCCATTTTTTTAAAGGTGAAGTTCGACCACTATTTAAATGTGGCCTTCATATATTGGTGTATATGTATTATATTTATTTCATTTAGAAACATGAGTAAAAAATATTGAAGCAAGCTTTCGTAAAGGATAGATTTTAGTTCATTTAAAACTTTCCATGCTGTTGAAATAAAACATCCAAATTTCCAAAATCGAAAAGAAATTCATCGCTCTATCGAATCGTCATAATTATTCACTAAAACTATTCTATATACGTAAACCACTAATTCACATGCGTACCTCCTAGGTATATAATTCAGATAAAAATATTTACTGCTTATCTATGTATTTAAGTTGCTAAGCCGATTACTTGGACAGTCCGTGAGAGAAAATTACGACATCAAATTACTTAATTTTGTTCTAAAACGATAGATTTTAATCAATAGATTTCTCAAATTTGGTTTTTGTTCTATTAATTAGCGATAATTTACAATAAAAAATAGTTTTCTGCGCATGCTCAGTGACATGTTTAAATCTGACTTTAGATACTCACGAAGCACGAGGCCACATGAACAAATAAATTTATTTGTGCGCATGCTCAGTGACATATCTTAATCTGGCTTTAGATACTTACTAATAACGTGGCTGCATAAACACATTAATTAGTTTATTGCGAGG
Source organism: Dolomedes plantarius (assembly GCA_907164885.2). Classification (NCBI taxonomy): domain Eukaryota; kingdom Metazoa; phylum Arthropoda; class Arachnida; order Araneae; family Dolomedidae; genus Dolomedes; species Dolomedes plantarius. Next base: position 70,922,165 of record OU015493.1, on the reverse strand, counting down.
AATCTTTGTATGTCTAACTCTGTCTTTATTGGGTTCAATAGCAGTTAAACTTATTTAGTTTTTAAAGTGTATTTCTGTATTCTTAATATTATTATTTTCTACATTTGGCAATGATGTGTTGAGTATAAATTGTGTATTAGTAGAATTATTTACTACCCAGCCTTCATATTTTGACAGGTACCAACTAGTATGGCTTTAAATTTCGTCGTGAATGCCATGGTAAGTCGGTGTACTTTTTAGAAGACAATTTCTTTTTTTGAAAACTCAAAAACCAAAATGCTAAAGTTTTCAGAGGAACCAGATAAAATATAGCTTTCCAGAGCATAAAAGATAGGAAACAAATCCGGTATAAATTGACTTCAATTCTTACTGGGTTTTATACTCATTTCCTTGCTGGCATTGTACGATTTCCTTTTCAAAAGTGAAACCGACGCAACCAATTTCCATCATTTTTTTTTGTTTTAGTGCTCCTTTCCATATTTCTATCTGTTGCACGTTTTCGCATTTTTGGAGGATACTTCACTCTATGTGACAGTCTCAAAAGGTGAAAAAATTTCAAAATAACTTACGCAGCATGGTATAATTCCAGAAAAATTGCCAAAAAACATTGTTTTGAAAAAAACCTAAAATATTAGAAAAGTCTGAATGCTTATCGTAGACTAATTAATAGATTTTAAAAAACTGCTTAAAATAAGTTCATGTGTCAATTATATGTTTTGAATTCTGCATTTTATGTATGACATAGATGCGGTACAATTTGAAAATAAATCCAGATATGAAAATTTAACAAAATAAATAAATGGGGCTTACATATGTATACCTACATTACCAGGAATATGTCTATTATTTACTATAACTAACGGAAAAATTTACTCTGTTCTGGAATTTCTCAGGCCAATGCAATTATATTCTTCCGAAGAAAAGCAAGATATATCTCGCCCTATAAATAAAGCCAAGCGAAACTGCATTTAAGAATGGATATGCCAACACGGCAAACACAAAAAGAAAGCAATCCTTGAAATGAAAAAATAACATGAAGCAGTAAATATGGGAAATGTGATAAAATGAAAAACAAGATATTAAAAAGAATCTTCCTCTTTATATATATATATATATATATATATATATATATATATATATATATATATATATATATATATATATATATATATATATACATATATATATATACATAAATATATACATATATATATATATATATATATATATATATATATATATATATATATATATATATATATATATATATATATATATATATACATATATATATACATATATATATATATATATATATATATATATACATATATATATATATATATATATACATATACATATATATATATATATATATATATACATATATATATACATATATATATACATATATATATATATATATATATATATATATATATATATATATATATATATATATATATATATATATATATATATATACGTACATCTATATAGTTACATATAAGTATTTAATTGCAGTGATTCTCCAGTAAATATTAAAATGGTTCTTAAATCTATATCTTTGTGTATTCGTTTATCCTTTGTGTGTCTGTGTGTATAGACACGCAAGTATATTATGCACCAACCTGAGAATGCGTCGTCAGAGAAGTCTACTCTAAACTTCCCATATCTTATTTACTGGCAGCACTAGTGTGCCCGTCACTTCCCGAAATTCTTCATTAAATGCTTACACGTTCATCCATCACCAGCTCCTAATCGGAATTCCACTTGCGTAACGTTTACACGATAGCTCGACATCCGAGAAAGCCCTTAATAAGCAAAGACACAGCGTAACCAGTTCCCTTTATCTTCCCTTTAATATATGGCGGGAATAACCTAAACGGGTCCAGTCTTAGGAAATAGGAGCTCTAACATTTCTATCTGAAATACAATTTAATACTCATTAAAGTCCCGTGTTTGAAGTGCAGTAATATTTTTCGTCCTTCTATTTCATTTCAAGTGCTTTCTTCAGAGAGAATAGAATATTTTCTGTCGGCTTAAATCATCCATAAAACTAGGAACTGATTTATTGAGCTTTAAATTTCTGAAAGCTTATGTAAATAGATCTAAATAATGCATTTTTTAAAATTCTGTGTTGAAGGAAAATTACGAAGAATTGCTATAAAAGTTAATGATTTTTTAATAGTTCCGCAGATAGATTTAATTAAATATGTTGAAATTATAATTGTTAAAACCTATTAATGTACATGTTTAAATTACCCATTGAAAAAGACGTTAATTTTTCCTTTTTATGTTATCATACCATATCAATTCTTATTTTTTTTTGCAAATTTCTTTTGAATATTCCTTTAGAATCTTACGCAAACTTTCATTTATACTTATTGTATATATGGTTTCATGTTAATTGATACTGATAAAGTAATTATCGTTAGTTTCATACATTTACTTTTCTCAAACGGGTTTTATTCTTATCCATTCTCATCCCACGGAATATAATTGTGTAAAATCTTTTTATTCCGAAATACAATGAACGAGTTTATACATTTTTTTAAAAACTCAGTTAGCTTTATCAAGCATTTTTGCAATTACTTAATTATTAATATTTATAATCTGAAATTTTAACCAAATTGCTCTTTCAATTATTGTTGCCTTTGTTTTTAGAATGAATGTTTTATAAAAATTCCTGCAAGCAATGGTAACATTATAGTTTCCTGAGACAACCATTACTACACGACTACACTACTTCTTAAGGGGAGGGGGTCACTTTTACGTTACCATTAAAAGTATCATTTTTAGACCTTTGTTCGATTGTATGTATTACTCAGGATTTATGCTTGATTTACATGAAATTTTTTGAGTAACTGCCTATACTGTTTATTATATATCCTTCAATGTTGAGCTGAAGTTTCGAGCATGCGCTGTCTTCTCAACTGTGTGATATAGTATAATCGGCAGGCTTTATGCAGCCGAGCCCTCGACCTCTCACTCACTACGATGTCGTTGGAGTGATTTGTAAATCCTGCAGGTGTTTTGTATATTTACCAACGATGTTTACGTTGTTGTTTTTAATAAATGTTGAATTTGCTTTTTAAAACTATTTTACGGCACTTCATTTTACCACGTTCGGTGACACTTTTCAGTTGAACTGCTTCCAGAAGTTGTGTACGTTAGGATTGTGGTTTCTACGTCTCTCAACCAGATCCTCCCGTCAGTATAAAGTAAACTTGCATAACCGAATATGAAAGCTTCTTAATATATTCTACCTTATAGAAAATACATCAATAAACTCATATTACTTGGGATATACAGGAAATGTATACGTTCATATGCAAATATGTCTATAAACAGTGAAGGTGATTGAAAGCCAATGTGTTAGGTTAATGAAATATCAGGTAGTTCTACCGCAATGTTTAATTTTACATAAAATGCCATTAACTCACTTTTTTAACCAAAAACTTTTTCCTAAGGAATTTATACAGAATGCTCTACTGCATTTGTTTCTCTTTTATACCCTAGACATCATGCAAGCTTTATTTTAAAGTATAGCTAGTATATAGTTTATTTATTTAAATAAAACTTATCCTGATAAATTACGAAAAGGAATGCCATATAATGTGATGTGAAATTATATAACTTGATCGAATATTTTGCTTTTAAAACACGACTGGAAACAGTTGAGACAAAACTAATATATTCCTTATTCAACCAATAGTATTCATTTTAAGGCCGGATAACAATTTTTTTTTTCTCCAAAAGGAAGAAATATTCTCCTGGGAAATAACAGAAAAGCGTTACACTTCTTCAAGCCCGTTACTTGCGTGGCATCAAGACAGGTGTTAAAGAGAGCTGAGTCAATGCTCTTACCATTCTTCGTCCGTGGATAAACACTGGAAAACAAGACGCGGTTTTATCGATTGTTCGCCACTGGATTTTTTTTCTTAATTTATTTTAAACGCTTTCCAGGTCGGTTTATTCTAAATCGTGATGTTCATTGAAATCCTATATATATATATATATATATATATATATATATATATATATATATATATATATATATATATATAATTTTAATGTGAGTAGAACATAATTGAATTCAAATATAAGTTATTTAGAGAAGTTAAAAATATATTTAAGTCCTGAAAACTACGTTCAATATGTATTATTTAACATTTTTTGGTTAACTTTTTTTTTTTGAACTTTAGAAGCAGGCAATGACTACATGAAACAAATACTTTTAGTCTTTGGTAGATCTAAATTTAATCTATACAGCAATGTCAAATACGCTTGGTCAAATCCAAGGTATAAATTTTATTTTAAGCAAGTTCGAGGTCAGTTTATTCTATACTAGATGAAGTACCCGGCGTTTCCCGGATTTTTAAGAAGGTTTGTTAACCGAAATCAATTTAAAAACTTAACACAGTATAAATTACATAGCCAAAAAAAAGGCATGTGAAATGTTATACATATCTCAGTATTTTGGTAGATGCAGTCTTTCATCATTGTACCACTAAAAGCTGTAAAGTAAAAATGTCAAATTGTGGAATGTTTGTTAACCAAAATCAATTTAAAAACTTAACACAGTATAAATTACATAGCCAAAAAAAAGCATGTGAAATATTATACATATCTCAGTATTTTGGTAGATGCAGTCTTTCATCATTGTACCACTAAAAGCTGTAAAGTAAAAATGTCAAATTGTGGAATGTTTGTTAACCAAAATCAATTTAAAAACTTAACACAGTATAAATTACATAGCCAAAAAAAACATGTGGAATGTTATACATATCTCAGTATTTTGGTAGATGCAGTCTTTCATCATTGTACCACTAAAAGCTGTAAAGTAAAAATTTCAAATTGTGGAATGTTTGTTAACAAAATCAATTTAAAATCTAAACAATTTAGCAAGATTAAACTTCTATCTTTGGAGCAAAAGAAGCTGATAAGTAAAACATAAAATATACATACATTTATAATAAACCACTAAAAGCTGAAAAAGAAAAATGTCAAATTGTCTTTTGGAAAGTAAAGCTGAAAAGTAAAAATGTCAATTTGTCGAATGTTTGTTAACCAAAATCAATTTAAAAACTAAACACAGTATAAATAACATAGAAAAATAAGCATGTGAAATGTTATACACCCAAATAATAAAAAAAAATCCAATATAAAAATATATAAATTTATAATTAACTCCTCAGAATTCATCTAGATTTAACCTTTCATCTTTGGAGCAAAAGAAGCTGAAAAGTAAAACAAAATAAATACATTTATAATAAACCACTAAAAGCTGAAAAGGAAAAATTGTCAAGTTGTCTCTTGGAAAGTTAAGAGTTTTAAAAAGTAAAGCTGAAAAGTAAAAATGTCATTTTGTCGAATGTGTGTTAAACAAAATTGATTAAAAAAGTAAACACAGCATAAATAACATTTTTTAAAAAAACATGTGAAATGTTATACACATCTCAGAATTTTAGTAGATTAAGCCTTTCATTTTTCAAGTTTAAATTAAAAATGTCAAATTGTCTAATGTTTGTTAACAAAAAGTAATTTACAAACTAAACACAGTATAAATAACATAGATTTAATAACAGTATAAATATCATAAAATATATACATTTATAATAAATCACTCAAAGCTTAAAAGCAAAAATGTCTAATTGTCCATATAAATACCTCCATAAATGCAAGATTCTGTAGCCAAAAAAATATATAAATAAAGTATTAAAGCATTGGTTAAAGGCACTGACTGATGAAAAAATTAACAGAAATCTGCAATTTGGGCTACACGCACCATAAATGCAAGATTCTGTAGCAATAACAGAAACACTAAGTATAGTGTTTGATAAACCATCTGTCCATAATAAACTCCATATAAATCTCCATACTGTCCATAATAAACTCCATATAAATCTCTGTTCAATTAAACTGATCCAAATATTATCTCAAGTACCTTCATAAACTATGTTTCTCGTTTCTTGATTCGGGGTTCAATATGAATGTTTGTTAACGAAAGTCAACTTAAAAACTAAACACAGTATAAATAACATAGAAAAAAAACATGTGAAATGTTATACACATCTCAGAATTTAGATAGATTCAGCCTTTCATCACTAAAAGCTGAAAAGTAAAAATGTCAAATTGTCTTTTGCCTTGTGAACTCTGCATGAAAAATTAAGCAGTATAAATAAGCAGTATAAATAACATAGTACAAAAAAGAGATAGGAAATGTCATACACATCAATACTAAAAAACAACGAATAAATTTTGGTTCTAATTTGACTCTTAGTGTGCTTCACTCTTGAAAATAGTTGTTCACAGATGTACGTGCTTCCAAACGTTGATGACCAGAATAACGCTTGACTATGCAGTGAAGGATATTTATATCTGGGCAGGTATGATTTATGAGTACAACAAAGAGACTCTATTGAATTTCTCTTTAAGTTAGATGTCAGATTGCAAATCTATGCATTCCATTTGACAATTTGCTAGCATTATATCTATATCGACTGTAAATAGAGTAGAAAACATGCAAAAAATAATTGTTTATTTCCCCCGAAGTCCTGAAATCAATTTTAAAATTCTTGTACTAAATCGGAAAGTAGGGCTAAGTATTTTGTAATATTTTTAGAATTGTGCTTGGTCAGCGTCTCGAAACGCAAAAATATTTTAACATTTAATTTGGCTTGCCATAATTTCAACTTCTTGGATTTTGCACTGAAGTAAAATCCATGAAGTGACGGGTGTTTGAGTCATTTAAATGGGCATTCAGATCTATCAAAATCTGCTAAATCTGCAAGCCAGTTATCATAAAGTTCTGACACAGATTACTTTTCAATGTCATAAACAATTTGATATCAGCAAGTAGGCTAAAAAACCGTTTTAATATTTTCTCCACTGAGCTACCTTATTTCTTAAAAGTATTGCCATATTCAGCATCCAAGCTTTTAAGAAATTCCTGAAACTGGCTTATGAATCAATCCCCAAGCCTTCATAAAATTCACCATTTTGAAGATGATTTGCATAACATGGTCCATTTTTCTCCTTTTCTGCATTCCTTTTTATATCAAGGCAGGCTATTAATTTTTTTTCGCTTTGAGCTCTCTCTCACTAACACTCTGGGCCTCACTAACACTTGCTTTGGGCCGCATGCAGCCCGCGGGCTGGACACCCCTGTATAGGTAAAAGACCCTGACAAATAAAATAAAATATTGTATAATTAAAATATAGGTAAAAGACCCTGACAAACGTAAAAATTAATAAAAATCTGCAATTAGGGCTTCACACACCATAAATGCACGATTCTGTAGCAATAAACATCTCCATAATTAATATCTGCATAATAAATGTCTCCATAAATGCAAGATTTTGTAGCAAAAATATTAAAGTATAGCTAGAAGGCATTGACAAACGAAAAAATTAATAGAAATCTTCAATTAAGATTTCCACGCACCATAAATGCAAGATTCTTTAGAAAAGAAAAAATTAAAGTATAGGTAGAAGCCACTGACAAACGTAAAAATTTATAGAAATCTGTAATTAGGGCTCCACGCACCATAAACGCAAGATCAGTTGTTTTCAAACAACTAATATAACCAAACATGTTATTTTTCACACATTCATTAATATAATACTTATGTTGAAAGGGTCAAAATATAGAGATGAAGCTAAACGTAAGACCACCGTATGGTTAAACATAAATATTGTATGGAATATGTGAGATTAAGAAATTAAAAAACATGAGTCTTTTTAAAATCAAATTTTAAAAAAAATTATTGCTTTCATAGCACATAAAAATATTTATTGGTAAATTAGGGTGTTTTTTTATTATATATATAAATATGGTGAGCAAAGTTTTTCAGTTTGTTTATTCTATTTTCCGCTTTTTTGAGGGGAAGATGCATTAATTTTAAATGTATTCAACTTGAATTTAAGTAAATGAAAAGTGAAACTAATAATATAAAAAATTAGACTATATTTAGTTACATTAAAATGAAATATGTTAATCATTTGACAATATTAAACCAGTTAGGTATATTATAATGTAAAAAAATAGTTATTACATATTAAATATTATTTCCAGGAGGGTGGATATTGTTCAGAGTTCAAGACATTTACTGCAAAAAGCTATAGTACCAATAATGCATAACGAAATCTATAAGTTGGACACATTTCTAAAGAATTGGAACCATGAGTAGAATCTAACTTAAAAGGATTCGAATGTAAACATATTAATATTTTGAAAAATATATTTTCTTTGAAGCATTCAGCTTTTAACATATTTTTTTAACAAAAAGGACTAAAATAATACAGTAAATATATTTCTATTTTACGGGGCAAAACTTATATCTATCTATATAAATAAAGCAAAGTGTCTATGTATGTATGTAACGTATACAAATCTACATTTCTTGACGAATCTGGTTGAAACTTAGTATACTTATGTTTTGAAGCCTTAAGAAAATTCTAAGATAAGTTTGGAAGCTTTTAAATAATTCTAAATACATACAGTTTTTAAATAATATTTCATCTCCAGACGATGGAATCAATCATTCATAAGAACTGCGCATGGTCACCCACTAAATGTTAATTCTATATGTCCAAGGTAAGTGAACGCATGGATTTGTTATTTCGTAGTTATTTGGAGTTATTATAAGTTAATTTTCTAATATTACTCCTTTAGTTTTCTTTTTTTCATTAATCCTTTTCTACTGGGTTAATTCCCAATATAGGGATTACTGTTGAAACTCTGGAATATTTCTGTGATAGTCACATACTGTTTTCACTTTTCTTTGTTTTTGTATTACTAAGGAAATTGTGTTATAATTGGATATTTTTGAAGGGCAGTGAAATATAATTATGTTATATTTACTTTTCTATTTTACATTTAGTTAATTTTCAAATTTTTCATAAATTAATAGTTATTATTCCATTAAATATTATTTCAATGGGATAGTGAAGTGGAATTTGAACTATCTGTCAAATTTTGTTTAATTTAGTTACTTTATTTGAATATTCTTTCTTTTTTATGCTTCTGTCTACAACTCTTTGCAATATTTCTGTGATATAATTGTAGTTTTTTTTATTTTGGGCTGTTTTTATAAGGAAAGGAATGACGAATTGGGGAAAATTTTCATATTAGAACATAAAATTGCATGTATTATTTTTGAATTTTAAAATTTTCTCTTAGATTGTAGGCCATTTTAAAGATAACTGTCATATGTATCATGTGTGAGAAGAAAATTAAAATCTTAGCATTAGGATTTTGTGGAGAGTGATAGGCGTTTTAGCTAAATTTCAGATTAATATTCTATGGAGTCAATTTTTCAAAAAAAAATACTTTTTTTTAAAGATTTTTTTGGTCTTTTATGGTAAAATAGCACTACTTTATTTGAATATTCTTTCTTTTTATGCTTCTGTCTACAATTCGTTGCAATATTTCTGTGATATAATTGTAGTTTTTTTATTAGGAAAGGAATGACGAATTGGGGAAAATTTTCATATTAAAACATAAAATTGAGTGTATTATTTTTGCATTTTAAAGTTTTTTCTTAGATTGTAGGCCATTTTGAAGATAACTGTCATATGTATCATGTGTGAGAAGGAAATTAAAATATTTGCATTAGGATTTTGTGGAGAGTGATAGGCGTTTTAGCTAAATTTCAGATTAATATTCTACGGAGTCAATTTTTCAAAAAAAAAAAAAATTTTTAAAGATTTTTTTGGTCTTTTATGGTAAAATAGCACTACATTATTTGAATATTCTTTCTTTTTATGCTTCTGTCTACAATTCTTTCCAATATTTCTGGGATATAATTGTAGTTTTTTTTATTTTGGGCTGTTTTTATAAGGAAAGGAATGACGAATCAGGGAAAATTTTCATAATAGAACATAAAATTGTATGTATTATCTTTGCATTTTAAAATTTTCTCTTAGATTGTAGGCCATTTTAAAGATAACTGTCATATGTATCATGTGTGAGAAGGAAATTAAAATATTAGCATTAGGATTTTGTGGAGAGTGATAGGCGTTTTAGCTAAATTTAAGATAGGGCAGTTATCTTCAAAATGACCTACAATCTCAGAGAAAATTTGAAAATACAAAAATAATACATGCAATTTTATATTCCAATATGAAATTATTCCCCGATTCGTTATTCCTTTCCTTATAAAACAGCCCAAAATAAAAAAAAAACTACAATTATATCACAGAAATATTCCAAAGAGTTGCAGACAGAATAAAAAATGACAGAAAGTTCAAATTCCACTTCACTATCCCATTGAAATAATATTTAAAGGAATGAATTCTGATTTAACTATTAATTTATGAACAATTAGAAAATTAACTAAATGTAAAATAGAAAAGTAAATAAAACTTAATTCAATGCAAAACAAACAAATGTGAAAACAGTATGTGACTATCACAGAAATATTCCAGAGTTTCAACAGTAATTCTTTACTGGGGTTTAACCCAGTAAAATAATAAATGCAATTTTATGTTCAAATATGAAAATATTCCCCGATTCGTCATTCCTTTCGTTATAAAAAAAGCCCAAAATAAAAATACTACAGTTATATCACAGAAATATTCCAAAGAGTTGCAGACAGAATAAAAAATGACAGAAATTTCAAATTCCACTTCACTATCCCATTGAAATAATATTTAAAGGAATAAATTCTGTTTTAACTATTAATTTATGAACAATTAGAAAATTAACTAAATGTAAAATAGAAAAGTAAATAAAACTTAATTATATTTCACTGCCCTTCAAAAATATCAATAACACAATTTCCTTAGCAATACAACACAAACAAATATGAAAACAGTATGTGACTATCACAGAAATATTCCAGAGTTCAACAGTAATTCGTTTACTGGGAATTAACCCAGTAAAAAAGGATTAATGAAAAAAAGAAAACTAAAGGAGGAATATTAGAAAATTAACTTTAAATAACTTCGTGCGTTCACTTACCTTAGACATTTTGAATTAACATCCAATAGCTGCGCATGCGCAGTTCGAATGAATGATTGATTCCATCGTCTGAAGATGAAATATTATTTAAAAGCTGAATTTATTTATAATTATTTTAAAGCTTCCAAAGTAATCTTAGAATTATCTCCAGGCTTCAAAACATAAGAATACGAAGTTTCAACCAGATTCGTCAAGAAATGTAGATTTGTATTCGTTACATACATACATACATAGAGACACTCTGCTTTATTTATATAGATTATGATGTATATAGTTAAGAATTTTACAAGTCTATGGTAATCTCGAGAAATAGGAGAGTAATCACCCAATTGGCGATGGATTTAGGGACTTATTTTGGTCGACAAATATGGCAATATATATCGCCAAATGGTCGCCAACCTTCTAGGCCTTTCTGGAACTTTCTAGGCATTTCTTGACTGTTATAGAGATTTCTAGCTTGCGGCCGATAGGGAGCACTTTGGAAGTCTATAAATGTACTATTAGGTCGGATGGAGGGGGATCAATCTCTACAGTTGTATGTAGATTAATATCTGTGATGTAGAAGATTATGGGCTATTGATGCTTATGGGATGAAAACAGTCTCCACTGTAAAGGGAAAATGAAGGGACGGATACAGTCTAAGTGGAAGCTGAAAGTATTAATGTTAGTGTACAGGTAATGGGCTGTGATATAGTGGGGAAGGTATCAGTCTATTTTTGTAGTAATAGTTCTTATGACACTTTCTGTAGAAATAAGTTGTTGGAGTTTGCTTCTAGTCAATTTGAAATTTGCAAAGTCTCGGTGAAGAACATGGACCGGTCTATTCTGAAGAAATGATGTGTAAGCGGAAGTCGTCTATATAGTACAATAATGGAGGCGATGAACGGTACCTGTCTCTAGGGAGAGGCCCACGGAAGGAGTAGACCGACAGCTCGGAAGGCTGGAAAGGGGTGTTCAGCACATCGTATTCTGGAGCGGGACAGGAGAAATGCTAAACGTCTTTCAGTAAAAATCTAAAGTGTTGGAAGATGATCCCTCTCTACATCGGTTGAAATACATCACTCACTCACGGCCATTTCAATATCTATAAATTGTGGATTGCGTTGACCGCAATAACCCATGTGGATTTACACCGTCATCTAGTTAAAATTAAAGTTGAAAGCAGCAGGAAATAAAAAAATATGTCGAAGTCTCTTTTGCAGTAATAAAAAGTAATTTATTCGGCCATCGAGCCTGTCTTGAATAATATTAAATACATTTTGCAGCACTGCAGCGAAAATACAAAAAATTTGACCGCATTGGTCTAAAGATGATGAATGATGATTAACATGTAACGGTATAAAAATAGCCAAGACTCTAAATAAAAAAAAACTATAGCATCTGCCGCAGGAAAAGGGCCAAAATGGCTCGTCCTGGGGAGAGCTCAATCAAAACCAACCAACATTTTTAAAAAAAATCTCAAGTCTGAATTTTTTTTTCAAATCTGGACAGAGCAAAAAAAAACAGAGCATAGGTTGCCATAGCGAGAAAAGCGCCAAATAATAATTCTACTGACCACCCATGCCACACGTACGGAAGCTTACCTCAGCGCGGAGGAAAAATAAGTAAAAAACTACGCGAGCGCTTAATGGTCAATAACAAGAACCCGGCCATGCCGAAGCCTCGCCAAGAGGAGAAACTCCTCAAAATGGAGACCCGTGAATGGCTTAGGCGAAATTCGCGCCTCTGCGTGATTGGTCGAACGAGGAGAGAAAGCATACGCCGGAGAGTGCCTTCACGCCAAGCTATCGCCAAATTCACACGTGGGAAAAAGCCCTCTTGGATAAAGGAAAAAGGTGAGAACGCCATATAATTCTAACTTACAACAGATTTTATGGGGCCAATTTAGTGAGCTAACTTACACGGCGTGCGTGGACAAAAGTTAGTTGAAAAAATCCACATGACACACCCTGCAATTATCAGCCATAAAAAGTGCATTTTAGAGAAACTTAACAAGGGAATCCTTTGACTAACCTCTTGTTAAGCACGTTATAGTTGGAATTTTACGGTTTAAGAGAAATGGGCAACGGCTAAAATTCTCAAGAACACACACGACGAGGGAACGGTATAGAAATTACGCTATTTTATTTTAAGGGACAACTATTTAGAATTAGAGATAACATTAATTTAACGTGCGCTATGAGCCCAACCAAATTAACTAGTTCTGGAACGAATTCCTCGTTACAGAATTTCCCCTCTGTCCAGAGATGAAAAAAATTGACAAAAGTATATTTTGATGTACATTGAGAAAAAATACAAAGATAAAACATAAACATGACATAAAATAGCATTATAATAGATTTGTCACATACCTGTGATCACACAAAAAGTAGAATAGCAAAGGCAGCAGTACAAAAGGTCAGTAGCACCTATGGTGGTTCAAAGCTTGACACAGTATGGTATGTTATCACTTTAAATTTGTCTTAATTACCTTCGTGCTAAACAAATTATAATTGCCTATTGTAGCAACAAAATAATAACATAGGAAAATTTTGCAATCTCCTGTTATACAAAAATGTGGATTAGTCATTGCAGAGAACCATGAGTTCAAAGCATATTTGTAAAAAAAATGGATGTTAAATTCATTATTATGCATCATATTATTATATCTGCATCATAGTGCTTCACACAGAGTGACTTACATTAAATTAACCCTCGTAACCTAAGCTAACCATAGTTTCCACTGAACACAGCGGATGATCTCTAAGAAGTCTCTTTCACCAACTTAATCTACCAGAGATATGGGAACTATAATTTTGTAAGTTACTTAATTAATAAGAAATGAAAACTCCATAAAGGGTAATAGTAATATAAGCTTAATCCTCGTAACCTATGCTAAAAATGGTTCCCACGGAACACAGCGGATGATCTCTAAGAAACTAACTTAATCTACCAGAGATATGGGAACTATAATTTTGTAAGTTACTTAATTAATAAGAAATGAAAACTCCATAAAGGGTAATAATAATATACGCTTAATCCTCGTAACCTATGCTAAAAATGGTTCCCACGGAACACAGAGGATGATCTCTAAGAAGTCTGTTTCACCAACTTAATCTACCAGAGATATGGGAATCATAATTTCGTAAGTTACTTAATTAATAATAAAAACACACCATAAATGAGTAATGAAAAATGTCACTCAACAAAAATATTTATCAGGCTATTTGGCTCTGACTCAGGCCCTTTGGCTCTGAAATACAACATAAACACAGTTTGTTTATGGACATGCATGCTTTACAAAAAGTGTGAGCTAAAAAAATAATTAATTGGATGCATAAAGTGTAACCACAAACTGTCAGTTTCATGCAGTTGGGTACAAAAGAATAACAAACAAAAAACAAAAAGTCAAAATGAGTTACTTTAGGATCAGTAATGTTTCCGCGAATGATTATGACACCTGAAGCCTAAGAAAAAGTATGCACCAAGACAGACTCCACTCATGGGGGAAAGCTGTGCAAAAAGGAAGAATTGACTAGGACACCTAGCCTTAAGTAAAATCCTAACTTCAAGTGAAGGTTTGAAAATAAAATTAAACTTGATCAAAAGATCCTCCAACATACAAAACAGAGCTGGAATCATGTACATTTCCTCGGCCAAAAGAAAGTACACGAGACTGTCCCAAGAAGGTCGGTGACGTCCTATCTTGTGTGTGGAAATTTAATTTTACAAAAAAAGGAAAACAACAAAGTAGCAATATTACTCTAGGGGAAAGGTGAAAATGAAAAATAATAAAAAATTGAAAATGAAAGTGGTTTAAAGAACTAGAGTACATCTTACTAAATTGCAGAAAAAAGGCAGGGCTATTGAACAAACTACAATCCAAAAAAAAAACAAAGAAAGTAGTAGTAAACATGAAGTGTAGGATAGTCGCAATGAGTAAAAAAACAAATTGTCAAAATTTGACAAAATGAGGTAACGCAATGAGAAAAGAATAACAAAAAAAAATAGAAATAAAAAAAAGACAAGATCAGTAATATATTGAATACACAAATTTGCTTGTAACAGTACAAAGGAATTTTTGAAATAAAAATTTAGTGATATAAGAAATTTCGTGAGAGTAGAAGTAATCGATTGACTAGAATAATGGAGGCGATGAACGGCACCTGTCTCTAGGGAGAGGCCCACGGAAGGAGTAGACCGACAGCTCGGAAGGCTGGAAAGGGGTGTTCAGCACATCGTATTCTGGAGCGGGACAGGAGAAATGCTAAACGTCTTTCAGTAAAAATCTAAAGTGTTGGAAGATGATCCCTCTGTACATCGGTTGAAATACATCACTCACTCACGACCATTTCAATATCTATAAATTGTGGATTGCGTTGACCGCAATAACCCATGTGGATTTACACCGTCATCTAGTTAAAATTAAAGTTGAAAGCAGCAGGAAATAAAAAAATATGTCGAAGTCTCTTTTGCAGTAATAAAAAGTAATTTATTCGGCCATCGAGCCTGTCTTGAATAAAATTAAATATATTTTGCAGCACTGCAGCGAAAGTACAAAAAAATTGACCGCATTGGTCTAAATATGATGAATGATGATTAACATGTAACGGTATAAAAATAGCCAAGACTCTAAATAAAAAAAACTGTAGCATCTCCCGCAGGAAAAGAGCCAAAATGGCTCGTCCTGGGGAGAGCTCAATCAAAACCAACCAACAGTTTTAAAAAAAATCTCAAGTCTGAATTTTTTCTTTCAAATCTGGACAGAGCAAAAAAAACAGAGCATAGGTTGCCATAGCGAGAAAAGCGCCAAATAATAATTCTACTGACCACCCATGCCACACGTACGGAAGCTTACCTCAGCGCGGAGGAAAAATAAGTAAAAAACTACGCGAGCGCTTAATGGTCAATAACAAGAACCCGGCCATGCCGAAGCCTCGCCAAGAGGAGAAACTCCTCAAAATGGAGACCCGTGAATGGCTTAGGCGAAATTCGCGCCTCTGCGTGATTGGTCGAACGAGGAGAGAAAGCATACGCCGGAGAGTGCCTTCACGCCAAGCTATCGCCAAATTCACACGTGGGAAAAAGCCCTCTTGGACAAAGGACAAAGGAGAGAACGCCATATAATTCTAACTTACAACAGATTTTATGGGGCCAATTTAGTGAGCTAACTTACACGGCGTGCGTGGACAAAAGTTAGTTGAAAAAATCCACATGACACACCCTGCAATTATCAGCCATAAAAAGTGCATTTTAGAGAAACTTAACAAGGGAATCCTTTGACTAACCTCTTGTTAAGCACGTTATAGTTGGAGTTTTACGGTTTAAGAGAAATGGGCAACGGCTAAAATTCTCAAGAACACACACTACGAGGGAACGGTATAGAAATTACGCTATTTTATTTTAAGGGACAACTATTTAGAATTAGAGATAACGTTAATTTAACGTGCGCTATGAGCCCAACCAAATTAACTATTTCTGGAACGAATTACTCGTTACAGTTAGCAGTACTGTTGAACGTTGATGAGGCATCAAATCCAAGTTGTAGAATCCTTAAAGTGTCCGGAAGATAAATTGGAGGAGATGGTGGTGAGGAAAAGAAGAGTTGCTATTTGTAAGTCTCTGTGTATGTAGAACCGACGTCATTCTATCTACGGCTGACTGCTTAATAAATCTCCCAAGAGATCAGGAGATGTGCAATGCTACAGATAAAGTTCTTTAAGGGACAAGAGACTACGGCACCACCAACGTTCTACCTACGGTAGCAGGAGTCCCCTAGTTCGAGCGGCTGAAAGTGGTGTCAATTACCGGATCGCATGACACTGCTTGTCCGCAACAAACTCCAGGCATTCACTGCCAACGTCAGCATGAAAAATTGAAGCTGGTAAGCTAGTAATCTTCCAAGGCATTTAAAATTAAAAAAAAATTTTTATTTTCGATATAGAATCTTGAGTAATATAAAAGGCTATTTACAAATGCGATGCTGCTCAATACAACATGAACTGCAGCGAATTACAAAAATGACCGCATTGGTCTAAAGACTGAAGATTATATCTAACATGGCATTATTAGCATATAACAAATAGCCCCCATATTCAGAATTGGCAGAGCCAAAACTGATGGGGTGCTTAAACGTAAATATATAAGAGACAACTCTCTCTCAAAAACATGGTTCTCCACTATTTCTTTTTCATCACTGGACAGGCGTTCAAAACACGGAAAGCAAGGGTTACAATAGCGAGAAAAGCGCCAATTAAAAACTCTAACGGACACACGTGCACGGCGTATGCAATATTACCGTAGCAACAACGCGAGCGCTTAATGGCCAGCAAAAGCAACCCGGCCCTCCTGAAACCTCGCCAAGAGTAGAAAAAACTTAGTGCGCCGCTAAATGGAGGCCCGTGGATGGTTTAGCCCCGGTATTGCTAAAAATGCGCCTCTGTCTGATTGCTCGAACCAGGGGAGAAAGAACTTCTCGGAGAGTGCTTTCACGCCAAGCTGACGCCAAGTTCACTCGTGGGAAAAACTCTTTCGGACAAAGGGATAGGAGAGGACACACATTTATCTCTAACTTAAAACTAATTTTATGGTCCAATTTAGTGAGCAAACGTCACACGGCATGCGTGCACAAAAGCTAGTTGGAAGTTCACATGACACACCCTGCAATTACCAGCCATAAAAAGTGCATTTTAGTGAAAAATAACAAGGGAATCCTGAGACTAACACCTGGCAAAGCAAATTACGATTGAAGCTTTTACGGTGTAAGAGAAATGGGCAACGGCTAAATTCTTAAGAACACACACGTCGAGGGAACGGTATAGAAATTACACTATTTTATTTTAAGGAACAACTATTTAGAATTAGAGATTTTACATTAAATTAACGTGCGTTATGAACCCAACCAAATTAATTATTTCTGGAACGAATTCCTCGTTACAATAAATATACCTCAAAATGGCATTGAAACTCAGTGAGTGTTCTTTTCTGCTGAGAATTGAACGTATTGAAAGCGCGCTAGGAGAGTATTGTATTGAAGACTCTGTTATCCGGACTTATGTTTTTAGAGTTTTCTGCTGCATAGAGGACAGTTGTTACGTGTTTTCTGGTAGTATTTTTGTATGCGCCTGAAGAATTTAGAGAATAATAAATTTTATTTTGTGTGCATTTACTTAAGAGAATTTATTCAATTCCATTGAACCCAGAAAACGGAACGATATTGAATTCCCATACACACATAAAATATATATATATATATATGTATGAGGCTAAAAATATGGGGGCGGGGGCAATCGCGCGACCTTAAAACGGGATATTATTTATTAAAATATAGGATTAATAATTTAAAAGTCTGGGAGTTCAAATAAGCAGCATAAGGCATTGCAGTGAAAATAGAATTATTGGGTTCGACTTGATTCGATTACCGAAGAACCGCAGAACCACATGGGAGATTTTTTGGTTAGACGTATAGCCTTGCAGTTTGGAGCTAAGAAAATGCTTAGTTTAGCAAAACGATCCGACATGACATCACGCATAAGTAATGAGCGTCAGTAAGCGTTGGTTAAAAAGCTAAGAACAAAGGATTTATTTCAGAGCCATGGAGAGATAGCAACGAGTAAAGATGTGTGCCGTAGGCGCACAGATTTTTATGGGGATTGGGAAGCCATTTATTTAGATATGGAGCTGAGAAATTATTGGAAAATTAATAAAGATGTTTAGGATGCTCAATTGGAGTGTTTTTATGCCTGTTGTGTTAACATCTTGCTATTTGATGGATTTATGAATGATGAATGTCCTCACCACCTGACTGCTAACTGCATGAGGATTCCAAAGAGGTCGAAATTACTTAAATTAATCGGGCGTGAAGCACCAACGTCCTACAAAAGCCGGTAACGAAAGTTCACTACGCAGGATTACTGAAACCCCTATTTCATCATTAAAAAAAAAAAATTCGGCTGCTCATCGTTAAAATGAAAACAAGAGTGTTTTAAGTTTGTGCTCAACGTTTTTCTTAGTGCTCATCAAAGGATAACATCATTAAAATTTTCTTGCAACAAATTTCGTGGAATCGTTCAAAAATACATCGAAACAGCAATCAATTAATTTTTTTTTAAAAATGGCGGTGACAAGGCTGTTGAGTACGTCATCTGAAAGTGTTGTGCCAAAAAAGTTTTCTATTCAAGAATAATTTTATGGGCCGTGTAGAAATGAAAAGGAATTTTTCAAAAACAAGAAATTTATGTATGTTCGAGCTTCAAGTGAGCGATTCAAAAAATAAAGGTGTACATCCAGAATATTCCAGGATGTGTGGGAAACAAGTTTTCCATGGCTGTCCGGGACTTCCAAAAATTTGACGAAAATTGGAATGTACCAAACAAAATTCTTCATCAAAGGATCACTAAGATTTGTAAAATGTTGTACAAGAAATTCATGGTTAAGGTACGAAATTTAAAACGAATTACAATAAACAGAAATAAAAACGAGTTAAAAAAATATGAAAAAATGTTTTAAATGGTTAAATTTGCAATTGTACAAGTTGAAGATTTAAATTATTTTTGACATTAAGGTATTGAAATTTTAAAATTGAAATGGTATTGTTGAAAATTGAAATAAGTAACTAGTGTATGTAAAATGTGAAAATTTTGTGAAAATTTTGGAAATTTTTGTGATGATTTAAAATTCAGTAGAAAATGTTCTCACAATTTGAAACTATTGGTAAAAAAATGAAAAATTAATATTGTAAAAATTAAGTACATGTTGAAAATTGTTTTCTGGGGATAATCATTCCAGTCAATCCTATTTTGTTTTCGGGGGGGGGGGGGGATGCTAGATAGCAGAGTATTAGTAATAAATATTGGTAAAATTTTGAAAATTGTAATTTCATTATGTTTTGAAAATTTATGAGTTTTGGTATAGTTATTGGAAAATTTAGAACATATTAAAGTTAAATTGTCCATTTTGGTTTTGTTGCTGTTGGCAGTCTCGCCATTTTGTAAATAATTTTTAGGGTTTATTGATTAAAAATGTGTTATTTTCGGTATATTGCATATCGGTTGTCAAGTGTATACATAATTAAAATTTTTGGATATGATTTTATAAGTGTATTTTTATTGTCTTGATATAAATTTATTTTGATAAGTAATGTTTTGTGATGTAGGGAATTGAGTTGTATTGGTCGAGATATAAGGTATGAGGTTTTAATTTTGAAATTGGTAGAATTTTGAGTTTTGATCAAAATGTGAATGCGTTAACATATTTTATGAATTTGTGTCTAGAAGCAGAACTAAGCATGAATTCAACCATGTTTACTTCAAACTTGAGTAGGGTATTTAAATTGGTTTTGAATGAAATGAAAAGTTTATGGTATTAAAATGTATAGCAAAGTGTTTTAATGAAAGTTAATTTCATACCTCAATGATTTAATTGTCTCTTTCTTTGATAAATATTGATAAATATTGTGTATTTATTTAGTTTAAAGCACTTAAATTTGATCTTTTTAATTTGTTTATTGTGTTTTAGTATTAATAATTTGATTTTTATTTTCTTGTGTGTTTTTGGTTGCCACTTGGTTTGCTGGCTATCTTGGAGGTCTCCCTGTAATTTTCAGATAAGCATGAGTATAAAGACATGCTTCATTATTTGTAAGACTCAGGGGTAAAAAATTTTGTACATCATGGTGAAAACGAGAAAATTTAGAATGTAATAAGATTATTTTTCACTTTTGATTTGTTTGTGTCAAATTTGAAGTTTCGGAGAAATCAGGTATCCCCCATGATACGCTGAAAGCTCTTAATAAAATTCCCAGTGCTGTTGAGGAGTATGACCACCATAACAGACATCTGAGGAAGGCTATTAGATGCTAATAATAGTGTAAAATATAAATGTTATGTTTTTGAAGTTTTGTAACACCCCTATTTTCTACAAGAACTATTTGTATTTCAAGAACTCTGAACTTTTACGGCATTTAAAAGTCAGGACTCAGCATTTTTAGGTAATAGACTCAAGGTGCTTCGGCACAAAGTGTTTTTCTTGAACTAAGAAGAATAGTGTGGGTGTTCACAGGAAAATTTTGAATATCATGTTCTTGCACTTTCGATTTATATTTTGTGTTAATTAACTTTGGATTTTGGTGTTTTATTGATAATATGTTGGTATAGTATTCTTTTATAGTTAATTTGATATGTTGATTGTAATAATTTTAAGTCATTCTGTGTCAACTTATGTCTCAAATGGAGACATTTTTGTAATTTGTATTTTTCTCAGCTCCATGGGGTTAGGTGCATGAATTTGGTAAATAAGAAAAATAATATTAGTTTTTTTTAATTAGATGTCAAATATTTAGGGGAAATTTAGTTAATTTTGATGTGGTTGAATCAAGTCGTAAAAAAGAATAAATTAGTTGGGTTTCTCTGAGTTTGTTGTGTGGGGAATGATCCGCCCTGCACTGCAATTTTCAGTTGATGATGAATTAAGTTAATTTTAGTTGTTATTCTCTTCTGGAGACGTGTTGCAGGGAACTGGTCATTCTTTGTGTGCACGCTTTCAGGAGAACGATTGTCCTATTCTAATCGTAAATGTACTTTAATTTTAGTTACTTTAAATGGGTTAACAAGATAATAATGGTGAGTTGTCAGTAGTTAGGGTTAATATTCAATGTTGTTGAATAGGTACTGCTGACCTATTCAGCATTTTGTCAGTTAGGATTTAAATTTAATTTAGTTTACTCTTCTCGAGACTTGCTGCAGAGAGTTGCTCCTCTTTGTGTGTTCGGCTTCAGAGGAAAGGGGGGGAAAGTTGAGAGACTAAAAATATGGAGGGGGGTGATCGCGCGACCTTAAAACGGAATATTAGTTATTAAAATATAGGATTAATAATTTAAAAGTCTGGGAGTTCAAAAGAAGCGGCATAAGGCATTGCAGTGAAAATAGAATAAATGGGTTCGACTTGATTCGATTACCGAAGAACCGCATAACCACATGGGAGAATTTTTGGGTAGACGTATAGCCTTTCAGTTTGGCGTTAAGAAAATGCTTAAATTATCAAAAAGATCCGACATGACATCACGCATAAGTAATGATGTCATGTCGGATTTTTGCGGGCTTTTTGGGTCACTAAGCGTTGGATAAAAAGCTATGAACAACGGATTTATTTCAGAGCCATGGAGAGATAGCAACGAGTAAAGATGTGTGCCGTAGGAGTACAGATTTTAATGGAAATTGGGAAGCCATTTATTTAGATATGGAGCTGAGTAATTATTCGAAAAATAATAAAGATCTTTAGGATTCTCAATTGGAGTATTTTTATGCCTCTTGTGATAACATCTTGCTGTTTGGTGGATTTATTAATGATGAATGCCCTCGCCACAGGACTGCTGACTGCATGAGGATTTCAAAGAGGTCGAAATTACGTAAATTGATCGGGCGTGAAGAACCAACGTCCGACATATATATATACAGAGGCTGTTCACACATTTTTTAGACGATGTAAATTGTATTCACAAAACTAAATTACATAAAATTCTTGTGTTTTAAATGTTCTATTTGACATCCCTTATTCTGACCTATCTTTCGACACCGCAATTTACAGGATAATAATGACTTTTGAAGTGTCACAAGAGGTATTCTATCCCATTCCTCCTGAACAGCTTTCCAGAATCCTGTAAGGGTTTTGGGACGACGTTTGGATAATGCAGATTTTAAAAGTCCGAAAGCACAAAAATCCATAGGTGATACATCGGGAGATTTAGTAGGGATATCAGTGAACGGTATGGCCTTGATACCAGTTTTTTGTTCCATTTCTTTTAGGAAATTTACAGTGGATTTTGATGTGTGACTGCTAGCTTTGTCCTGATGGAGTCTCACAGATTGATGGCACTGTGGGTAAAGCGATGGTATTTCATTCATAGAAATTGGCGATAAAATATGTTCCTGATAGTATTTGGAGATAATCTTGACATTTTTTTCCACTCTCTTTATTTTTAACTTGCCATTATAAGAAAAACCAGCTACAATTATGAATCCCTTAGAAAAACTTTCTTTCGATTCTTTGAAGTATGTACTTAATTTTTTTCTCCCCTTTTATGATAAGAAATGGCTCTTTTTTTGTTGCAATCATTTAAATACACCCATGAATCATCTATTGTGACAATTGTTTTCCATTTTTCTTTGGATAAGTTTTTCTCATATAGAATTCTGCGGCGTGTCCTGCATTCAGCGATATGATTTGGAAGAAGTCGATGCACATTCCTTTTTTTCGCTTTCTTAAGATTTAAACAACGTTTATCATTTTGTTTACAGTGGACACCGAGCAATTTAACAATTTTGCAACTGTCCTTTGACTAGGGGGATTTTCTTTTAACATTAAACAACATATGTTTGCAATAGTCAAAGATGTCCGTTTTTCCCTTGGATACTTGTTTGGAATTTTTGTCCCACTTGAGGATCCAATTTGATGTTTTTTTTTCCTTTCTTGTTGACGATATTACCTATCGACGCTTTTGATATCACAAAACCATGACTCTCACATCCTTTTTGGATAACGGAGTATTTATATTTCTCTTCGGAAAGAGCATAAATGTAGCCTTCGAACCACTGCTTTATTAAAAACGCCATATTGAATAAAAACAAAATTTTCAAGCCGTTGACTTTTTAAAACATAATACAATTGCAATTATTTCTTTTGCAGCATACGAGTTTTTATTACCGGTTTCCAAAAACGTCTAAAAAATGTGCGAACAGCCTCTGTATTTCATTTAATATGAGTACAACATAAATATTCCATCAAATGACGTTTATTACACAGTATTAAACACATAGCAATCACTTGAATAAGTTAATTTAGATTTAAAATTATCCAAGGAAATCTCATTCAATAGCCACAGTTCTTAAAATATTGTACAACTTTATGAAAATATTACTTTAACATTAATAAGATTTTAAGCGTATGGCTAGAAAATTGGAAATAAATGATAACTGCAGGGCCTTATGTTACAGAAATAGTACCAACATATTTAAAGCAATTGTTTTAGGATATTTTATATTTCCTATTTAAGTTCCATACTGAAAATAAATTTTCCCTTTCGAACTTTTTAAGATAATGGCTGGTTTCTATGTGTTTGGTAAATATATTATATTTATTTATATACTTATGTCCTTTTCATCTTAGGCCTGCATGTACTTTTTTGTTAGAGATACACGGGGACAAACACTGAATAATTTACTTTGTTTATGTCTTCCGGAGGTATATTTCATTAAGAATTAATGAATAAATGCAAAGTTAAATGAAAAAATTGAAAACATAGGGGAATATATAGTTTTAAAACATAGGGGAATATATAGGGATGTTTTTAAAAACTTACATTCTCTAATAATCATATATATATATATATATATATATATATATATATACACTACTCAAAAAAATTAGGGGAGCACATGGTTTTAACGAAATTACGCAAATACTTGCACCGATAAGTAACATAAAATAAATCATTCATAATTTAAAGCCTAGCAGGAAACAGAATAAGAAAACTTCATATGCAAATAAAAGTTCATGACGTCAAAAACCAGAAAAAGAACATAAGGACGAAAATCGGGATGTTGCAGAAACGTCTGTTTCACTGCCTTAACTGTGAAAAATTCGTTTACTCAGTTATTCTTTTTGAGAAAAGGTGACTTGAAAATGTCTGAACAACGTGATTTACCGGAATCCATGGCATGGCGTATTATAGGCAGACTTGAATCCGGGTAAGCACAACGTAGTGCCGCGGACGCTGTTGGAGTCGCCAGAAGTGTCGTTGCAAGGTTGTGGAATCGATTCCAAGAAACAGGGAATGTTAGACGTCGACCAGGGCAAGGTCGGCCACGCATCCACGTACCACTACAGCAACTGATGACCGGTATATTCTCTTAACCCATTAATGCCCAACATCGAATTCTTTAATTTTCTTTACCTAATTATGTTCGTACAGGTGCAAAATGAACTGAAAAAATAATGAAAAAATTCCTGCATTAAAATTTTAATTTTTATTCAAAATAATGTTACCGTCCTATAAAAAGGACGCTAGGCACGGGAGGGTACAGGTTTTACACAAACACTTCAACCCTTAGATTTTCTAAAACTATTCCTTTTAATGTCGTTTTTAGATAAATAAACGCATGAAACCAATGGAACTCTGCGAAAAAATGCATAATAAAATAAACACAAGGTTTTTAAATTGTATTTTAATCATTTAAAAGAAATCAAAACAATTTAAAAAGCTGAAAATGTCAAAAATAATAGCTTAAAAGGCACAAATTTAATAAATTATGACTTATGATAAATTTTACACACTTTTATACTTAAATTTACATATAAAAGGGGCTTAATAAAATACAAAATAATGAAAAAAGCTATTCGTAATTTTTTTTTACACAATTTATATACAAGCTATTTTGTGCGGAAGATTTCAAAGCATTTATCATGCAATCCAACTAAACATTTACTGCATTTTCTTGTGGATTTTTTGCCACAGTAGGCGCATCTTATCTGTTTTGGATTCACAACGATTAAATGATCTTTTCCGCCATACCGGACATCACCAGACACTCTTTTTGAAAGTTTTTTTTGGTTTCCCTGCAGCCAGACTGTTATTTGGTCTCTTACTGTACTTAGAAAAATATGTCTGACAGATTTCTCTTCTAAAGTGGAGGAGATCCATTCTGTTACTGTCATTAGAAGGGCATAATCTGTACAATAGCCACGCATTTTGGATTGATGCTTCTAAGCTAAACAAAAACAGAGGCCACCACCATTTTTTAGGCCGTATGGAACACTGGTATTGTGACAGATTCCGATCCATTTGATCGGTACCTCCCATAAATTTATTATATTGAGACACAATATACGGTTGGTCAATCTCTATAAATCTTTTATCAATATTCGACCAGTGTTTGGCCTGAGCTACAGGTTCAATACCATAATGGTTAGACGCCAAAGTAACGACACAATTGTCATTCCACCGAACCATTTTAAAATTTTTGCTGTTCTGAAAATCAAAACTTCCCCTACTTTTCTTTTTAACAGATTTAACATCTCCAAGTGGACATTTTTTAGTTCTATTAACCCGTATAGTGCTAGTCATCGGTAACTTCATTAGATGGTGGGTCCAAATAAATATCCGCTTCATGGAATGTATCATTATCAAATAACTCTGCCATTAAAGCTAATGCCACTCCACAGTCAAACTTAAAATAAAAACAAAAATATAAATAAGATCTTTAAAACTTATCGATTGCTCATTTCAGTATATTTAGATCAAATATAATTTGGATTAAAAGACAAAATTCTTAAAATTTATTAAATTATAGACATTTAAAATACACATATTTTTAAAAAATCCAGACAATTACTTATGTACTTCGTAAATTTTCTTTATTTTTTAAAATCACTACAGAACACATCCTTTGATTAAAATTTTTGTATTGAAGAGGCTAATTTGTTAATACGTTCATTTCATTATCAAGAGGCTAATATTTCTCTTAAATAAGAATTTTTTTAAATCATTACTTAATCAACAGAACATTTATTTTAAAATTATTTTCATAAATAAGGAATACTAAATAATCTTTATTTAAAAAATAATTTATAACATCATTTTTCTGAAAATAAGGTAATAAAACATGGTAATAAAACATCATAAATTGAGAAAAAAAGACGCATTCGTATAGCGGAACAGGTCAGAAAAACATGTACCCATTCGTGCCTAGCGTCCTATATATAGAACGCTACGCAAAAGAAAATATAACAGTGTTAAAAAATAATTTTAACAATTTTGAAAAATACATATTTAAGAAAAGAGTATTGACTGTGATAACAGCATAAAATATTTTCGTAACATTGAAAAACAATAAAATAACTTACTTTTTGTGTGACGCTCTTTTGAAAACCTAAAAAACGACTAACTCTGACTTTAGACCCTCAAAGCAGAA
Source organism: Dolomedes plantarius (assembly GCA_907164885.2). Classification (NCBI taxonomy): domain Eukaryota; kingdom Metazoa; phylum Arthropoda; class Arachnida; order Araneae; family Dolomedidae; genus Dolomedes; species Dolomedes plantarius. The sequence continues at coordinate 70,895,252 of OU015493.1, read as the reverse complement.
ATAGAACATTAATGTAGTGTTACCAACTGACGGATAATAAGAAATACAACACTTTATCATGATATTCTGCTATTTGGATCGAAAAAAAAAATTTAGTGATTTAGAGCTTATTATGTAAGCGTCCTTTTAAAAGGACGCTAGGCACTAATGGGTTAACTACTCGTCGAAACAGAACAGATAATGCTACTCAGCTGCAAAGACAGTTGCTCTTGGCAACAGGACGAAGGGTGTCCAGCCAAACAGTACGTAATAGGCTTCATCAGGGAGGTCTCTTTTCACGTAGGCCAATGGTCTGCATTCCGTTCACCTCACGCCATCGGGCGACCCGAAGAAGATGGGCTGCTGAACATCGAGATTGGGAGCAACATGATTGGTGCCAAGTGCTGTTTACAGACGAGTCCCGATTCAGTCTGGAGTGTGACACCCGACGTGTTTTGGTATGGAGGGAAAGGGCACTCGAAATAACCCCACATTCGTTCTTGAAAGGTCACAATACAGACGAGCTGGTTTTATGGTATGGGGTGGAATCAGCATAGGTTGACGTACGGACCTGCATATCATTCGGAATGTTACTTTGACGGCCCGAAGGTATGCAGACGAGATACTGAGACCTGATGTCATACCTGCAGCCATTGGAGATTTCTTTGTTTTCCAGCATGATAATGCCAGACCGCATACAGCTCGTCTTTTGGAGAACATGCTTGAAGCTGAAACAATACAGCGTATGAAATTGCCAGCCTGCTCTCCTGACCTGAATCCAATCGAGCATGTTTGGGACATGCTCGGACGACGCATTGCTGCGAGACCAAGGCCTCCTTTTGCTTTCCGAGACTTGGAGATATAACTTATTGAGGAGTGGAACAGTATTCCCCAAAGTCCTATCGATAACATCATCGCATCCATGGAAAACAGGTGTGCAGCAATCTTAGCTGTTCGAGGAGGCCGCACGCCATATTAAAAATCTTACATCATTTCTAAACAATACCTTTTTTTATCATTTACAAGTAACCAAACTGTTGCCCTAAATCATCTTTTCGTGTTTTTTTCCATATTTTCAAAGAATTAAAGCTTAATTACAAATTTTTTACGTTTTTTTTTCTGTATTGCGCATTGATACGCGTGTACTATCCATTTTATGCCAATACGTGGCTGTCTCGCATGGTTTTCTTAACTTCTTTGTTTGCTCCCCTAATTTTTTTGAGCAGTATATATATATACGATACGTGAGAGAGTGAACTGCTTTAAGCATTCTATTTCAATCTGCTATGAATGTAAATAATGTAAAAAATATGTTTAACATGACTCCAAAGATAATACTTAATTTTTTTCCTGGAGATTTATTACTAAGATAAAAACGGCAGCCCCGATTGAAAAGCAAAAAAGACTATTAAATACTTATATTACTTAAATTATTAATTAAATACTAAATAACATCATTTAAGAACATTTTTAAAAATTTATTCTCAAATTTGTTATTTCATAAGTTATTTCGAGGAAGATTCCACAACAAAGTTCGAATTTCTAAGCATCACCGAACTTGGCTGGCTAGTCAGTTACTCGTTCCTTAATTGAAATTTTAGGATAGCGTCACTAGAATGCTTGTCTAGGCTACATCGTAATCGAGAAATCTATTTCATTCTCACTCATTTTATAATTCTTCAAATACCGTTTTCTGGTATTTAAGTTAACATAATATTACCAAAGCACCATAAACTAGATTTTTTTGTCTCCTTCCTCTCCAAGCGTTGAGATATATCTAATGAGATATGAAAGCGATCCCAAATCAAGTGGAATATAATATAAATGCAAAGCCTTAGAAAGATTATCTTGTATTCATTTATTTATCTATAATTTTGTGTAATTGGTTACTCACATTCTTTGTTCTGTTTATAAAGATATTTACTATATAAAGCAATCCCAAATCAAGTGGAAAATAATAGAAATGCAAAGCCTTAGACAGATTATCTTGTATTCATTTAATTATCTACAATTTTGTGTAATTGATTATTCACATTCTTTGGTCTGTCGATAAAGATATTTACTATTTAAAGCGATCACAAAATCTTGCGGAATGTAATACAAATGAAAATCCTTAGAAAGATTATCCTGTATTCATTTATTTATCTACAATTTTGTGTAATTGGTTACTCACATTCTTTGTTTTGTAGATAAAGATATTTTCTATTTAAAGCAATCCCAAATCAAGTGGAATGTATTAGAAATGCAAAGCCTTAGAATGATTATCTTGTATTCATTTATTTATCTACATTTTTTTGTAATTGATTACTCAAAGTATTTGTTCTGTCAATAAAGATATTTACTATTTAAAGCGATCACAAAATCATGTGGAATGGAATACAAATGCAAAACCTTAGAAAGATTATCTTGTATTCATTTATTTATCAACAATTTTGTGTAATTGGTTACTCACATTCTTTGTTTTGTTGATAAAGATATTTTCTATTTATGGCGATCACAAATCAAGGAGAATGAAATAGAAATGCAATGCCTTAGAAAGATTATCTTGCGTTAATTTATTTATCTACAATTTTGTGCAATTGATTACTCACATTCTTTGTTTTGTGACTCATATTGTACATAGCAGACAAATACAATATATTTTATAGTCTTTTATGGTAAAAACTATTAGAAATGAAAAAAAGTAATACATTAAATTTTATGTAGTCACTTATTTAAGGAACTGATTACCCGTGATTTTCTAATAAACCATTATAGTATCTTAAGATGAAAGACATTTAGTTGTCTTCGTATAAATGCTATAAATCGCAGTGTCATTACCTATCCAAAGTAATTTACACATTTTATGTAACACACTTGTTAAATATTGAGAACACGAAATTAAATTCCTCTACTTTCTGAGCAAAGAGTTTTATTGGCATTAAAGCAATCTCATCGAGAATTTATTTTAGCTTAGCTCTAGACTATATCCTTAAATAAGATATTCCGTTTTACGACTTTCCTGAAAACTTTCTGAATTTGTTAAGCAAATGAATCATATTATGGAGGGTAAATGCCCGAGAGAAAAATTTTCTTCGGTTTTAAAATAGTTTAATACAATTTGTTCAAAGAAACTTCGGATGTTCCGAACATGTTGTTTATCTTCCAAAATGCATAGACATGTTATTTTGTCGCTGCATGTTATTCCCAACACACGAATATTATACAATATCTTTTAGTAGTAGCAGAGGACGGTCATCCCGGATAGTGGCATTAAAAAATAATTTTCTACCTGTTTTTTATGTTGTTAGTACGAAAGTAAAAAAACAATTAACGTACAGTAACGTTACATATAGATATTTTTTTATTTGATCCTCAGCGAGTCACAAAGAAAGGCAGTGTATTTTGTTCCTAAATATAATATAAGAATTTATATGTGATTAGTATCATACAGAGAAAATTTTTTGATTTATTTCATCGGCATATTAATAAAATAAAATTCGGTAAGTTTCTCGAGTAAACCAATAAGTATTCACATGCATGCAAATTCTTCTTTCCATTTTTAATGTAGGATTACGTTCCTGCATAACGAACCATGGTAAAGCAAAATTTCAGACGTTAAAACCGTCGTCGAGAGTTATAAATCAAGAGTAGCAGACGATTACGTTCCTCCATAACGGTACGCGGTAAAGTAAAATTTCAGAAAGAATCGGGAGCTGGTGATATTTGTATGGTAGATATCACAATAACTGGACAATCGCGTTTCATACTGCCATCCGCATATATACACCCAACAGTCAATTCAACCGACCTAAAATTATCTTCGTTTACTGCGCTCATGAAATATTCCGAATCAAGTTTACTTATAGATGATGAGTTTGATATTGATGCCAATGTGCCGATCATAATGATGGGTGATTTTAATATACAAGCAAATCGCAACGAAAAGACATTCGATTTCCTGAAACATCACTTTAATTTAGATATGGTTCCGTCCAACGATCCGAGTACACTGGAAAACTCATTTATTGACTTGATATTTACACGACACATTACCCCCGATTTTCTGACATATGTAACTTATTTTTCTTACAATTGACCTATTCTGCATAGTGGTTGTCACTCAACCTTTTCATCGTATGAAGGAATTTTACTGTAAAAAAAGAAGTAAGCAACGATAAGTAATCCTACGTTAATAACTCACGGTAGTTTCATTCGAAGAGACTACCTGATTTTTTTTAGAAACATACGACTAATTAGGTAAATTAGGTAAGAAATTTGCATTTGATAAAAAGACACAGTGTTGCAAAAGTAATATGTATAACATGTAAACAACTAGAAAGAAAATGTAGAGTATGTTACTACAAATATTTTTTTCTGAGTACAGAACATTTGAGACATAAAATCTTGACTGACATGAAATTTGGATTCTTTTTTTTTTCCATATATGAAAAAGAGCTGTTTCATCTGAAGCATGCTAAAATTAAGGGAAACTCGGTAGAGTACATAAAAGCACAAATAAGGTTGCAAAATTTTCATTTAAACTAGATTTTTTTCCTTATTTCCAAAATTAATTTTCGACGATAATAAGGCAATTAAAACGTTATGAGCTCCTTCTGGAGCGTAATTATCACTTTTGACTAAATTAGATGAAGAGTGGCTGAAAACCGCGATGCACGTTTTGCGCCATGCCACTAGTTGAATATCTTTTTAGAGCGCAAATAGCTATGGGTAAAGTAATTAGCAGATGACTCTCGAAATATGTAAAGTTAGTTTAAAGGGCAATATAAAAGCAGTGGATAAAATAATTAGATCTATATTAATTCATCTATTAAATAATAATTTACACAAAATAAGCCGAAGTGACGGATATTTTTCTCTTTGAGAACAACTCATATCGATGTTTAATATAAGTATCAATACGTCAGTCAAACTATCGTCTTTAATATTGGTAGAAATTGGTAGACATATTTTTTCAGCACATAATTTTTAACGCAGCATAATAGGCAACGATTTATTGGCCATTCGTTCATCAGCATTTCTAAAGGTTTCCTTACTACCTAGAAATATTATTGTTGGTATTGAAGGGATTAATTTTTAGTTTTTATCTATATATTTCTTAAATTTTCAGTAGAATTCCTGTAAACTACTCTACGACTCTTCGGGTTGTATGTAATTTTAGAATCTTCTATGAAAAACTGGTATCTAAAAACTTCTTGAATCTACAAGTTTTACGAAAAGGAAAAGCTTCAGCAATTACAGTTTCTGTCTTTAATGATCGGATTCATAGAAATAAAAGATTCTATAAGCGGATCATCAGACATCTGTGCGCTACTATAAATAAAAGATTAAAAGTATTTTATGTTTTTCAAAGGTCCGATGAGCAGCGTGAAAATGTGTGGCTATTGCGCTTTTAGTTGAAGGCCATATTTGAATAGTGGGTCAATTATCCTCACTTTCATGTTCATACAAGCCATTTCTATGTTATTTTAAAACTGACACACCTCCAGCTCATTTCTGCTTCCAACAGAGAGCTCCACAAATCAGACTTCATCAGTCATATTTCAGCACTTATCAGACTTTAAAGCTCTGTATCTCAAAATGAAAGGAAATGGAATTGGCAAATTATGCCTTCAGTTCATAACCTGTATTATCTATCTCAAACGCTCCAGTCTACTATCTGTTCAACCAAAAGCAAAAGTAACATGCTTGAGAAAGTTAAATTTTACTATCATAACAGTACACAAAAGTTCAACTTTTCAGAAACGATCACAAAATTTTATTTTTACTTCTTGTTCAACCAAAAGCAAAACTAACATGCTTAGAAAAGTTTTAATTAGAAATAAGATAAAGCTTTACTGAGTAGGTGGTCAGTCTAACAACCACCCTGCAGGTAATTGAGATTGATACAGAAAAACAGTGAAAGAGATCGAAAAGATCTATGACCAAAGGAGGTAGGGAAATGATTAAAAAAACGTTTCTTTTAAAAAGAAAAACTGTACGGATATACGTTGAAAACACTTTCATAGAATGCTGAACCCAATCGTCGAAGGGAGACATTCACAAATCATTACTCTCTATTCAATACACGTTGAAAGCAACTCATCAGTGCTGTAGTAACACTGGGCACCTAGCACAAATCAAATTTGCATTAATTAGAATATTCTCTATCCTTGCCAACTGGATTTGTCCTTTACTTCCAATTAGTTACAAAGAAATGGATTTTCGTAAGACACACTATAATGGATGATGTTTAAAACAAAATCAAATGCATTGCCTCGAAAGTTATGTTTTTTTTCCATTATAACCTCAAAAGATTTTAGATACTTATGTCGTCACTACTGGAAACATATTTTGTAAAACATTTAAACTGTGAGTGCATTTCCATAAACTCAAATTTTAAAAAAATCTTTATTAAACAGGTATCCATCTATTAAATAACTCTATTTCCTTAGAATGCCGACCATCTTGTTAAAAAAACATGTCCGCTTAGAGATGAAGTACATTCTCAATACAAATGCATTTTATACAGACGTGACTTTTAATTTACAAAGACAACGTACTGATCTCGGGACCAATATATTACTTCAAAATAATTTCAGATAAATGAAAATCTTATAGATAAACCAATGAAAAATGGAGATTAAAGAATATTATTTCATAATATCAATTAAAATTTAGTGTCAATAAAATCCGAAATATGTGTTATTTTTTAAATTATGTTACCTCTATCAGCAATATATGTTCCCTAAAATGTTGTGGATCAGCTATATAAAATGTGCAACTCGGGCACGTTAAATATGTAGCTCGGAAAGTCCTTCCCAGAATGCAGTGGGTGGGGGAAGGTAGGAGACCCCAGATGTTGTTGGCGGTGCTCTATCGAAATTGAGGTGAGCAATGCTGACTCGCCTAAAAGATGTTCCCATATAAAAGGAAGTCAACAATGTCCACGGTATACATTGCGAATTTCTCATGGCAATTGCTTCTGCAAAAGCCGGAAAAAAACAGATTATTTGACATGTAGATTTGTTGGTATCTTTTATGGATGTCTCCTCAAAACAAAAATATAGGTTTAAAATCTACTGCATTCTAATATATTATGAAAACGGTACATTGAGCCTTACAAAAAATTAAAAAGATTTATAAGTTTCAATGATTCATAAGATGTAGAATATAGAACAGCATACTTGAATGTCGACCAAGAAAATGGGATATAGATTCAGTTTAGCCAGCCATCGTTTGAAAGGTATGAACTAGAAAAACTCTCTGAACTAATGATAATTAGTTGGAAAAGGAGAGGGTTTCTGCGTGACAGGTTTCAACAAATTAATGAAGGTTGAAATCATAGCTTAAGGATTCAATAAAATCCTAGTGCCTGAACCTAGTGTACGAGCTAATTCTAGAGGTTTTAGTAGTGTTCAGTCTTCATGAAACACTTACTATTTTAATTTTTGTTTTTAAATAATTCATTATAATAATTGTTTCCTTTTATTCATCATATTGTTTGAAATTTGTATTCTTATTGTGTTTCTAGTCAATAAATGACATCATTATGTAACTTTTTTTTTTACTTCAAGCTAAAATGTCTTTTATTCTGTTGTTGTTGCACATTCGATTCTGAGTGATGGCAAGAAAATGGCTTAGAAATGTTTAGTATGTTGTGGTGTTTATTCTATTTTAAGCAATGTCATGTAAGAATTCAAAAATCTCTATGTTGGGTGCGACTCCGTTTTATTCTCTCTTTTTTTGTTAAATATTCTGTTCAGTTTATTGTTCAAGCTGTTGACATTTTGAAATCATTCATTTTGTAAAACCTAATTCCGAAGGGTTATTCAGTATGTCATGGATTCAACAGTTATGTGTTAAACTGTTGCATTTAATAATGCATAAATGCATTTAATAATTGTTAAAAGTCAATTATTAAATGCATTTTAAGGATACATACATTGAAGTAAATTTTTTAGTGTTGACTTATTATTCAAGTATTATTCAGATTATGTTAAAGGTAAGCCATTCCAGTATTACCTTTATTAAAAGAAGTAAGAACATTGATTAGTTGCGTTTAAACAAGAACATTAAATATTTTTTGTTAATGGATTCTTTTACAGTCCACTAATATATAAAATTATACTAATAAAATAACTGACCCAACAAGTAGTTTTAAGAATAGAAAAACTTAAGGAAAGTGGTGTCTACTTAAGCGAACTCAGAAAGATAGTATAAATTATAGAACAACTTGAAATCCACAAGATGAAGTGAAAACAGTCGATTTGAGAAAGAAAAACATTGATTAGTTGCGTTTAAACAAGAACATTAAATATTTTTTGTTAATGGATTCTTTTACAGTCCACTAATATATAAAATTATACTAATAAAATAACTGACCCAACAAGTAGTTTTAAGAATAGAAAAACTTAAGGAAAGTGGTGTCTACTTAAGCGAACTCAGAAAGATAGTATAAATTATAGAACAACTTGAAATCCACAAGATGAAGTGAAAACAGTCGATTTGAGAAAGAAAAACATTGATTAGTTGCGTTTAAACAAGAACATTAAATATTTTTTGTTAATGGATTCTTTTACAGTCCACTAATATATAAAATTATACTAATAAAATAACTGACCCAACAAGTAGTTTTAAGAATAGAAAAACTTAAGGAAAGTGGTGTCTACTTAAGCGAACTCAGAAAGATAGTCTAAATTATAGAACAACTTGAAATCCACAAGATGAAGTGAAAACAGTCGATTTGAGAAAGAAAATAATTAAAATATACCGAGTGTAAAATAACCATATATTTAAAAAAATGTGCAATTAAAATATTGTACATATTGTACAATAAAATAGAAAGCAATTACGTGAATGACACGACCCCTTAAATCAGGTTAATGCAAGTGTAATATAAAGAGCTAGTGTAAATGTAATATCGTACTAATATAATAGGAGAAAAAAAGAAACGCTATCATTTCTTACTTTCATCTGTTATTTCGCTGCAAGGCAGTTAGAGGAGAAAATGTAATAGGTTAAAAACACATTGAATATGTTACTTTTATTATTGCTTTCCTCTTGTTGTGTGATTCCCACGTCCAAGTGATAACAACAATATAGATAACATACTCTGTCCTGTCAGAACTGTTTAAATGCCGAACAATGATTTTTTTCATTATAGAATTACTTCCTTCGAAATCAAAAATAAGACATAATGGAATGTAGCAAAAAGAATGTTTAAAAAAGATATTGGCGTAATTTCTCCTCAGGTTGGAAAGCGTGCGGTATTGTATTCAGCTGTGTTTGAGGGAAGAACTCAAATGAAAAAATTGTAATATTCGCTCACACCCACATTCAAATTGAATAACTAGTTTTTTCAAGAATAGCTCGAAACTGTGGTTTAGATGATAAATGGCATATATCTATATGGAAACTGAAAATTAATTATTAAATAAATGAAGGAGATAGGAAAAGATCCAAATAAAAAATAATCGTGAAGAAAATACTTTCTCGGAAAAAGATAAACCTGTTCGAGATAAGGGAAAATTATACGCCCAAGGATCTCCTGAAAAACAATATAAACCACGTTGCCGCTCTTCTGTCAAGAAAGACTTCGCCAAGAAATCATAACTAAAATATTTTATATCATTGTCTGAGATACTGATGAATCATTTATAGTTCCTTTTTTTAATTGGATGCATGAATGAAAAAAACTACAATTATTTAGAAGGATATACCGTAATTTCGCGCGTATAGTCCGCGGACTATCTGTGTTTAAAATGCGAATTTTTGAAGCTGCGGACTATCCACCAGTGCGGATAATACGCTGGTTGTTCACGGTTAAAATCGTTGAAATTTAAAAAACACGCTGTCGTGAACTGCCGATGATCAAATATAAACAACAGCGCGAGATTCCAAGAAAACATTCGTATGTATCCTATCGTATCGATAGTAAACCATAGAGCATAGTGCAGAACGAATGAGTAGTAGCAAGTAGAGCTCCTAAAATCCAGGCTGGCGCATCAAGCGGTGCCGGGATATGAGCACTCACTTAGCGCAACCAGAGTCTTGTATCCCAGTATCCTTCGCCCTGCTTTAGCGCAGCAGCCGGGAGGGGGAAAAGTAGTTGATGCGTCAGCTCGATTTTTAGGAGCCTTAGTAGCAAGTACCTGGAGTACGAAAAAAAAGCGTGATTCATTTACTTATAGCGTGGTTTGGAAACACCGAGTGAGTGGGGTCGAAGGTCACATTTCATTACCACTTATCACGAGGATAGCACGTTGCACAGTATTTTGTTTTCGTATTTTGTCTTTCATCTTCGATAACGTTGATCCAACATTATGTCTGTGAAACATCGCCGGAGTTTTACTACTGAGTTTAAACTCAAGGTAGTTGAGAAAGCTGAAAAAGATGGAAATAGAGAAGCGGGCCGTTATTTTGAAGTGTACGAGAAATTGGCGCAAACAAAAGGATGTGTTAAAAGGCATGGGAAGAAAGCGATCCAATCGGCACGGAAAAGTAAAATGGGCAGCTTTAGAGGAAAATTTACTGAGATGGGTTCTCGACCAAAGAAAGGACGGACGCTCCTTTTCAACAGTTAAAATCCGTCTCCGAGCGAAGTCCATGGCAGAAGAGATGCAGATAACGGATTTAGGGACGGCAGATAACAGATTAAGGGAGGAATAAATTGGGTTTACCGCTTCATGCGTCGTAAAAACTTGAGAGTTCACAGCAGAACGACAATGTGTCAGGCTGTTCCGGACGACGTAGATGAAAAAAAGCTTCTTTCCTTCAGTTTACAAGGAAAGTTATTGCAGAAGGGAAGTATTCCCTAAAAAATATTATAAATATGGACGAAGTTCCATTAACATTTGATTGCCCACCGAATCGCACCGTCGACAATTGTGGATTGAAAACAGTATCAATAACAACAACTGGTCAAGAAAAGACCCATTTCACAGTGATGCTCGCCTGCTGTGCTGACGGCACAAAGTTGAAGCCGCTCTTAATCTTTAAGAGAAAAACAATTCCCAAGGAAAATTTTCCTCGAAGCGTCGTAATACGGTGCAATGAAAAGGGTTAGTGCAACGAGGACATTATGCTCGATTGGTTCCAAGAAGTTTGGAAGAAGAGAGAAGGTGCCTTTTTCAATTCCAAAGGAGTACTAATTATGGATTCCACGAGGGCACACATAAAAGACAGTGTAAAGGCGATTGCTAAAAAAAAAAAAAACATCGGTGCTGAACTTAGCGTTATTCCAGGAGGTTTAACAAAAATCCTGCAACCTCTGGATATTAGCGTGAACAAAAGTTTCAAGTCCCACGTACGTGCTTGCTGGGAGAACTGAATGTCGGAAGGTTTACATACTTTCACAAAAGGAGGAAATTCATACACTGAAGTTGCCGAATGGGTCGATAAATCCTGGAAAAGTGTTAAAGTGTCAACCATCCGATCGGATTTATAAAAGCCGGGATTGTTAGTTAAAGCGAGGAAATCACTGACAGTGAAGATAGTGATGCTGAAAATGAACTTTCGGACACTCTTCCCGAAAATATATTAGAACTGTTTAATTCTTATACCGATGAATCGGACTTTGAAGGTTTTCGTTAATGTAGTAGAATGTGTGATTAATTAAAATATGATTAATTAGTAAGCACTGTTTTTTATTTGTATTTAGCGTTTTATTTCTGAAGTTATATTAGTAAGTAAGTACTTTTTTTCTATTTATACTTAGTTCTTTGTTTCTAAAATACATTAATATTGCCGTATTAAAATAACGTAATTTCGGACGTATAGTCCGCAGACTATCGGGTGGTGCGGACTATCTGACGATTTTTGAAATTTATTTTATATAAAATCGGGTCTGCGGACTGTACGATGGTGCGGACTATACGTGCGAAATTACGGTATATGCCATTGGAATAAAATATCATCTACTGCAACATTGGACTATAGGCATAAATGTTGGGATTCAGATGCTCTCATCAACATGGCTATTAAAGGATGTTAAGACTGTGATGCGGTGAAATTAGATTCGTACATCAAATGTAATTAGATTCGTAAATAGTATCATTCATGGAATATTATTTTCATGTCAACTTGCTGACAAAGGCTTTGCATGACACAAAAAATTGTATAAAATTCTTAGTCCCTTTATTCTTCTTTTTTAGAAATTGGCGAAACAAGAGTCTTCGATAGTAATCCAACGATTTTATCACAACTGAAATGCAGTGAAAATGCCCATGGCCATTTTTCCCAGCTAACAGCAGATTAAGAAAAAGTGATGATTCGCGAGACCAGTGTTTATAAAAACTTTTTGAAACCGCAAAATCATTTATTCAAAAATCTTCAGGCTAAAATATTTCCTTCTCTATTAGGATTTTTTTTTGTATATTTTAGTCTAAGTGTTTTCAGCATAAATTCATGTAAAGTCCTTTTTTCTTCCCAGTATCTTAAATTAAGGTATGGTTAATTATTTTTAAAAAGGCAATGTAATATCAATATTATATTATTTCCCCGTGAAAATAATAACACATATCAGTTATCGTATACAGTCGGCTATGGTTGAAACGACCACCCATTAGAGACCGTTCCAATACAACGTCACAAAAAAGTCCCCCTCGAAAACCCTTTAATCTTTAGCTTACTAGGCACATTTTTTTGGGGTTCATAACTATTCTTTGAAAACCTGTCAATTTTATATGATTTCTCTAAGTTTCCTTAATTAGTGTATCCGGTTCATATATAAATAAATATATATATACATACAGTCGTACCTCTATTTAACGAAGTCGCTAAATCTCGAAAACAAAGTTCGTTATATGGAGAATTCTCTATATAGAGATACTGCTTTTAAAATACTTAAAACTCAAACAAAACATATTTAATGTTCATAAACACTAAATATTATTAAAAGAGCAATTAATCACACCTTTATTTTGTAAATTAATATCTATTTGTTTTATATATCTTACCCACCAAAAAGAAATCTGCAAGGAAAACAAGAATAAGACAAAACATTGTCCGGGACTAAACTGCATTTTCAATTTCCTAGACCGAAATTACCAGCACGACTCTGATCAACAATCTAGGAAACGGGAGACTAGTTCAAGGACACGGGACAGCTCCATTAAGGGTGAAAGAGGGATATTAAAAGTTATTTTAATGAAGTGGACAGTGGGGGGGGATAAAGGTTACACTTCCTGGATGAAATGCAAAGAATGACAGCCAATTAATTTACTGCTCTCGGTGAATTAGACGACTGGTAAAACCAGTTCAAGGTCATTTATCACCATAAAATGTGTTAAAAGAAAGAATAAGATTGAAATGTCCAGAAATATTTTGAGAAATATGGATGGAAAAAATATTGGATCACAAGAAGAAGTTCGTTAAATAGAGAATGCTTTTCGTTATTTGGAGGTTATTTTACCAAGAAATTCGAAAGATGTTCTTGGTTCCGAGGGAAAGTTCGCAAAATAGACGTTCGTTAAATAGAGGTCCGAATGTATACATATATATATATGTGTGTGTGTATATGTATACATATACATTCTTGGGGTACATGCAATCCCACCCCGTAAGGGAAAGATTAATGATAAGTATTTTGCATCCCATATAATGAACCTTCAGATTATTGAATCTCAATACAGTGTCCCCAGTTCACTTCCATGACACGATATTTTTACTGAGAGCTAAAAGTGTTTTTAAAAAATCTTAAATTCACAAAAAAACGAATAACGGTTATTGTTTATTTTTCCAAGAAATAAATGTAAAAGTAAAACCCAATTTTACTGGATCCATAATTTTTTTATTTTAGAAATTATCGCTTTCAATTCATACACTTTAATGTCCATTGCCATTGTTAATTTGATAACAAGGTGAATGATGGTTGAAACATTGTCGTCGTATACTAAAGTCGAATTCCTTATAACAAACGGCCCTTATAGCGGCGATTCTTTCCAAAAGAACGACCTGTGCAAAAAGTCCCAAATAGAATCCCCTTCAATGATATGTTATTTTTTAATTTTCGACGCACTACTAGTTATAACTACTAGTTATAACTACTAGTTATAACGACATTTTTCTTTCTCTATGGCACAGAGTGTCGTTTTAAGAAACGACGACTGAAATATGAAATTTATTTATTTTGAAACTTATTTTTCACGGAAATGATGGGAGTTTATGATGTAATTTATCAATTTTCGATAAAATTGATAAAAGACGAATTTAAATTTTTGATCCCTTGTTATAACGACCTATTTCTTTGAGAAGCAGAGAGGGCGTGGGTTGTTATAACAACCACTGACTGTATTTCCCTTTTTTTCCTTTTTTTGGTTTTAATAATGCGCAAAACACAACGCCGGTCTCAATTTTTTGCTCAGCGCTGTTTTGTTCGATCTCAATTTTTACGATTGCTACAGTTTAAGGAACAAAATCGTCTTTACATTCAAATTCGATAGTACAAAATTCTTTCGCATCGAAAATATGATATTCTTATAATATGATATCCTTGGCGAATTCCGTCATAGTAGATTTTCAGCAAACCCCCAATATTTCATGAAATTAAAAATAAAATCTTGCTGCTTCCCGTAATAGTATATCACCGCTCTGCACAATACATTATATAGTAAAACATATGCCAATATTAGTCTCTGGCAATATGAATCTCTTAATATAAATGTTATAATTTCGTTCATATATCACTTAGACAAAGTTTGCAGGTATACAGGTACTTTTCTGCAGTATTATAAATCTTTATTCCGTAAATAATTGTGGTTCAAGAAAATTCAACATTTCAGAAAACAGAATTTTTCACATTCTTCTCAACCTTTCACCGTTTATGACAATATAGGGCTTAAATAATAATAATAATAATAATCATAATAATAATAATCATAATATATATATATATATTTATATATTATTATCCTGTATATAATAGCGGTTGTCTCTGTATGACACTTCCGGGATGTACTCATCTTTCAATTGAAGCCCTCAGTAAACAAACCGCCCGTTAGGCTTAATTTCAATTTCAGATGTGGATCAGAATTTTTTCTTACCTAAAAACAAATATCTTTTCCATCAAATCACGTTTGTTCAGCCTATTTTTCTATAAAACATTCAGAACTAAAAAAAATTGGATGTTTTTAGCTGTATATTTAACATTTAAAAATCTGTTTACTTTTGCGATGAATTCTGAAAGTAAACAAACTTAAATGTGAATGAATCGCGTAGGGAACTGTAAAAAAATGGATGGCAGTCTACTACTCCAATCGCATGAAAAAATAAATAAATAAAAAATAATGATAGGGTTTGCTTTTACAAGATGTGGATTAAATGCAATATTGTTAGATAATTCGGAATATTTTTTAACGTTAATATACTTTTACCATTCGCGACATGAGTTAATATTTTGATTAATTTTACATATACTTTTTCTATTGGCAACATGAGTTAATATTTTGATTTGACAATCCAAAAACGCAATTTACATTCTCAGACATTGGCAAACTTATTTCAAATTTAAGTTATATTATAACAGTATTATAATTAGTATTATAATTAAGTATTATAATAACAATGTACGAGAACGAAAGTCCCTCTCAAAAAAAGCGCCGGGAAGCTAGAGAACGGCAACGGAGATATCTAGCAAGGCAAAGCCAAGAGTCGAGAGATAGATTGCGGGCGACTAATGCTGCTGCCCAATGTCTTTGGATTCAACAAGAGTCACCAGAAGAAACTAGAGTACGCGGAATAAGAGATGCAGAAACCTATCGCTTATCCCGAGAGCGTCAAAGGAGAGAAATTAATTTCAGTGCTGAAATAGAACACTATTGTGGACTAATAAACGTAATTTGCCAGTTCTGTAGTTCTAAGAATTTCAGTGCAGAACTCCTCAGATTTTCCTCAGATGGAAAATTTAAAAGTTGCTGCCGGAAAGGAAGAGTTAAACTGGAGAAACCCATAGATGCTGAGGGAAATGTGTTGTCATACCCCAATTTTTTGTTTAACTTGCTTATGGATCCGAGCAATCCTGATCACAATAACTTTCGCGAAAATATTCGCTCATACAACAGTGCGGTTTCATTTGCATCGATGGCAGCAAAAGTTCGTGATTTTAATAGTAGAGGACCTTATATTTTCAAAGCCCATGGTCAAATATGTCACCGTACAAGCCACATTCAACCACTGAATGGCGAAGCTCCCCAGTTTGCTCAGCTGTATGTCATTGACAGTACTCAAGCTACTGATATAAGAGTTACTCATCCAGCTAATGAGCAATGCCTCTCGCATGTTTTAGATCAGATTGATAGATTTTTCAGGCAGCACAATCGGCTAACAAATACATACTGCATGCTTAGGGAGGTTTAAGCTCGAGCAATTCAAGAAGCAAGTGAAGCAGGAGCGGATATTCCTATCGTAAATATGGTGTGCCGACGAGACCGACACTCTGATCAGCGCCGATACAATGCACCAACCGCCAATGAAATTGCCATGGTCTTTGTGAATAGTGACGGAGAATCTCCATTTGAACGTGACATCTGTGTCTATCCTTTCAATCCAGAAAATCCTTTGCAACCATTCATTAATATTAATATCTTGAGCCCAAACTTAGATCCAATAGCTTATCCTATTTTTTTCCCTATGGCGAGCCAGGTTGGCAACCGAACTGGAGTTGTGAAGCTTATGATGGAGCACAAGCAAATCGAAGGAGAGTGAATGTTACAATGCTTCAATACAAAGTTGCTTTCACTGCCATTCGAGATGAATTTAATCCAATAATTAGTGCAGGAAAATTTTCTCAGCAGTGGATTGTTAATTCATATCTTCAGGTAGAAGCAAATAATCTCAATTTCATCAAAATGCATCAGCAGCAGTTAAGAACTGAGCTCTATCAAGGACTTGCAGATCATCTTGAAATTGGGAATGAAAATGCTGGAATGCGAGCAGGAATTCCAATAATTTTACCTTCATCATTTGAATGATCACCAAAAAATATGAGAGAACAATGTGCTGATGCCATGTCCATATTTACTAAATTTGGTGCACCAGATCTTTTTATAACATTCACGGCGAATCCAAAGTGGCGAGAAATCACTTAAAATTTACGACCAGGAGAACAGACAGATGACCGTCCTGATTTGGTGGCACGAGTCAATAAGTTGAAACTAAAATCACTTATGGAAGATCTGGTTGTTCACAGTGTCTTTGGAAAAGCTACAGCTCATGTTTATACTGTGGAATTCCAAAAACGAGGACTACCGCATGCTCACATTTTAATTGTTCTACGAGCAGAAGACAAAATTTCAATTGCTGAGCGTATTGATCAATTTGTGTGTGCTGAGATTCCATCGCCTGATCAAAATCCACGCTTGCATGAAATTGTAACAAAATTCATGTTGCATGGACCATGTGGTATTGATAATCTTGGAGCACCTTGCATGGAACATGGGAAATGTAAAAAGTAGTTTCCCAAGCAACTTCAAACAGAAACAACTATCAACATTAATGGCTATCCATTGTACCTTAAACGCTTAAATGTAACAGTTGAAGTTAGAGGTAGATCAATGGATAGTAGATATGTGGTTCCATACAATCGATATATGTTGCTTAAATACAATGCACACATCAATGTTGAAGTTTGTACCTCTATGAGTGCAATTAAATATATTTACAAATATAGTTATAAGAGATTTGACTGTGCTAATATGATTCTGACTGCAGGGAAACTCCAAATCAATGAAATTTCTAACTACATTGATGCTAGATATGTAGGTGCACCAGAAGCAATGTGGAGATTGCTTGAATAAAAAATGCATGATCGTTCGCATGCAGTAATGAGAGTGCCAGTACACCTCCCAAACCAGCAACGCCTTATGTATTTACTGCTGGTCATGAAGTAGAAGCCTTGCAAGCTGCACGATCATCACGAACAAAGCTTGAGTCGTGGTTTAAGTTAAATAACAGAGATACTGATGCACAAGCATTGTTGTACACAGATATTCCATATCACTATGTGTATATTCATAATAGCTGGCAAGAGAAGGCTGACAGAGAGGAGGTAATAAAAATATCTCAAGGATGTACCATGTTAGTGTAAAAGAGGAAGAGAGGTTCTATCTCCGCATATTGCTGCTTCATGTCCCTGGTGCTATAAGCTTTGAATTTCTGCGAACGGTTGACAATGTTGTTTACGATACTTTCAAGCAAGCAGCTTTCCAATGTCACTTGACGGAGTCAGTGGAAGATCGGGATTTGTATTTACAGGATGCTGCCATCTTTCAAATGCCAAAGCAATTGTGGCAATCATTTGCATTTATCTTTTGCTTCTGTAATCCGACAAATGCATTAGAGCTTTGGAATAAATACCATATTAACATGTCTCTCGATTATTTGGGTATCTATATTGAAACAGTAGCTTTTAACTTTGCTCTACATGACAACAATGAAATTCTCAAACAACATGGATTGTCATGTGCTTCAGCTGGTCTACCTATTCCAACAGGAAATCCAATCAAAATTTAGGATTTCAACCAGTCTGACGAAAGAGAAGCAGCTGAAAGATGTATAATATCTCTAAATAACGAACAACTTTCTGCATTCATGAAAATTACAGCAGCAATTGACAACATACAGGAAAATGATAGATATTTTTACTTGGATGGTCCAGGAGGTTCTGGAAAAACTTATCTGTATTCAACACTGTTGTATTTTGTTCGAGGAAAAGGAAAAATTGCACTTCCGTTTGCAACGACTGGCATTGCTGCAACATTGCTAAAAAGTGGTCGAACTGTTCACAGTGGGTTCAAGTTACCAGTTCCTCTCCTTGACACATCGGTTTCAACAATGCAAACAACATCTCCAGAAGCTGAAAATCTACGAATGGTTGTGCTGATTTCCATTGATGAAATTTCAATGCTGTCTAAAGATGGTCTTCGTTGTATAGATATACTGTTGCGTGAAGTCATGTGCAATGATAGGCCATTTGGAGGAAAAGTAATAGTACTTGGAGGCGATTTCAGGCAGACACTTCCAGTAGTCCCAAGAGGTACTCCAGCTCATATTATTGAAAGCTGTATAAAATCAAGCCCACTCTGGAACAAATTTACTCACTCAGCCTTACTATAAATATGCGTAGCATCGGCCAAAATCAACACAACACATGGCTACTGAACATTGGTTTAAGCAATGTACCTCATATTTTTGGATTACAAGTTAATTATGTTGAAATTCCTGAGCAAATGATTGTTCAGAACAGTCTAATTGAAGCCATTTATGGTGAACAACTGTGTAACATGCCAGTTGAAGAGCTTGCAAAAATAGTTATTTTAGCTCCAACAAATAAGAAGACTCTTGAAATAAATAGTGCCATCATTGAAAAACTCGAAGGAGAAATTCAATTATATTAGTGCAGATTCTATCATATCTGAAGCTCCAAATGATTCTCTTAATTACCCATCAGAATTTCTGCATGAACAGACTCCCACAGGTATGCCACCACATATGTTGATGTTGAAAAAAGGAGTCATAATCATGTTGCTTCGAAATTTGAATCAAAACAAGGACTTTGCAACGGCACTCGCCTTATGGTCATCGGACTTGACACCGACTTCATCACTGCAGAAATAGTTTCTGAATGCAACCGAGGAGATATTGTATTTTTACCAAGAATGGATTTAGCACCAAGTGACATTAATCTGCCATTCATCCTCAAACGCCGGCAGTTTCCAGTGATTCCAGCTTATGCCATGACTATAAACAAATGACAGGGACAAACATTCAAGCATGTAGGAATTTATCTTCATGAGCCTGTATTGTCACACGGTCAACTCTATATTGCAATATCAAGATCTCGAAATCCCCACCAATTTAAAGTTCAAATTAAAGAATGTCAACTACAAGTAAAATTTGTAAAAGACAGTAGATATTTTACGCAAAATATTGTTTTCAAAGAAGTATTTTAAAAATTCTACAAGAAATGTAAAAGGAAGTTAATATT
The DNA here is from genome assembly GCA_907164885.2 of Dolomedes plantarius. Taxonomy (NCBI): domain Eukaryota; kingdom Metazoa; phylum Arthropoda; class Arachnida; order Araneae; family Dolomedidae; genus Dolomedes; species Dolomedes plantarius. The sequence goes on along the minus strand of OU015493.1, from coordinate 70,875,310 downwards.
ATTTTAATAATTTACAAAAAAGTTCAAAGATTTGTTTATTAGTAGCAAATAACCAGACATACATAATATACACAAATGCCGTTTGTGGAAAGTTTTTCTTCTTTGCGCGGGAAAAAAAAAATGAGCAATGATGAAAGGGTTGGCAATTTTGTTGCCTGACTAAAATATAATCAGCAAAGACAAAAATTGTCAAAAAAGATTTTTTTTTAAATTTAATTTTTAAATGTTTAATCATTAAACCAAATATTCAAATTGTATTTTTTTTAAGAAATGAAATGTCTACAGAATATATCGATCAACAAATAGAGGTAGTTCTTGATTCTTTTTTCTAAACTAACTAAAAGTGTACCGATAATCATATATCCCTTGCTAATCAAATAAAATTTCTATCTACAAAATGGCAATTTGCAAAATTCAATATTCTAAAAAGCATCTTTTCATAAGTCATGTCACAATATTTTGATCTTTTTCATTGAACAGTGTATGTAAAGTTGCAGAACTTTTTAATCAACTGCACCTTAAAACTTGCATAATTTATTTGAAAAAATGATTGGAACATTTAATTTCTTTGGCGGAAAACAAACCTGTTAAACTGTTGTGAATACATACAATGCAATACCAATAGTTACTTATAAAGAACTTTATTCTGCATGCTGTATCCTTCTTTTTTGCTAAGACTGAAGATGATTACCAGATATAAATACTTAACTGTATAATCCACCTCTTCAATGTATAATACCCACCGGCAAAGATAAACATATATCTGAAGAGAATGTCTTCACATTTAAATTTCCAACTTTCGTTAATCGTGGAAAAAGTCATTTCATTGAACAGTGTATGCAAAGTTGCAGAACTTTTTAATCAATTGCACCTTAAAACTTGAATAATTTCATTGTAAAAATGATTTATATATACATATATATATATATATATATATATATATATATATATATATATATATATATATATATATATATATATATATATATATATATATATATATATATATATATATATATATATATATATATATATACCCAACAAACACAGGACTGACGGCAGCTTATCGGGCCAGTGCTGGAGGCGCCGGTAGAACAAGTACGGGAGAATTTTTCCGGGCCGCTGGCGGGTTGTTTACGAACCTCCGCAGGGGGAACGCTTTGCGTTCACGTGTTTCAGGGCCTGTGATCGGTTGATGTGAATCGCGCCGAAACTGTTTTTCCTCTACCGTCCCGGAACTGGACCTCCGATTCGTAACCACAAGTAACAGAAATCTGCATCAGAATTATGGATTTGAAAGGGAAGGCGAAGATTAAATTAAACAGACTTTTCAAAAATATTTATTTCATTGTTGTGAAACTTCTTTTACGCGGAAAATTCCCATAAATTTCCTTCTATGTAAAGATTGTATTATGTGAGAAGTATTATGTGAAATTGTATAATTGTATTATGTGAAAATTCACATAATTTTCCTTGTATGTAAAGATTGTATTATGTGAAATTGTATAATTGTATTATGTGAAAATTCACATAATTTTCCTTGTATGTAAAGATTGTATTCTGTGTGTATGTTGTTAACTCCCTAGAAGGTTATAAAAACAGATGAAAATTAGTTTCATTGTTTATTTTTATATATTACTGGAGAAATTAAATATCTACTTAAAAAGGGGTCCTTGTTTCACCACTCTTTATTTATAAGAGAGGAAATAGTGATAAAATTTGTATTTTTAAAAATTTCTTTTATAGTATATTAAAATAATAATATATATTTTTGTAGATAAAATATTCAAAATATGATATTTTTACAGGAAACTTACATATTCTAAGTATTTCTAATTGTTAGATACCATTATAAAACAACTGATTTTGTAGAATTTTTTCTCGAATTTCATCGTATTAATTTTGCAGTAACATATTCTTATAATACACATTTGAATGAAAGAAAAAGAATTTTAAATTAACAGACCTTAGTTAAAATAAACAAATCACTCATATTTAGAAAAATATTAATGCAATGTAATGTCAGAGACATAGACAGTAGATTTCATGAGACACCAAATAAGATTCCAAAATAAGACCCTTTATCCTCAGTACGTACATTGAAGAATATATTACATTGTTTTTTTTGTAATTGAATCAGGATACCAGAAATAATATTTACAATAAGAAAAAAAGGCCAAAAAAATAGTTTAGATAAATGTTAGAAATAAAAAATAAGGCAATTAAGTTTAAAATAATAAGTAAGTTATATTTAATAAATTAAATTGGCAGGTCTGAACATCCGAGAGTAAAGAAAACAGAAATGCACTTTCAGGGATCGAACCCAGGACGGATGCATGGGGAGCAAAAACGGACGCCACACACCAGCATTCACTGACAGATTGTTAAGTGTGGAACTTCAGTAAGAGGAAATTGCCTGACATGGAACAGAAAAACAAATGAAAAAATGTTAAGCATTATCAGAAATCAATGAATTAACCTGTGAACAATTAATGGACTGGGTAAGATATCAAATATTAAGGTCGGAACATAAATTTTTAATTTCAGCTAACACATCTCGGATTTTGATAAATTTATTTAGTGTACATCTAGGTTTCCGAAAGTTTAAACATTGTTGGGTTGTAAATTTTGAATAGGTTTGCTAGATGAGAGATTTAAATTGTTTTTAAGAGCTTAGCTGTATGAAAGAGTATTGGATATTTGATTGGTACCAAACTGGTTACCAGTCTTTACAGTGACGTAAGCCTAAAATATTTAATTCGCCTTCGACTTCCACAGCCAAAGTGTCGGTAAGGATTCCTTAAATAGGATTTTAAGTGGCCGTTCGGTTTTGGGATTTTTGTCCAAAAAAATTCAATGTGTAAGTTAATTAAGAAATTTTGAAAGGTCCGATATTAATCCAATTGCAGTAATGTTTTCAGATAAGATTTTGACGAAGTTTCATGAAATTGATTTGGGATATTGAATTTTGACTAGGTTGTACATTTTGTTGAGGGTATCTTTGTACCCTTCCGCCATTAAAAAAAAAAAAAAAACATGGCTCAGGTTTGTTTTCCCGCCTAACAGGAAATTCATCATTAGCAGCGGGAATTTCTTTCCTCCGGATTATGACAGTTTCCTAGGATAGAAAATTGGCTTGAGGGAGGGATTCGATCATTAATGCTAGTTAAGTTAGAGTCGAGAGCAATTCGCTTTAGACCAAGGGTGTTTAACCTGCGGCCCGCGCATGATATAACAAATATAAATCATTCCAATGTTGATGATGTGTTTCACCATTTTCCTAATCCTAATGCAATTAAAATTAATTCAAAATCACATTTATTTGCAAAAGTTATAATTTCATCAAATTATAATATTTTTCATAGTTAATATAGCAGACATATTAAAGAAAAACACCAATTTCAAAAATCACATTATGTTCGATTTTGTTCAAAATTACCACATCACATTGCATACCAAGTTTATAATATTTTATACATTACATATACAATGAATTTTTCATTTTCATAATAAAACTAAACTTTTGAATGTAGTTGACTTTTTTATGCGCTTGAAAAAATTTACCATGTGGCCCAGATGCTGCAAAAGATTAAACACTCTCCTGCTTTAAGCTCATCTGCCTGATTCAGAGGTTCAACATCTTCAGATTTTGGAATATAATCAAAAGTGGGTGTAGAAGAAAATTTAAACGCACACTTACTGTGCATAAGATTGACAAGTTCTTTGAGATTGGGGATGTTAAACGTTATTTTGAAAAAAAAATTCATGTTTTTCAAACGTCCATAGTAATCACACATGGTTTCCATTACTTATTTCACTGACACATTGAATTGTGTTTTGTTTTGTTTTTTATTATTAAATTTTGGCATTATCTTTTGAGAATGTATTTTCGTTTTTATCAATGCAATTCTTGCAGAAGTCCCACGGACGGGTAAGGGTGACTAGGTAACGAATTTAACAATCCTTTCTACTACTTGTGTGTGACATGGAAAATTGCTGAAGTCCATACGTTGACTCTCCTGATCAGATTATTTTGCTTCCTTTAGAAACTACTTTAGTTTGTAATCAGAAATGTGCCTCGTTCTGTTACTTTAACATCTTTACGTACAATCATATCAATATAAACCTTGGCATCAAAGTTTATACGTTGAATTTAAAACTTTCTAATGCCCCCTTCATTTTTCAGTCCTTGCTTTTAGAATCCGGCGTAATCCAAGCTCTCTTACTTGGCTGCGATCAACTGATATCATACATAGGAGGAGATTTTCAGAAGCAGCAAAGTACGAATTTCTTTGAATGACTGGGTCAATTACATTTTTAAGAGTCTGGTGGAGGTAACGTGAATAGCTTACAAGTTTCCACAAGTGCTTCGATCCATGGATACAAGATAGTTTCAGTTTTATGTGAAACGAAACAGGTGCATATACTTACAAAATGTACTCAGTAAGTATTCGCAGATTTTTTTTTCAGTAAATTCTGTTCCCACATACAAGTGAAGTATTCGGTTTGCTAATGTAAGCTATCATGAATAACAAAGTTTTCCTGGTTTTCTCATAGACAAATCAGAAGAGCACCTTCCAAAAGAGATTGCATTAGACATTTCTAACAATTATTTTGGGTCCACACTCAAATCATCCTTAATTTCTAGTAATGGAATGCCATTTTCAATAGGTGAAAATTCAATCACTGGAAGTTCATAGCAGTTTTCTAGTTGGTTACCTATTTCTCCTCCAAATTAGGACGTAGGCGCAGTTCATTTCCATGAAATAGACAAATCAACCACTGCAGTGGCCTTCTTAATTCCTTTTCCAATAAAGGAACCACACCATTATTCAATCCAGTGTTCACGGTAGTTCCATCCATTCCAATTACAGTAATGTTTAAATGCTGGTTGTTGTCATTGAAAAATGCTATTATGCTATCTTATATACATTTTCGAGTGCCAGAAATCTACTTCTGAAAATCTCGTCCTTTGTATGATATCAGATGATCGCTGTCATGTAAGAGAGAGCTTGGATTACCCCGGATTCTAAAAGCAAAGGCTGAAAATGAAGGTGGCATCAAAAATTTTTTATTTCAACGTGTAAACTTTGATTCCAAGGATTATTTTGATATGATTGAATGGAATGATGTTAAAGTAACAGGACTTCCTATGAAGAGGCATATATCTGATGACAAACTAAAGCAGTTTATAATGGAACCAAAAGAATCTGATCACGAGAATCAGTGTATTGACTTCAATAATTTTCCCATGTCACACACAAGCAGTTGAGAGAATTGTTAAACTAGTTAGCGAGTCAAAAATACATTCTCAAAAGATAATGGCAAAATATAAAACAGAAAGCAATTCAATGTGTCAGTGAAATAAGCAAACCATGTATGATTTCTATGGACTTTTGAAAAGTATGAATGTTTATTTCAAAATAACACTTCGCCTTTAAATACATTACATTAATATTTTTCTAAATAAGTGTGATTTGTATATTTTAACTAAGGTCCGTCAATTAAAAATTGTTTTTTACATTCCAACGTGTATTATAAGAATATGCTACTGTAAAATTTAGATGATGAAAATTGCGAAATTCTACAAAATCAGTTGTTGTGTAATGACATCTAAAAATTAGAAATACTTAGAAATACCTAAGTTTCCTGTAAAAATATTTGGAATATTTTATTTACAAAAAATATATATTATTAATTTAATATAACATAAAATAAAGAGAAAAAATAATTTTATTTCTTTTCACAAAAATATCTAATTTGAAACCCTTTGGGCACCTGAAAAATATTTCAGTAGAGCAATAAAATTTTATATTCTATATTCTAATCCCAAAATTTAGCTTTTGAAAGCTATAGCATATTGAAATTCCAAAACATGTTTTTTCGCCTCGTAACCTTGGCTCGGAACTACAATGCACTAGTGTCATCTGATTGGACATTCAGTTGCACGTGATTGAAAAGGCGCCATTAAAGATTGCTTACAAGTTGGCTGAAATTAATCCACAAGTAAGTTTCATTCGTTAGTCTTAAATTATTGCCTTTAGATTTTATTTAACACCCTTACATAGTGAACATTATTCTATTACTGTTATAAGATAGTGTTTTAATCCAAGTTATAATATGAATTGATCATATTTCAGATCAAATTCTACTGAACTGAGTGTTTATTGAATTAGCAATATTTATACTTATATTAGCAATACTTATGGCACTTACGAGCACTTTCGTTTGTATAAATAAAAACATTTTGTTTCGAAAAAATTTAAGATTCGTGTTTCAGTTAATATTTTAGATGGACAAAGGAAGTAAATGGTTTGTTCATCATTATAAATTTTTTTTGATAATTTTCTTCCTGTTCAATATATTGTATAATAAATCAATGAAATATTAGTTTGATATCTAAATTTTAATAATTATTAAATTATTGCACAATATAATTATGATCCATATGATGTAATTTAATGTAATTGACATTTGTTTCTATGATATTTTACTCCAAAATTTATTCATTCACTGAATTAGATAGCTGATAAGCCTATAAACAAACATCCCGACTCAAATTAAGGACTCCCCCTTTGAAATTCAGAGAAAGCATATTCACAGAGAAAGAAGAGATTGAGAATAATCATGAATATACTAAAGCATAATCCATGATTATAATCACATTAACAGCTATCTCATAGTAACATGCACGCATAAGTACCTTTTTAAGCAATAATTTGTTTGGAAAGCCTTAATTAAATCAGGTTAACTTGTTTAGGAATTCCAGTTTTCTTTAGAAGGTTTTATATAACAGATAATTTATTTTTTAGGAATAATTATAATTAAAGTCATCTAAAAAAATGTCAAAAGCAACCAATATTACTTGTGGTTATATTATTTATATTGAAAATTGTTGATATATAATGAATATAACTATTGGATATATTAATATTTTCAATTATTATTGATATATAAATGCAGTGTTCCCTAAAGTAAGAAAAAATATTTTTCCACACAATTGGTAGCATGAAAAAAGTTTTAAAATAAATAAGTACAATGAAATTAGTAAAAAAAATGAAAAAAAAGACTTTTAATATGACAGTAGGATGTTCTTAATCTGTTTATAAAAACCACAACAATTTATTTCTAACCTAACTTTTTTTTTTCATCAGTTTGTATGAAACATTAAAATTTTCTTTTCATGAATGCCTACGAAATCCATGAGATTATCAAAACATTTGTACATTTGATGTATTACATAATACCAGATCTGAAATACTAAAAATTTTTAAAAAAGAGTCAATGGTGCTATAATTTTGACTGCTATCCAAATACATTATTCATGTTTTTAATGGTAATATAGGCAGCATTTTGTCTGTATGTTAACTTGGGATTTATATTAAGAAACAAAAAAATTAGCATATTATGGATATTTATATACACTTCACAATACCAACTAAGAAGGTTCAATTTCATGCTATAATTTTTATAAATTCTAACAGAACTCTGTTGATTTTATACTTATAGATCATGCATACTTTTAACGCAAAAAACCATATAATTCTGATTTATGCCCCATCATGCAGTATGCATGAGTGCGTAAAAGATGCAAAATACTCATGCAATTATCAGTATAAATGTGAATATTAATGATTATAATAGTTTTTATTCTTTATTATTCCTTAATCATATATAGATGCAAAAGGTTATTCCAATTTTTCATCCCTAAGTTATTAAATTGTTGATCATTGTGCATTTATATAATTTTATTTCTCACTTTCAGTTTTAAAATCTTGAAAAACCCAACAAGAATGAGAACTTTTATTTAGATAACATCATGTATGTTAGATTGTTATTAAAACTTTAGGTAAAGTTTTGCATTCTGTGTGTGTCATTGGTAAAATCTTTATTAAAAATGTGATAATGTTCTCAATAGCTGTCTATATAAGCTCTTTGTTTTCAAAAGACTTTAAGAAAGTCTTTAGGTATCATTCTGTTCAAGATAAATAAGAACTTAGCCCAAAGTTATATGTAAAGGGGTCATATTCCCCTTTTTATTTTAGTGATAAGCAAGTTTATAAAGAACTCTACTTTTCAATACTTCTTGGTTTGATAAATCGTTCAATTTTTATTCTGGCATTATAAGAAAATATTTGTTTCTTTACAGAATTTTGAAAGTGGAATCTAGCTTCAGATCGCAGTCGTTTTTGAAGACCAAAGCTGACTTGGATTCTCCATAGCTCACTCGGATTCATAACCTGCGTAAGTTTGTGTAACTTTTTTTTTCTCGACATATCCTTTTGTTTTCAGCAGTAGACTCGTGGCCAAAATTACTGTTTTTAATATTTTTTAGATTTATTTTGAACTTTAATTTAAATTTTTCTATGAAAAAACTATAAAAATATTTATTAAAGATCTAAAATATTCAAATTAATTTTTTTAACTTATATGCTAATCTGAACTTTCTCATAAACGTTGGTCTCAATAATTTGTGGATTGAATATTGATTTCCAATATTTATTCTTTTTTAACTCTGAAGCTTGTTGTTAAGGTTTTATGTGAGTGAGAAAGTGCAGTCCAGGGGTTTCAGTTAACATGACTCTTGTGAAAGTCTTTTTAACTCTTGCTGAAAAAGAGGTTTATATTATAAAAGTATAAAATGCCAAGGTTTATTTAGAAAATATAAAATCTGTTCAAGGACAAAGTTTGTTTATAAAGCTAGATTTTTATTAAAACTTTAGGTAAACTTTTGCATTCTGTGTGTGTCATTTGTAAAATCTTCATTAAAAATGTGAGAATGCCCTCAATAACTGATTTACAACCTATTTGTTTTCAAGACTTTTAGAGAGTATTTAGTTGTCATGTTGTGCAAAATAAATAAGAACTTACTGGTCCAAAGCATAGACGTGCCCCCCCCCCAACTTAACTTGAAATAAATTAAAACGTTAATAGAAGTTCAGTTAAATCAGAAAATTGTAGAAAACTTTTAAGAAAGTTGGTTTTTTCTCATTTTTCAAGCTGTGAAACAGAAAATACCGATTATGTCTTTAGCCCTAACATAGTTTTTAACAATGATATGATCCATAAAAAAAAATCGATGCTACATTTTTTTTCTTTATTTATTTATATTACATTTATTTTTCTCATTGTATAACTTTTTGAATACTACTCAAACATCAATTCTATTGTTACTCAATTTCAAAATATCATAATATTTCATATTAAGGATCGATCGGTAGTCAATGCTCTGAGAAGGGCCCTAGCTAAATTCAATTTGTGCCGTCCCAAATGTTAGAAGCACGCTACGCCTATGGTCCAAAGTATACATGTAAGGGGGTCATACTACCTTTTCTTATTTCACTGATAAGCAAATTTATAATGAACTCTGCTTTTCAATGCTTCTTCGTGTCACAAATAACTCTAATTTTTATTATAGCATTATAAGAAAATATTGGTTTCTTTACAGAATTCTGAAACTGGAATCCATCTTCACCTCATTGTGATTTCCTTCGAAAGATTCCATTGCTCACTTGGCAGTGTGCTCGATTCATAATCTGTAAGTTGAATTGAACCTCACTGAACCCATTTTTTTTTATTCACTAGATATTCTTTTTTTTTCAGCAGTGGCAAAATCAGAAAGTTGTGAATATATTTATTTTAAATTTATTTTTGGTACTTAAATTTGAATTTTTCTATGAAAAACCATAAAAAATATTTTTATTTCATATTTCTTAATTAATAAACAACTCAAATTTTCAAATTTCTCTTTGTATATTTTATATGCTAATCCGAACATTCTCATAAACTTTGGTTGCAGTAATTTGTGGATTGATATTGATTTCCTTTATTCATAATATTTTTAACTGGCAAGCCTGCTATTAAAGTATTAGGTATGTCCGAAAGTGCAGTTCAGGGACTTCAGTTAACCATGACTCTTAAGAAATTCTTTTATCATAACTGCTTACCAAAAAAAAATTATATTTTATATTATAAAGATATAAAATGCCAAGGGTTATTTTACTCTTGATAGTTAATGTTAAAAATTTTTTAAATTTAATTACCAGAATTTCATGAGAAGTACTTAGAGTTTCATTCATAATTCGTTACAGAAGTAATAATAATAATAATATTTCTTTTAGATGTATTAGATCATTCGCTGATGAGCTAATAGGTAGTTGAATGTCATTTGGAATACTAACTTCTGCCTAGTATTTAATTTTTTTATTATTTCATTGTCAAATTTTGGTGGAGATCTGTCTATAAAATATATTTTTGTCAGCAGCTGTTATTGTAAAGTGTAAGGATAAGGGGAGTAAAAAAATATTCCAAAATATATTATTTAGGTTCAGTTAATTATTAAACAATTGTTGACTATAATCAGGTTATGTTTGCAAGTGTGTAGGTTTTTTTTTATGGTGTATTATTTGGTTTATCTAAGTTAAGTTGAAAAAGGATGCAAGCATACAAAGATTGACTGGCTGCCAATGTTGAGTGCAGTGGCATAGATTATTTTACAAAGTGCAATAAAATACTTTTAACTTTTCAAACCGAACTTCTAACCAGAATTTTTAAAAAAATTTAATAAAACTTTTAAAATTGAAAATATTTTCATAGATCTAAAGAATGGAAGAGAACACCTGTATGGTGAACTAAGTCATGGATAAAATATGCAGCCCCAAAAGCAAAAGGCCTGGTTTCTGTATACTTTTATAATAATCATATTACAACAGTATACAGAAGCCAGGCTTTTTGCTTTTAGAACTGAATCATTTATCCATGAATTTGTTGACTATACGGGTTTTCTATTCCATTGTTAAGATCTGTGAAAATACTCTCATTAGCAAAATATTTTTAAAAAATTTAAATTTGTGTTAGAAGCTTGGTTCAAAAAGTCTAAGTGTTTCTTCACGCTTTATAATATAATCTATGTCATTTCACTCAACATTGATAGCTAGTCAATATTACACACCTCATTTTTCAAATTAACCTAGACTAATCAAACAATATATCATAACAATTGTTTAGTAATTACTGAATCTAAATAGTATATTTTGAATAATTTCTTACTGTGGTTATCTCTAATAACAGCTGCTCGCAAATAAAAAAATATTTTATACACAGATCTCCACCATAATTTGACAATTAAGTAACAAAACATATGCTCTATTAAAATACTATGCAGAAGTTAGTATCCCAAATTACTTTCTACCACATTTTTTGTAACATCAATTACTGTGAAAGCTACATCATATTGTAAATGTTTACTTTATTCATTATTATAGTAATAGATTAGTTGTTAAAGAGTATTCACCCTTTTCACTAAATTTCTGAGTACAGTAAGACATTCAATCCTGTCAATTAAATGATTAGTTATTACAGATATAAATAAAATAGATTAGAATGCCTTGATAGAGTACAATAATTGAAAGCTGACCGAGATACTTGTTTAGAATGACAACAAAAATTTCTCTTTACTATCTAGAATCACTCTCACATTGAAAGTAAAGAAACACAACAATGAAGATTGAATACTAAATAATATGTTAGCATATAAAATCTTAAATTTCTAAATCTGACCCAGCATCTGTATTAATGCTCTCTATGGCATGTTGTAAGCAGATTTAGAAATTTAAGATTTTGTATGCTAATGTTTTACTTAGCATTCAATCTTTATTCTTGTGTTTCTCTACTTTCAACAGCATTATTGTCAATAGTGAAGAGGAAATTTTGGTGTCATTCTAGACAAGTCTCTGATTCAGCTTTCAATGTTGAGCTGAAATTATGCTCAACATTAAAAGCTTATTATTGTACTCTTATCAAGGCAATCTACCCTATTTTATTTATATCTATAATAACAAATTCATCGACATGGTTGGATTTTCTACTGTACAGAGAGGAATTTAGTGAAAAGGGTAATACACATTAACAAATATTTTATAACTATTTTCTATTAGTATATTTATTTAATCAAGTAAATATTTATTACATGATGTAATTTTCACAGTATGTAATTGGTTTTACAAAAAATGTGGTAGGAATTTACTTCTTGGAAGTAGTTATCAATAAAATGACAACAGATTTAAAACTGCAATCATGTGTTGGGTGCTGTTTTATATCAAGTTTTTTTAAACCCCTGTCTCAGAATTTATATTTCCTAATTGGATTTAATTAATTCTACTTTATTAACAATGAATTTTTTCAACTACTTTCAACAATCAACTATTTCTACAGCAATAAATTACCCTTTAATGTACAAAACTATGCAAAAAATAATTTTCTTATCTGCAGAGCATTTACTTACTTTACATCAAAAAATAATTTAAATAAATTTTTCTTTTGATTCATAAATTATATCAGGGGATGGGAGTCATTTTCCTTTCACATAAATTTATGAACTCATTTTCTCTTTCTTTTTTTTCACTAGATGCTGTAAAGATGGAGCCAGAGGTAAGGCGAAAGGATCCTAAGGAATGTATCAAATTTATGTTTATAAATCTATCGAATTATGTTAATAAATTTTATACTGGGGAAGTACAAATTTTTGGGGTTAATTATTAAAAACATGGATTTATGTTGCATTTCTTTGGATGAAATGCAATAATATGAATAGAAACAATAAATACATAGTACTGTTTTACATACTATATCTCATTGCATTTCTTTGGATGAAATGCAATAATATGAATGGAAAGAATAAATACATAGTACTGTTTTACATACTATATCTCATTCTAAATAAAAAAAAGGGAACCTTAGATCGAATGGAAAGATAGATTTAGCTTTAATGGTTGGTATCAATGTTATCTTAACTTTCAAATTTGGGTAAATGTATCTTAATACAAAAGGAGGTTTTGTTCTAACAAGTAAACTTGTGATTCATATGCAAATTTTTAGGTAATAACAAAGATCAGTATTTAGTAATACCTAAAAATACATAAGCAAAACTGGAAATAATACTAGAAATATGAAGGCAAAAAAAATAATACCAAAAGTGAAAGGGTTTATATCAGAGGTTATTCGTCAATGTAATGAATAATAAAAATAAGCATATAAACGAAAGGGTCCTACGCAAAAATGCCGGCGGTCCGATTCTGGTAGAATGCTGGCATGATGCCCGGACCTACGGCACATTGCTGTTTACGAGATGGGTAGATGACGGTATGTCGACACCAATTATTGCTCCCGTAACTGGCCCGTCAACCTCCGGTTACCCGGCGGCTTTCTGTCCGCATTGATGACTTCCTCGCGGCTGCCTCACGTTCGCAGTCGGATGAACGATGGCTCAATTCCTACCGGAAGAGGCACAACACTCGACGGGGTAGTCGTGGGCGAGAGGACACGAACGTGACGGAAACGATACTGACCTAATGCGCCGGCCCGGCAGTGGAGAAATCGGCTGGACGGAACCTTCCGACCCCGGCCCGATGCCTCTGTGTTTGTTCTATATATATATATATATATATATATATATATATATATATATATATATATATATATATATATATATATATATATATATATATAATTATATGATTATATAATTATATAATTATACTCTTATTGACTTTACTCCCATACTATTTAATATAAATTCGGACCTCTTTTGTATCATTAATACCAGAATTCCGATAAAAAATTGAACCTACGGTAACAGTGTTGCCGTCGAAACAGTTTCTGACAAATAGCTTTCAAGAGATAGTGCACGCAAGTTTAAAAATAACAAATTTTAGAAAAAGCCAATTAAATTTGAATGTTTCTATTAATTACTTTACTACAGAGGCTTTTCACACATTTTTTAGACAATGTATATTGTATTCACAAAACTAAATTACATAAAATTCTTGTGTTTTAAATGTTCTACTTGACATCCCTTATTCTGAACTATCTTTTGACACCGCGATTTCCAGGATAATAATGCCTTTTGAAGTGTCAGAAGAGGTATTCTATCCCATTCCTCCTGAACAGCTTTCTAGAGTCCTGTAAGGGTTTTGGGACGACGTTTGGATAATGCAGATTTTAAAACTCCGAAAGCACAAAAATCCATAGGTATTAGAGATTTAGTAGGGATATCAGTGAAGGGTATGGCCTTGAGACCAGTTTTTTTTTTCCATTTCTTTTAGGAAATTTACTGTGGAATTGGATGTGTGACTGCTAGCTTTGTCCTGATGGAGTCTCACAGATTGATGCCACTGTGGTAAAGCGATGGTATTTCATTCAGAAAAATTGGCGATAAAATATGTTCCTGATAGTATTTGGAGTTAATCTTGACATTTTTTCCCACTCTCTTTATTTTTAACTTGACATTATAAGAATAACCAGCAAGAATAATGAATCCCTTAGAAAAACTTTCTTTCGATTCTTTGAACCATGTACTTAAATTTTTTTCTCCCCTTTTATGATAATAAAGGGCTCTTTTTTTTGTTGCAACCATTTAAATACACCCATGATTCATCTATTGTGACAATTGTTTTCCATTTTTCTTTGGATAAGTTTTTCTCGTATAGAATTCTGCCGCATGTCCTGAGTTCAGCGATAAGATTTGGAAGAAGATGATGCACATTGCGTTTTTTCGCTTTCTTAAGATTTAAATCAACGTTTATCATTTTGTTTACAGTGGACACCGAGCATTTTTATGATATTGCAAATGTCCTTTGAATATGGGTATTTTCTTTTAATATTAAACAACGTACCTTTGCAATATTCGAAGATGTCCGTTTTTTCCTTGGATACTTGTTTGGAATTTTTGTCCAACTTGAGGCTCCAATTTGACGTTTTTTCCCTTTCTTGTTGACGATATTACTTATCGACGCTTTAGATATCACAAAATCATGACTCTCACATCGTTTTTGGATAACGGAGTATGCATATTTCTCTTCGGAAAGAGCATAAATGTAGCCTTCGAACCACTGCTTTGTTAAAAACGCCATTTTGAATAAAAACAAAACTTTCAATCATATCCAAAAATGTTAATTATTTATACACTTGAGAACCAATATGCAATATACCTAAAATAAACACATTATTAATCAATAGACCTTAAAAAATTTATTTACAAAATGCGAGACTCCCAACAGCAACAAAACCAAAATGGATAATTTACTTTAATATGTTCTAAAATTTTCCAATAACTATACCAAAACTCATAAATTTTCAAAACATAATGAAATTACAATTTTCAAAATTTTACCAATATTTATTACTAATATTTATTACTAATACTATCTAGCTCCCCCCCCCCCCCGAAAACAAAATAGGATTGACTGGAGTGATCATCCCCAGAAAAAATTTTTAAAAATGTTCTTAATTCTTTTACAATATTAAAATTTTCATTTTTTATTGCCAATAGTTTCAAATTGTCAGATTTTTTTTTTTTACTGAATTTTAACTTGTCACCACAATTACTAAAATTTACACAAAATTTTCACATTTTACAGATACTAGTTATTTATTTCAATTTTCATCAATACCATTTCAATTCTAAATTTCAAAATTTTAACATCTTTACCAAACATAATTTTTCTTCAACATTTCTTTTTAACATTATCACCATCTCCATATTATAATTAGAATGAAATTTCTTACCTTTACATTTTGCCATATTAAAAAAAAATATTTTTTCAAACGCAAACCATTTTTCTGATTTTATTTGAATACTCGCCAGGCAGTCCCGGAGAGCCATGTTTAACTTTTTTCGCACACATCCTGGAATATTCTGGAAGTTCACCTTTAATTTTCGAAACGCTGACTTAAAGCTCGAACATACATAAATTTCTTGTTATTGAAAAATTCCTTGTGTGAAAAATTACACGGCCCACAAGATTATTCTTGAATTGAAAAAAAATTTTGGCACAGCACTTTCAGACGACGTACTCAACAGCCTTGTCACCGACATTTTTTCTTAAATTGAATTGATTGCTGTTTCGATGTATTTTTGAACGATTCCACGAAATTTGATGCAAGACAAATTTAAAGATGTTATCCTTTGATGAACACTAAGAAAAACGTCGAGCACAAAATTGAAACACTCTTGTTTTTATTTTAACAATGAGCAGCAGAAGATATTTTTTATAATGATGAAATTAGGGTTTCAGTAATCCTGCGTAGATGACTTTCGTTACCGGCTCTTGGCATGATTCGTATCCATTTCGTTATTAATTAAAGACAATCGTGGACCGAATGATTAGATGAGATGACAGAGATCGCTTAAAATTCGTTTATTTTTATTATTACTATCAGAGCTCCAACATAATTATGCAAACCATTATGCAAACCTCTCCACCCAGGTTCTCTCTCAAGACATACGTCTTCTCTCTATCAGATCTCTGTGCCGACTAACTAGCTTTTCTTTGTTACACTCCCACCCAATCTTTTCGCTGATTCATCATGGAATGTTCTCCACATTTCTTCTTATGTAATCTTTTTACGTAACTTGCTTCTGCCGAAAAATATCTCTTTTCTGAACGGTACCCGTCTAGTGGCGACCCCTATTGATAGTTTTTGCTATTAACAACCCTTCCTCTTTTTATAGCGAACTTTCGTTAGTTAATAATTTTTGATTGCCAATTCCCCTTTTTCCCTAACAAAAGCCCCCCAATATGTTAGTTTTATGTTTTTTCTTACATATATATGTGTGTGTGTGGGTGTGTGTGTGAGTGTGATATGGGTTTAGTTTTATTTATTTACTTTTATTATTATTAATATTTACTCTTTATTTATTTAATAAATATATATGCACGGCTATCTAATATATTTCGTAATATATTTTTTGTTTTTCTTATATAAAAGCTTGTGCATTAATTTATTTTTGAAGTGTTTTTTAGTGCTCACAGGAAGCTCAAAAACGGCATATTATTTATTTTACTTCCTGCGCTATGGATCAAGTTAATTTCACACTAAGTACTCCTTAAGGGCACAGCCCTTTAAACAGCAGTCTTGAAAAAAGGATTTCTAATTAACTATTGATTAGGAAAAGACTTTTGAATATTAATTTCATTAAAATGTAATAGCTATCCTTGATTTTAACATTATTAAGACACATTCGCTACTATATTTCTTTCTTCAGCGCCTGTGAAATCATAAAACTAAAATAAAAATGATATATTCGGCGAAATGAACCTGCATGTTTTTATCGTAATTATCTTACGGGAATTTTTTAATATTTTTCCTTAGTGTAAGCGGCACGTGCTTTTTATCAAAAAAAATTTTAAAAGCTAATTTTTTTGTTGTTATCAGACACTTTTCTTATTATTAGACGGAATTATTAAAATTTCTGTAAACATTTAATATAAAATCAATTATCGTCATATTTTTTTACAAAGCCAAAAAGTAAAAATAGTAAATTAAGGGAGATATTTTTTATCCCTTGAGAGGAAACTGCGTGGCATTTTAATTTATAAATGATAAAAATTTTCCTTTATTTTTTTTTACTGCAATGTTTTTTTCAAATATGTATGTGTATGTAGTATATTTTACAGCGTAATGGGCTTTAATTTTTTTAACTGATAAATTTTGACACCCAATCTTCACTATTAGTTGGAAGAGAAAATACCTTTTCGTATTCAGTAAGATATACAGACATTCTATTAATTTGGCCATAAAGTTTGTTCGTTTTTTCTCTCTGAGATGTCTCTATTAGCATTTTGTGGATTTTTACGTCATTCGAAATAGTTTTTTTAGATTGTGTTATGACAGCTGTCATATCAGAGTGCATTAAAAACCCATCAAAAGCAGTGAATTTTTGTGCAGCTATTTTTCTATTGAAGATGGAAGAAAACCAGGAATATTTTTGTAAATTATGCATAATTATTTCAAAAAACGGACTGCAGCTCAAAAGGTTATTTCAAAAAAAGGTGCTGCAACATGTAGAATTTGTTCAAAGTTGTTTGCGAAGTTTTGTGTTTGATATTTCCCGTTGGATAATCGAAGTGAATTGAAGTGATCACCTTTTTATAAGTGAAGTGAAATGTTCTTCAGTGAACGATTTTAAAAAAGAAAAGTGCCCATGCTTATCTGTGTTATGTTCGTCATTAGACTGCGATTAAAGGCAATATACTTCCGAAATGGAGCTCCGTGTACCTGTTCTATTCAAATTCATAGAGTCCACTAGAGTAAAGTAGCGCCACCAACTATTTTTAATGGAGTATAACGTAGATAACTTAGTTTACGGAATCAAATTTTTATCATATTTTACCTTAAAATAAAACATCAAAAGTTAATGATAGTTTATGCATTTTACACCAATACAAAATGCTTAAATTTATCCATTTATCGAAAAATATGTTGTTCACAGCTTTCGGATAAATCAACCTGTACAGGAATAATTCTGATGAAATATTTGGGCAGAAGGGAAAACAACCTTTAGAGACACATAAAAATATATAAACATGCTTAATTTCTGTCCCATGAACCACATTGTAACGTGGATTTTATCGTTACAGTTTTCTAATTAACTGCACCTACTTTAAATACGAATAATTTTTATTTTAAAGGATGTAATCACCTTAATGTTTGTAATGTTAATATTAATCTTAGGATCCTTCGCTATAAGCATTTTAGCGTAATTCATGTATCGCCCCTCTTTTTACGTGGGATTTATAAAATGGTATATCTTTACTCCAGTAGTAGCTATTGATAGCATCCGCTATTTTGTTCGAAAATTTATTTTTTCCAAGAACCCAATTTAAAAGTAGTTTCCTTTATTTGAAACTGCAATTTACTCATACAGATAACTGGATGTTTTATGGCTTGTGCCGATCTGTTAAAAGGACCGGACGTTTTCCATCCAGGGGTCGTAATAATTGCTTTTTAATTGGCATAACGTACAATAGCACGGACACTTTCTATCTATTTCCCAGTCTGTAATCTGCGTCATCTGTTGGCGACCTCCATCCATTCCCGTGAGAAAATTCTTAAAAATTCTCCTCCTGGCCCAAAGCGAACTTCGCCAATCATATTCAGCGCCGCTTCACGTCACTCGTGGCTAAGTCCAATCAGTGGCCGTCCCGCTCTTATCGCTCTTACTTGGCTATATTTTTAGGCGGTGAATCGCCGTTTTTCTAGTGACGAGGGTTTGTTCTTTAAAGCGGTTTACCGATGAAGTCCGATGCTACTCTCCGTGGACCGTAGCTTTTTCTACGTGGTTTCGCGATATTTTTGTTTAAATGAAGTTAATACAACCCTAGCCTGTGTGCGCCTTGTCCAGAATGAAAAGATATTACGCAGTCAGTTTTACAGAGAGAGCTACATTTTTTTTTCTGATAACTAGCTGTTTCCTTTTTTTTTGCTTAACCCCCCCCCCCCTTCAGTACGGCTTGCCAACTGTTGGGCATGCACTTCATCATAGACCATAAAAGGGATAACTTAATTTACGGAATAGTACAAATTTAGAAATTTTCTAATGTATAATACGATTTAAACGTTTATCTTTCAATCTGTGTCTTTAGTTTCATGTTACGTTTTCGCTATCCTTGAGTAATGGAAATTTCTCAAAATGAAATAATTGATACTTTCACGAGTTTTTATATTCAGATATAAAAATACATCAGTATCTTGTATGCAGACATTCAAAAACAAGTTTTTTTACCTTGTTTATCAATGAACGAATACAGAGGCTGTTCGCACATTTTTTAGACGATTTTCGTAAGTGGTAATAAAAAATCGTTTGCTGCAAAAGAAATAACTGCAATTGTACTATGTTTTTAAAAGTCAAAATTATCGTCTGCGGCTTGAAAGTTTTGTCTTTATTCAAAATGGCGTTTTTAACAAAGCAGTGGTTCGAAGGCTAAATTTATGCTCTTTCCGAAGAGAAATATGCATACTCCGTTATCCACAAACGATGTGAGAGTCATGGTTTTGTGATATCTAAAGCGTCGATAGGTAATGTCGTCAACAAGAAAGGAAAAAAACGTCAAATTGGAGCCTCAAGTGGGACAAAAATTCCAAACAAGTATCCAAGGAAAAAACGGACATCTTCGAAAATTGCAAAGGTACGTTGTTTAATGTTAAAAGAAAATCCCCTAGTCAAAGGACAGTTGCAAAATCATTAAAATGCTCGGTGTCCACTGTAAACAAAATGATAAACGTTGATTTAAATCTTAAGAAAGCGAAGAAACGCAATGTGCATCGTCTTCTTCCAAATCATATCGCTGAACGCAGGACACGCTGCAGAATTCTATATGAGAAACACTTATCCAAAGAAAAATGGAAAACAATTGTCACAATAGATGAATCATGGGTGTATTTAAATGATTGCAACAAAAAAAGAGCCATTTATTATCATAAAAGGGGAGAAAAAAATTTAAGTACATGGTTCAAAGAATCGAAAGAAAGTTTTTCTAAGGGATTCATGATTGTTGCTGGTTTTTCTTATAATGGCAAGTTAAAAATAAAGAGAGCGGAAAAAATGTCAAGATTTACTCCAAATACTATCAGGAACATATTTTATCGCCAATTTTTCTGAATGAAATACCATCGCTTTACCCACAATGCCATCAATCTGTGAGACTCCATCAGGAGAAAGCTAGCAGTCACACATCAATATCCACTGTAAATTTCCTAAAAGAAATGGAACAAAAAACTGGTATCAAGGCCATACCCTTCACTGATATCCCTACTAAATCTCCCGATGTATCATATATGGATTTTTGTGCTTTCGGACTTTTAAAATCTGCATTATCCAAACGTCGTACCAAAACCCTTACAAGACTCTGGAAAGTTGTTCAGGAGGAATGGGATAGAATAACTCTTCTGACACGTCAAAAGGCATTATTTTCCTGGAAATTGCGGTGTCGAAAGATAGTTCAGAATAAGGGATGTCAAATAGAACATTTAAAACACAAGAATTTTATGTAATTTAGTTTTGTGAATACAATATACATCGTCTAAAAAATTTGTGAACAGCCTCTGTATTTAGTATTCTTAACGAATAGTAATTTTTTCTCACTGGCTTACGAAATATTTTGTGCACGAATCCGAAACCCTTTTAGTAGTAACAATAAATGAATAATCTCTCCATTTGTTTCCAAGTCATCGGAAAAAATCCAATACAAAATTTTTGTATCTTTCGGTTCCGCTATGACTAAGATTGAGATATTGTATATCTAGAGATTTCTTTAGCAGTCAAACAACCGTTTTCTTCTGCATTTTAAAGTGGATCATACCAACAAATGACGAGGCACTTAGATCTGTTTGTCAACCCACTTTTGCAGTATAATCCATTCTTTGAGAACTATACTGTATGCGAAAAGATTATGATATTTGGTATAGTACACAGTTACAATAATCCATCACGGTTAAGATAGTAAAACTAAATGGTTTTGATAGCTTATAGACAATCCGTTTTCTTACTAAAGAGATTGTATAAAAGTAATGATTACCGTCTATTACTGCAACAAATAATACACAAACACATACTTCTTTTTCCCAATGCGACAGACGGTATCTTGGACAATATCCTTACCACCATAGTACACCGCACATTGTTAGCCATTCTATTATGGGAGCACCATATAGGCGGACTAGCATTACCCCCTGTGAAGGGACGACACAAAAGGAGGCTTTTAGTGGCGCAACGCCAGAGTTCGATCCCAGCACCCTCAGCACCGAAAACCAACGAGCTGTACCACAAGGCCGCCACACACACGTGTATATATATATATATATATTTATATGTGTGTGTATGTATATATATATATATATATATTTATATGTGTGTGTATATATATATATATATATACATACATATATATATATATATATATATATATATATATATATATATATATATATATATATATATATATATATATTTATATGTGTGTATATATATATATATATATATATATTTATATATATATATACATACATATATATACATATATATATATATATATATATATATATATATATATATACATATATATATATATATATAATATATATATATATATATATATATATATATATATATATATATATATATATATATATATATATATATATATATATATATTATACTGATAATTTCTTTGAATACCTATACTGAAATATCTATACTGAAGAAATTAGGAAGTCCGAGGAATAAGGATGAATTCGGCACGCTTCGGTGGCGTGAAAACGTAGGTTAAATAACCACAAGTTTTTAAAATCTTAGTGACTAAAACGATGTATGAGCAGAGGGAAGACTACCAGGTTATTCAAAGTTCTGTAAACGAGTACTTCTAGAAAGGAAGGTCGTGAGGACGACCTCGGGAACAGTTCTTGGGACTAAGAAAGTTCTCAGTAACTACACATCACAATGGAAGGCACTGTACATCTCTGCGACGCTGAAAAGCTGGAGAACCGAAGTAATAACCTGTAGCGAAACTCCTAGAAGACACCATTCGCTTATAAATGCCTATAGACCGGATCGTGGAATCGTTGTGGAGATGAGATGACCGCAAATACCCAGATTCACCACTGTCAACTTACTAGCAGTATAACAATAATTATTTAGACTTCTTATGAATAAAACTTATTTATTTTATATTAACGATCGTTGACTCAAACTTGAATATCAAAAACATAAGAGCTATAATAAGCTACATACACAGTCGAATGCTCTAGTTCACCTGAGCTCAAAATATGATGACCATTCTGGTTAATGCTTACAGTAGTAAAAAAAATGAATGCAAAAAAAACATCACGAAGGTTAGCTTCCCCCAACAGTCGGCAAGCCGAACTGAAGGGGGGTGCTTAAGCATTAAAAAAAGGAAGCAGCTAGCTATAAAAAAATGTAGCTCTATCTCTAAATCTGACTGAGTAATCGCTTTTCATTCTGGACAAGGCGCACCACAGGGTAGGGTTATATTAACCTAATTTTAAACTAAAGTATCGCCAAATACGAGAAGAGGCTACCGGTGTACGGAGAAGGACTACCCATGCCGCGACGAGTAGCATCGGAACTCATCGGTGAACCGCAGTAAAGAACAAACCTTCGTAGCTAGAAAAACGGGGATTCACCGCCAAAAAATATAGCCAAGTAGGAGCGAAAAGAGTAGGCCGACCGCTGATTGGACTTAGCCAAGAGTGACGTGAGGAGGCGCCGAATATGATTGGCGAATTTCGCTCTGGGCCAGGTGGAGAATTTTTTAAGAAATTTCTCACGGGGAAGGTTGGGGGGGTCGCCAACAGATGTCGCATATTAAAGACTGGGATATAGATAGAGAGTGTCCGCGCTATTGTACCTTATGCCAATTAAAAAGCAATTTCTACGACCCCTGGATGGAAAAGTCACCTTTTTAACAGGTCGGCACAAGCCATAAAACATCCAATTATCTGAACGAGTAAATTGCAGTTTCAAATAAACGAAACTACTTTTAAATTAAGCTCTTGGAAAAAATACTTTGCTGAACAAAATAGCGGATGCTATCAATAGCTAGTACTGGAGTAAAGATCTACCATTTTAGACCTCCCACGTAAAAGAGGGGCGATACATGAATTACGCTAAAATCCTTATAGCGAAAGATCCTAAGATTAATATTAACATTACAAACATTAAGGTGATTACATCCTTTAAATTAATAATTACTCGTATTTAAAGTAGGTGCAATTAATAAGAAAACTGTAACGATAAAATCCACATTACTTACACACACACACACAGATATATATATATATATATATATATATATATATATATATATATATATATATATATATATATATATATATATATATATATATATATATATATATATATATATATATATATATGTATATATATATATATATATATATATATATCGATATATATATATATATATATATATATATATACTAGCATTATTGCCCGGGTAGATATATAGATATAAAATATTTCATGCTTCCCATCAATAAAATACTGGGCTGCACTCCCGCTCTTCATGTTCATCTGGCCAGACAGAATGCGCTTAGCACGTTTCTACTGAAATGATATACAAACAATAAGAAAGAAAGAAACTATGAGCCTGCGGACCTTCGTCTGATTTTAAGGTCATTCCCAACCCTCTTTCTCCCGTGCATTGGAATTTGAGCTCCCCCCCCCCCTCCGTCATCCTCAAACCACCCCTCTTAACTCAGCTGGTCCAGGGTAATCCACAGGGGGTAGACGCACCTCTATCGGGCACAAAAAACATTAAAAAATTAATTTAAAGAAAACTAATTGAGCCCCAAATTTCGTTTTTCCTGATTTACGTTTCTAGGGTCTAAAACATTAACTGTGCCGAATTTGGTCCCGGTGGGTGAAACAGTCTATGATTCTATAGCGGGCAAACAAACAGACAAGCTCTTATATATATATATATATATATATATATATATATATATATATATATATATATATATATATATATATATATATATATATACACTTACAAACATTATGTATGCATGTATTATATATAAACGAAAGTAAGCGTAATTCATAATTGTACCTTCAGAATATTTATAAATCGCAGGATTTCCCCACTGGAGACTTTAAAATATTAAGTAATTGCTCGTGATCTATCATTCATTCTCTCATTCCTTTTAATTGATACTAAAATTAATTCTTCAAGTAACTTAGAATACGTGTTACAATTTGCGCCATTGTAACTCTGTGTATTCACTCACTACACCTAAACTACTTAAAATCAGAAATTAAATGGAAATCCCTATGCACTTAAAGCTTAATTAATTTGCTCTTAGCTGGCGTTATAAACAAGTCATTAAATCTGGTAACGGAGGTCATTAATCAGTTTAAATAGTTCAATCAACGTAAGAAAACTCGAGTGCTTTTATGCGGGTAAACCGTTGTATTTAAACGGCATCCTTAAATACATGGAAAATGTAGTAATGACCATTCAGGTAATTTCCGTTAAAGCTTAACTTATTTAATTAAAGTTACCAGATGTATGACATGAACGTTTTTTCAGCTCTAACGTCATAGTTTCAACAATTTAAAAATAATGAAAGCTGTTCAGCAAATATCTTCACTTAAATGTAAACATATTTGATCACTTACTAATATAACTGATTTCCAATGACTTCTATTTTTATGAAAAATGTAGATCCAAAAATGAATATGAAGACTAATTACCTCTCAAGGAAATTTCTAAGAAATGGGAACTCATTTTATAAGAGGTTATATAAAGTAGTATCACTATAATATCTTTATTTTCAACTGACTAATGTTTTGTGAACCATTTCATTAACTGAATAAAATCTAGTAAAAAATCCATAATTTTGATACCCATTATCGAATGTTCTTAAAATTGAAGAAGTAAAATATTTTTATCACTTATCGCTATAAATTACGTATGATAACTCAGCTCAATACATTTGCAAAAAATATACATTAATTTTATTTATTAATCCTCTTACAATTGTTATTTATGATTAAAATATAAAATAGTGCATTAATAGAAGTTCTCATTACTAATTTATCCAATTTTTCGTTTTTGAACTTGTTTAGCTGAATTTACCAATGTCTAAAGAGGGATACAAAGTGCTGAAAAGCATTAAAGTCGCTCTCAATTTCCATATTATTCAGAATTTGCATTTGAAAGAGATAAATTGATAAGTAACATATGAGTATTTAATAATTCTAGGAAGCAAAAAATCTCTAACAAATGGATTGAAATTATGCGCCAAATATTCAGATTTAATTAACTGGCTGGAATATTTAATGCTATTTTATGGTGTGTTAAATGATTCTTTCTACAGTTGTAACTTCAATTTTAAAAGTCACACAATTTACTGACATTTAAATAAGATGAGGCGTCACATCAGGAAACAATTTTAAATTGTTCATAATACGCAAAGATGAAGTCATTGAAACAGTAAATTTTTTAGGGGTCCATTTATCGGAAAATTTCGAGATCTAACATCCTGGAACCATAGCAGTAGAGCTGTTTCTAGAACTTCTTGGGACGCATTTCCGATGCGTTTCCTTCCTCTAGCAAATTTTGATTTTTCCCATGAATCAAAAATTGACTTCTTGTTTTTCAAATTAGTTGACAAGGCCTTTTTTTTAATTCCATAGTCAGCTGCTAACTTTGTTTTACATTCGCCATACTCTTTAATTTCTTTAAAATTTCTACCTTTGTCTCCAAAGTTAGGGTTTTGTACTTTCCACGTGTAGACATCCTGAATTTTTACACGTTCACACCAGACAATAAGGAAGAAAAACTAGACCACATTAACTTGTCTGCACTGCAGTTATAACTGACGCAACTCCCTAGAATCTGCAGTAAAGACTAGTTTTTCTGAAATTCTAAGAAAATCGATCCAAATAAAGGAAAATTGCTTTTTTCGTTTAGTACTAATTAGGAGGACAATAGCTACTAACGTTTAGCGGACATGCAATAGTCTAGGAATGCAAGCATGTGCCTCTCTACACAGAAAAGAAATTTTGATACACAAAATAATAAATACAGTGTGTATTTTCTCCATTAAACGAGGAAAAAGAATTTTTTTTGTCAAATTTTTAGTTCGAATTAACCGAAGTGATAAAAATTTAGTTCGAATTAATGAGATATTTTTAACATTAACTACAATACAAGTTTTTTGGGGCCTTTGGATTAGTTCGAATTAACCGAAAGTTCAGTTACATTATCTGCCGGCTGGCTACTATCTCTGAGCTAGGATTTGTTGCTTGCTTATATTAATTGAACTGGTACCTAAAATTGTTTGTTTTGTCTGTGTATTTTGGAAAGGAAAATTTTTTTTTCCATTTTCATGCATACCAAATATATGGTCTGGGTAATTATTGTTTTATTACATAGCAAACATTTACGTATTAAAAATTTGGGGTGCTTTTCTAAATTTCACTGGTTAAAGTCTTGATTTCTGTGGTTCGGGTTGTGAGGTTCCGGGTTCGTATCTGAATGGTGAAATAAGGAATTTCATTATTGTAAATTGCTAAAGTGCGCTAATTTATCAAAAACAATTTGTTTAAATAATTATTGTGGTAACAATAAAAAAAAATCTTTAATTGAATTGAAAAGCTTGTTTTTCTTTTCGTTTCTGCAATGCTTTATGGTCTTTAGCAATTAATGGCTAATGACTAGGATTATGGTTAAAATGTATTGAATTCTAGTTTATGGTCTACGTAGTTCGTTGAGTACTTTGTGTTGTATTTATTGTATTGTTTAATTAATATATGGTTAATGTGTTGATTATTAATGCATTGTTAGTATTTATATGAAATTACTATTGCACTTAACATTGTAACTGTAAGTGAATTGTGGATTTCCTGGGTGTCGTCTTATATGTACTGCTAATGCGCTAGGAATCAAACGATGCAGTTGACTTATTTGTAAAATTTGTCATTGTAATTTGGAATATATATTTTAGTGTAATCTGTAAACTGTAGCTTGTAACAATTTGGAATTCGTGCTTTGTAACTTTTAATTCATGTAATTCAACATTTTCTCTACTTCAGGCTCTCTGGGCCGTGGTTATTTTTTGTTATTGTTTTTACTCAATTCAAACCGAATTGTCATGTATTTCTAATAGTCGGGGATCACCAATGTATTCTCTGAAAATATGAATGTGTTTGTATTTTAATTACTGATCTTTACAGTAAAGAAGAAAAGAGAGAAAAAAAGAGAAGAAAAATAAAGTCGGACGGAACTGCAGTGGTACCGGGGACGCCTTTCTACCCTCTTTTATTTTTCCCGTTGCTATCCCCTTTTTGTGAGGTTTAACTTTTAATTTTGTTTAATTCCGACTTGGTGGCAAATTAGTCATTGCGCTCTTCCTCCGGACTTAGTGTTGGTGGGATTGTTATGGCGCGACCTGTTGTCTTTCTCTTGCTGATACGCGAAAGCGTAGGGGGCTGATGTGGAGTTTAGAGTAACAGAAAGTTCGAATTAACCGAGTTCGAATTAACGAGCGTCCACTGTAAACGATTTATTTAAAGTAGACTCAAGTGATGATTATGACAAATATACGCTTAGAGTGATCAATGCCTTTTAATTTTTATACGTAGTTTATACATTATTTTTAGCCTTTTATTCAAATTTAAACAATGATATCCAAGATATATATATATATATATGTATATATATATATATATATATATATATATATATATATATATATATATATATATATATATATATATATATATATATATATATATATATATATATATATATATATATATATATATATATATATATATATATATATATATATATATATATATATATATATATATATATATATATATATATGTGTGTGTGTGTGTGTGTGTGTGTGTGTGTGTGTGTGTTTTTTGTGCATTTATAGAAAGTAATCATAACACATAAATAAAATTTGGTGAAATGCAGTAGAAAATAAAATAATTAGTGGAACTCAATCGAAAGAAGAGGAGATAGACAGCAAAAAATCCTTAAACCATCCGTCTGTTTCTGCGTGGATATACCAAATAACATTTCGAAATTCCTTAAGGGCTTACCAATAAGTGATGCCTCCTTCCCTTGACAGAGGGAAAAAAGTATGAGGTGATCAATCTTCGTTAATTGAGGAAACAATAAAATAAAAATAAAAATCCACGCTAAATCTAAGTGCACAGCAGCTATTTTTATCTCATAAAATTTTAAAATAGGATGTGGGTTAAAAAAGATGAAAGTCTTTATTTTAAAAAGTGATGGGAAATCATAGAGAGTTTCTTTAATAGGAAAGGAAGGAACATAATATAGCATTCCTCAGAACTGGTAAATTCATAGTATATATAAGAAGTGACGTGACTTAAATTCAATGTCAAAAAAATTAGAGATTTTATTCACCAAACAAATCTGTTATCAAAAAATCCAATTTCGGAAGTTTTTCAATGTTTTGAATGAAAATAATGCTTTCAAAAATAAAATAAAATCCATTTAAAATAATCAAATAAAGTTATTCACTTGATTGTGATCATAATCACGTACATCACTCATATTTGATTCATGATCATGTATATGGAAAAAAAAATGCGGAACTTTATAATGCGTGACACACCCTTCAAAACTATGGATTTCTTTTGGATACTTTTTGACAATTATTTAATCGCGATAAGAGATTAAATTAGTTCTTGTTTTTATATCCATCTACATCTAATTGATGAAGTTTATTGTATGGGGGAAATTAAGAAGCAAAAATTTTAATGTTAACAAGTTTTGTAAAATATGAATCTAAAATTTTTTCTGTATTTCTGTATATAATAGAAATGCATCATTCATCAAAATAAGTATTAACATTATCTTTGTTTACTTATAAATTCATCAGTTACAAGTTTAGTTCAGTAACTAAATTCTTTGTCTCGAACTTTTACGTTATCTATGGTAACTTTCCAACAAAACGTATTTCATATTTTTAATTACTTTTCCAAGAATCCAAGTTTATAACTTTGATGGGGGAACTGTGTTATCACTTGCTGCTTTTGATGAAATTTAATGGTTTATAAAATATAGATTATCAAAAGAGCCTTTCTGTCCCTAGGGAGTAAATATCTCTGCTTAGTAAGAAAATTTCTAGTTGATGGCTAAAAATTCCATTATTCATACTAGAACATAGCACGAGTTTAATGTAGGTTTATCAGAGATAAGAAACATTAAACAAAATTTTTCAACTATCGATATAATGAGTGCAGGGAGATTTTCAAGCAAGACGAATTACGCTTCGTAAAAATCTGTAGGATATT
Organism: Dolomedes plantarius; assembly: GCA_907164885.2. Lineage (NCBI taxonomy): Eukaryota > Metazoa > Arthropoda > Arachnida > Araneae > Dolomedidae > Dolomedes > Dolomedes plantarius. Next base: position 70,845,645 of record OU015493.1, on the reverse strand, counting down.
TTAGCTAGTTTACGAACATGTAAAGCTAATATTTTAACTTATATTCTCATAATCTCACTTTCCAAACAAACAAAGTTTATATGTCTTTATCAAAAAGCTGGAATTCTAGCAAACTATTTATGTAATGTGTATAAAAAGGCTCTTATGATTTGAAGAGAGAACGCCATAGCGTGGGTAAGAGAGGGTACGATCCCTCCATATGTCGCCCCTGAGGGTGCTCGGTCAAAATTGAGGTGGCAAATAAGACGAATTCCAACCCTCGAGGTTCTATACAATATGGAGCCGCACATGGATCACACATAGCCTATATGGACCTAGTCTGGAACTGCCTGTCAGGGGGTATTAAGAACAACTCCAACGCCATAGCGATGTCTGTAGCTGGTATTCTTTTTAAATATCGATTTCTGGTAGAGTAGATTATTACCTGGAGTTAATTAGGAAAAAACACTTGAACTCTGTACACAACTGAAAGTGGATGACCTAATTTCAGAGCTGTAACTAATTTAAACTAAGCCTTAAATGTCAGCCGAGTATTTCAGTTCATGATGCCAGTTCAAAACCTTAAAACAAATATGAAAAACCTGTTACTGTAAAAACAATTGTACTGCAAATTTTAACTTCATTTGGACAGTGGTAGATTCTTAGCTTCGGGGATCTTCCTTGATAATTAATGAATTTTGATTACATTAAAATAATAGGAAGGACGGAATATTACACTGAATAGCAGCAAAATAACCACCATATATTCACATTTTACACGAATGCCAAACAAGACAATTTTGTTTTATTAAACCGCTTTACGAAATAAGATGTTCTACATTATGTTTTCAGTTTACTCAAATTCAAGATCCCAGGGTCGAGGTTTAGATAGCAATAATTGTCTTAATCATTAATTTGTTCAATTAAATTTCACCTTACGTAAAAGGATACTATACTAGCATGCCCCTAATTATTTATTTTACACTGCAATCCTTTGCTCTTTTATGTAACATAAATAAAGCTCTTGATTAACATTAATTGATATCCTAGATTGTAAATTATTTTTGGCCATAAAAATAAAATTTTGAAGGTAAAAAATACAAATTAAAAAATGGATAATTAAAGTCCTTTCAATGTCATATACAGCTTCTTTTACTTTCATATAGTGACAGATTCTAAAAGGAACCACTGGAATAAAACTAAAGGGGGATCATGATACATATGATACATATCGATCATTTACAGCAGTGATTCTCAACCACTGTGCCACGTCATTTTAGCGTGTCGTCACTGCGAATAATTTTGCATGCTATTTCCCCAAAATACATAATAGGTACATAAATCAATTATCCAAGTAAAATTCTTTAAATTTATCTCATTAATTTTTAATCTTTTAATAATTTAAAAATTTAGTGTGTCACCAAATTTTTAAATTATTAAAAGTGTACCGTGATGAAAAAAAGGTTAAGAATCGCTGATTTTTAGCATTGGAAAATAAATTACCGACGTCATAAGCATAACAAGTATTGAAATGGGGGTTCCCAACCTGTGGTTATCCCATTTCTTCAATGGTTCGTATTCCAGAGTGTCTTCTGGGGGGATCACTACGATTTTTTTCAATTAAAATAGCTTTTTACCGTATCTCACGGAAAACATTCGTCAATATTTATTTAACATGAAACTATAGGGAACTGTAAAACGGTGAAATTGTAAGGAAAATGTCGCACTCAAAGTGCAAACTCAGTTCGTTAGAAAATTACCCCCTTTATTGGATGGTAAATATAAATCGTGGTTACTTAATACGTTCAGTACACAAATTCTAAACATGTTTTATCTTTTATCGCTCTGTTCTGCCACCTTTGGCATTATTGTAGTTTCCCATACTAAATAATGCAATATTATTTTATCAAGAGTTTTTTATAATATTTATTGTTATGCAATTCTGAATTTATACGATGGTTGCATTATTCTTCTTGAGGTTTCGTTCTGTTTTGTTTTTACTTTTACACATGTTTGATTAAGGGATGAATGTTTGTTAATGTTCTTCATTTCTTTAAAATATCTTACAAACATACTTTTTGTTAATTTGACCATTCAATTGCAATTAAATTATGAAAAATGTAATTTAGTGTTCTTTTCTTTCTCTAAAGGCCTTCATATTGAAAAAAAACAAGGTGAAAGGGTGCGGTGGGAGGGGGGAGCATGTTACAGAATGCCAGGAAAACATTAATGGGGGTCGGGACTTGAAAAAGGTTAGGGAACAATAGTACAGAATGAATTTTAAATGATAACTAAGAGAGGTTTAAGATCAGTTTTTACGATTAAATTTCAAGGATTTACTAAGCAGTATACGGGTTCCTTTTTTAATAAGTTTATTTAATTTAAGGATTTATATGAGACACTAACAGTGTGTTTTTAATTTCGCATTATCATGTATTTGTTGGTCTATAGTGCTCTAAGAACACCAAAAATTAAGATATAAAATTTCCTTTGTCAATTTATCTTAAATTCAACAGTCGGAAGTAAAAATAAAACTCTGTTATTTAATAACTATAATAAATATATTGGGGATAATAAATATATTGGGGTATATAAGGTAATTGTCAAACGTATAAGGTAATTGTCAAAAGGAAGTTTTTATCCTAATTACTTCGGTATTTTAGAGGATTATTCAAGCCATAATTTAATAATACACAGCTGTAAAAAAAAGGAAGGTTATTCCTAATTAAATTTAACATGAGTAGTTTATAGAGTTTATATTTATCATTTTATTCTCTTGACTAACATTGTTATATAATATATGACTTAAAAAAAAGAAAAAAATTTGTAGGGAGAAAAGTAGTATTGAATTGCTGAATTCGGAGATTCAGAGCAAAAAAAAAACTGCTCATAAACCAAATTGGAAAAATAAGCCAAATTTGTACTCGAGTCATTAAAAATAATAATCCAATTAATGATTTCTCATTTCATTTTCCCATTTTACTTTTAAAATGTTCTCAAATTATAAATATAAGTTGTTTTAAGAGCTTAATCTATTTTCTTTCTCATTTAGGTGAAAATAATTGTGTTACAGATGATTTAAACCATAGTCAAAAATAAATGTGCATAAAAGTATGTTAAATAACTGAATTCAGAGAACTAAAGACACTTATTTGTTTTCAAACTCAATTGAAAGAAAAATTGAGTGAGAAATTATAATCAAAATCCTAACATAGAAAGCAATAGTCTTCAGAAGTGAATAGCGTTTAAATTCACCACCTCTAAGAAAATTCAACATCTCTAAGAAAACAACTGTTTGGCTACTCCACGTAACTTACAGGTAAGGTCTAATACGTGAACAAAGATATCTCGACATTCGGAAGATACTTTTAGAACATAACTTTTTCCTATTTTACAGCAGGAAATTCAATCCATTATATCTAAACTTGGTTATCAGACTGAACTCGTCTTCGTTTGCTTTGTTTTCTTAAAATATGTAAATCACTTCATCACATTTAAATAATTAGCATCTAAAATTATGCGAATGAATGTTTTCCTGTCAAAAGTATTTTATACTCTGCTGTTGAAAATTAAGATTTTATGTAGTTGACTAAGACTACAACAACACAAAGGAATAAAAACACGAGCAAAAAGCAGAACAGCTAATTTTATAGCTTTTGCGTAAACCCAAAAAACACAAGAGCACAAACGCAAAAGATACTTTTGTAGCTTTTGCGTTTTAATTAGTTTTGTAAACCCCTTCATATGAAATGCATCTTATGTATAAAACTCTGAGGAATGATCAATGCATCAGGAAATTAAAAAATTTAATGGGTTGGAGATATTTCCGGTCCCAAATATACCAAAGAAGTCATGTAGCTCATCTGTTTGGTCGAAAAACAATACTGGACAATATTCATAAATCATTTGTTTATTCTAGGGAAAGAGTAAGAAAGAATACTGAAATAGGGCAAAGATATCCCTTTATTTAGCTGTCCGACGGAAAATTCTGAGAAATCATAAGTCGAGTAAAAATCTAACATTCTATTTTTAAATGAGTTTGAATGCTTATGGTTGTGGTTTGGATTTACTGATTTACCTCACATTCCGCACCAAACACCATGAAGGTAAAATACTAAGATATGTAATGAATACTGTTTAACTTTGAGGTTATTACATTTACTAATTTTAACTTTGAGGTCATGGGCCTGTGATGGCCCTGTGGTTTGCGCGCTGGCTAACGATGCCAAGCGAACTCGGATCGAATCCGTAAAATACCTCCATTCGTGTTCTCCCTCGACAGGGGGTAGTGCTGGTCCGCTTATATGGTAGCCCCATAATAAAATGACCAAGAAACTGCGGCGAATTATAGGCGAATGTCTACACGACAAGTGCCTCTGCTTAAAAAAGGAAACAGAAAACTTTGAGGCTATTAGGTTTACTAATTTTCACTGGAATTTAAACTATAAGATTTATTATAATATATTTCACTCACAACTGTATAGATTCAAAAACATTTGAAATAACAGTAATGATTTCGTGAAAACATGTGATATATTCGAGGAAAACCACCGCAGAAGTAATTTCCCTAGAAACTTCGGTAATTTAAAATTATTAAAAAAATGGTATTTAGAGTCGAGTATATTTTAAAACTAGTTAAAAGTCTTTTTTTTCTTTTTTTCTTTTAAAACTTATTTCTATGCATATCAATAAGGTAGATGGTGCTGTAGTTCCACTGCGGTGATGCTATTTTTAAGGATAAACAGCTTGTTCTTCCTTTCTACTGTCACTTCTGGACTCAATTAATCGGGGTAGGGTGAGTGTGCTCTCAAACTTCTGTTTTGTGTGGTTCTTTTGTGTACTTAATTATGTGGTGTAATTTCTAATGCTTTTGAATTTCTGTTTCCAATGTTGGATATGGGGGACTTAGGATGTTTTTGGACTAGACCTACATTCTATTCAAAAAGTTCCCCCATGAGGTGATCGACTCTGTTAGGCCTACTGATGAAGAGACCGGTCGATTGCCTCGTTATTTTTTGGTTTATTTTGTTCTTTAATTTTTGTTCTTTATACTTTGATGTATATTATTGCTACATAATCTTGCATTTATGTTGCGTGGAACGCTAATTGCAAATTTCTGTTAACTTTTCGACTGTGAGTGTCTTCATCTTGCAATTTGATTCTTTTAGAGAGCAATCCTATTAGAAGTAACAGGGAAGGATTACATGTGGTCTCGTAGCGTTTATCTTTGTACTATAAAACTGCGTGGAATTTTGAAGAAGTGTCATGATCATTTACAGCTTTTTCTTCTTTAATATTAAGTCTGGGTGTCCTCCAAATACAGGGTGAGGCAAAATGTACTCCCACATTTCTGAAACTCACTGGTAATGGAGTATTGTGAGGGGGAGGGATGAATGCACTGCGGAAGATGGCAATAGTTTACGTCGATTTTCTGTTTGTCAATAGACACAGAGCCTGACTAAGGCAGGAGCATACGGGGCAGTTGCCCCGGGCCCCCACTTTAGAGGGGGCCCCCAAAATCGAATAGAAAGTTTATTTTACGTTTCCTTCTTTAATGAACTTTTTTTTAAACAAAATATCAGTATAGTGTAAAATCCGTCAGTATTATGTTAGCTTCTTCATTAATCTATCGTATGAACACAAAAAATCTATATTTCGTAAATCCATGGCTTTCTAGGGCGGAATTTAGCTGAATTCCGCCCTAATGTCAGCAAGGATATGAATTTTTTTGCAGCTAGATGACAAAGTTAACAATCAGAAAACTGCATTTCGGAAACTTATGAAAAGTTCACAAACTGCAGCTATATGATTGTTAACTAGGTCATCTTAATCGCAACTGCGAAAAATTCAGTTCCATCGTGTTCAGTGGATTCTGTTGGAATTTCGCAACACTGAGAAATCACAATAATCAATTATAAGTTGTATTTTCTCAAAATTCTCACAAATGTCAAGTATTCTTTTGATAAATTAATTTCATTTGCAAGACTATGAAAATCTACCTGGATCCCTTCCCAAATATCGAATGATAACGCATAGTGATGAAAGCAACAGGTTCTAGTCAATTTTCTTGTTATATATCTATAATGAGGTGAAAAATTTAAATACCACCATAAATTTCGGTTCTTCATTTCTGAAGTAGTGAAGCAGAAGGGGGCCCCCAAAGAAGTTTTTGCCCCGGGCCCCAATTAGGATAAGTCGGACCCTGAATAGACACCCTGAGTTGGTTCGGTGAACATCTCAGTTTTGTTATCGAGGAGATCTTTATAAAGAATGATTTTGAAATTGCGACACAGGGGGCATTTAAGACCCGCTTCGGTCTCTGGGCAACTGGTTTGGTTTGGTTTGGAGCGCTACGGTTAAATTTTTGCTACTCGAATGCTAATTCGACCGGGAGCTACAGTTTGAAGCCGATTACGAACGGCTACAAATATCCATGCCAACAGCGGGATTTGAACCCACATGATCTGAACCGAATACCATTCGATCATCACCTGGCAACTGATGTCGAAATATAATTCTGCGATGGGTTTCAAACGTGACAGCAAATGGGTCTGCATTACCAAGGAAAACAGGTGGTTGTCCTTGGAACATTGGATCACCCGAAGATGTGAAACGAGTCCGCGAGTCCGTTATTTGTGAGGAGCGCCAGTTCCTCAGAGGTAACCAACACAGTGGTGCAGAACGTTTGCGGCAGTTAATTGCAAAAATCGCGCAACACCTCATGGAATGTTATCTTCAAAACCTAGAGGAAAGAAACTAAATTATAAGTACTTTTAGAAAATTTAAAACTTTTTTTTCTCTAAATTTTTGTTCGTTTTTTATTACCCTTTGAAATGCGGTGTCTATACTATCGCACCCTGCATTAGTGATAGGGGGAATTGGAATCGAGAACTGAAATGAGGGTAGAATCATTTCGAATATTGCTGCAATATATCAGTAAAATTGTTCTAACATCAGTAAAATGGAAAGGAAACTTTCGATAAATATGTATTGAAAATTTTAGTCTTCAGTGAATTCTCATCTCATTACTACTGACACTGGAGCACTTTCCACGTCTGACTCAGCTTTTGAGTAAACAGCGAGGAAAGTTAAAACCTCTGGCGCAACATACGTGATAATGTAATAGACGGGAATCTGAAAGAGGAAGTTAGGAGAAAAATAAGAGAAATTGCAATTTTCATACTTCATGGCGGAAGTAGAAAAGGAAATGTTCCTTTCAGAGTAATTTTATATGGAATTGTATGCATCTTCAAATCTCAAACTAATTCACCAGTCTAACAGATAATAATTACAAAGGTACCGTTTTATATATTTGCGTAGACTTGTGGGTCAAATTTGTTTTTTAAGGGGATCCGGGACACATTTCGAATTTTTTTTATTATTTATTGAGTTAAAATTTTGAATTTTTTTGTAATGGTTCACCATATAAATTGTAAACAAAATCACATCATAAAACTTCTCAGAAAGTTTTTAAAAATTTAAAAATTGAAATATTTAATAAAATTGGGGTAGTTTAAAATCGTTATAACTCGAAATATTATTTGTCGAATTTTAAAATTTTTTCCTTTAATTAAACAGAAATATATAAGTTTTAATTTTAATTCATCATTTTTTAAATATTAATTTTTAAAAAAATTAAAAATATTTAGATTAAAAATTACAAAAAAAAATTATGTAACATATTTTTAAAAAATCATATTTTCAAAAGAAATATTTTTTTTCAAATTTTCTGAATCAAAATTAAAGTAAAATAGTTGAAAAAAGACATGTTACAAATTTCAACCATTTATCCTTAACGGTTCTTGACCTTTAACAATTCAAAGACGAGAAATGGGTAAAAACCCCGTCATGCAGAAAAACGCACTTACAGGTTTAAACAACACGATTGGCTACAATTAGAATGATGAAAAGAAAATAATAATTTCTCCTGATCTAAATAATATAGAAACACGATTTAAACGTCATTTTAACCGTAAAAGAATACATAAATTTTTAATGCAATAATTTTTTTTTCAAAATTTGAGCAATTTTTTGTCCAGAACTTAATACTCATAGCAGTTTTATGATAAAAACGCTACGTATAAGACATAAAACATAGTTTAAAAAATATTCTATATGTTGACTTAAAAAATGTCAGTCTGCAAAGCAGGTTTCATAATTCAGAACAGGAAAGCTAAGTATACTAGAAAAACCCCTTTAACTCATGCCAAACGTTCCCATTTCTTGAAAGCACCAAATGTATGTAAACAATGATATTTTTTCTAAATAATTTATACAATGTCAGTTCCAAAATTCTTGATCAAAGCAAAGTCAGTATTGAAATTTTAAGATATATTACAAAAATGCACATATGCTTACAAGCTGAATACCCGTGCTTCGCTACGGTGCACATTAAAATTGGATACAACGGCCAATGTACGCAATTAATTCCCAAAAATCCCAAAAAATATATTTATAAGAAAATTGTAATGGATATTTTTATAGACAAAATAATGTATAAGAAATTATTCAAATTAAATACAACGGTCAATGAATGCAATTAATTTCTATGTTTACTATCCATAAAACATACTCATTTCATTTAATTTTTTAAAAAACTTTCATCCCAATGAGTCTAGTAGTAAATTTTATCTTTACTGTATTTTAATTTTTTTTGTCAATTTATTTCGTTGTTATGCTTGTGACGCAAAATTAATTTAAAGCATCACAAAAAGGAAAAAAAACCACGTGATCAACATTTAATAAATTAAATTCTAATAATTCAAAGATAAAAAGAACTTTTTATATACCAAGTTTTAAAATTTTCTGTTGAATCATATAAACTTGACAATTCTATGTATTAATAAATACTTTTTTAATTTTTTTTTTGATAAATTATCTCATCAACTTGAAAGAAAATAAAGTTAATTTGAAGGTAACTTGCATTTAAATTTTCGTTCCCGTCCCGGTCGATAGATGGCTGCACCAGTATACAAAACAAAAATTAACTGAAAGAGAATTCAAACCTGCTTAAAGATGGCTAAAATTATTAAAATAATGCATTGTCATTGTGTTCTGGGCTATTCTAAAAGTTTCAAATGTCTAGCTAGTCGAGAAGTTAGTTAAAAGTCGATTGCAAGGTTTGTACTGAACAAACACACACACAAACGAACAACAAAGAAAGTTAATAAAAACATAGTAAAAATCAATCTTTAAAAATACACCAAAAATCATTAAATGGAAGTAAAGATTCGGAAAAGTTTGCATTGTAACGGAATTTTTATTATCTTCCTCATGATATATCTTTTATAACCTTTAGAATATTATTTTAAAATGCAAACGCAAAAAAAAAGTTACAAAAAAAGGTTAAAAATTTTATTAAAAAAAAAATCTAAGTAGAATTTTTCAAAAATCTCTCCTAGTGCACCCCCACACTATAACAAGAATCACCATGCAAAATTTCAGCCCTTTAGGTCCAGCGGTTTGGTCTGTACGTTATCTGTCTGCCAGTCAGTCAGTCAGTAAGTTCCGGAACTGTTTTATATAGGGAAACTCTAGGATAGATGGCCATAGTTTTTAAAGATTCAAATAAAAATTCTTAGAATGCAAACATAAGAAATATTTATGCATATTTAAAATTCTCATACATACACTCATCATATTTAGGGCAAAAAATAATTAAACATTGAGAAAAAAAGTGGGAAACATAGTTTGAAATTAAAATGGCAGATGGCCATCTCTCCTTCAAGTCGAGGAGAGATAGCCATCCAATACAAGAAAGAAAAAGTGAAGTTAAAATAGCAAAAAACAACCCATTTCATATAGTTAATCATGAAAAACTTATAGCAATTCGAAAAGATGCAACTATATCACGGAAAATGAGTGAATAAAATTCGAATAAACAACATTTGAAGTATAATTTCAACCGTTCAATTTTCGTAAAATTTTACCACATTTTTGGCAAAGGTCTTTATAGTTTGTACACGTTTCATGGAACCACTTCAGGCACCTTATACATTTTATCCAGTCATCCTTTATGGTTATGGTATTGTATTCTTCTCCCCAACCAACACAGTTATATAATTATTTTAAATATAATTATATCCAGTTAAAATCCTCACTCCGTATAATTTTTAAATATTGATTAAAGGTGGTCATCTCTCCTCGATTTTATGTGGCCATACATCCTGAAATTGAAGGACAGATGGCCACCCAATTTAAAGCGTCACTCCGCCATTGTACGTCTTTGTTTTAGGCTTAGAAGCAAAGATTGGATTATATACGTGCCTTAAAAGACTGTAAAGCAAATAAAAAATGTAACGTACTTTTACAAAACATTCAGGTACCTAACGCAATAAAAATATTCAACCACTAAATTTAATAAACATTAAAATTTCACTTACTTTTTATAAAAGAAAAACACAGCTGTACCTCGCAATGAATGAACTCGTTGAACACTTCCTACGGAAAAAGTTTAAACTGCCTTTTATGATAATGTTTTGAAAATATTTAGACTGGCCATCTCTCCTCTATGGTCATCTATCCTATATTTACCCTATATAGATTGTCCTGAATGTCACAGGTAAGGAATTGGTTGGGATAGGGAGCCGCGACATTAGGCAACCGTTCGGACTCAATGCAACTGAGGCCGTTCCTGATCGAAAAATAATTCTGGATGGGTTTCAAACGTGAAAGCAAGTGAGGCTGCATTACCAAGGAAACCGAGGGGTCACCATTGAAACGTTAGAACACCTGGAGAAGTGCAAAGAGCTCATGAGTCTGATAATGGGGAGAAAGTTACTGCCATTCCCCCAGAGATCATCAACAGAGTGATGAAAAATTATAGAGAACGGCTTCAGCTGTGCATCGCAAATAACGGTTGCCACCTAAGTGATGTTGGTTTTCAAAAACCTAGTGGGCAAAAAAAAAAAGAAAAAAAAATAGATTTTTAGTACTTTTAGAAAATATAAAGGTACATATTACTCATGATACACTCCTTTGCGTGTATTTTGGAATTTTACATACATCTAAATTTCAAATTTTGAAAATACATGAAAGAAATGTGAAACAATAACCTTAGCATTTCCCTTAAAGATAGGTGTTTCCCTCACATTCAGGATGCATAGAGCTAGTTTTCTCCCTGAAATGTGTTTCTTAGCATCGCCTAGCCGATTTGCACTTGAAGTCTAAAAGAACAGAAATATGATCTATAGAAAGTATGCGCTAGATCCTGAAGTGTACAGAAAATTAGAACGTGGTTCCAATTTTGATTTTCAGTTGGGGGATAATCTATATCAAACGGAATATCTGACGATTAAATAGGAAATGGGAGAAAACAAAACGGAATTAATTCAATGCATCAATCATGGACATAAGCTGAGACTATGAACAAGACTAATATTCTGCTGTATGCACATATAATCTTATTTGTAATAAATGTCACGAATGAAACATACTGAAATGTTTCTCATATATCAGTACTTTAATAAATATCTATGATGCCCGGTATGAAGGCCTTAAGGGGACAAGGGACCTTCAAATTCAATTTTTTCAAATTTTCAATTTTTTAACTCTATATACAGAATTAGAATAATTTTTAATCTTTTTTAACTACAATAAAGTCGCTCAGAATTAAAAATAAGTATTTTGGGGCAGAATAATTCCTGTTTTTCGAAAAAAAAATTAAAAAATGCTAGCATTTTTCGCAATGTTTCATACGCTTTCCATGCCATTTAAAAACCTCAATTTTTTTTAACAAAAGTTTACAGCATATCTATAAACATAATTGCGGACTGATTTTTTGTTCTATGAGTGTAAAGCTATAAATAATTATTTTTTAAACTTTTGCATGTCTTTGCATTATTTCCTGGTTTGTAAATTTGAAAGATATTCGTGGCTTCAAAAAATGATGCACAGTCTTGTGGCAAACACTTCTGTTAACAAAACTGAGAAATTTAGAAGAAATCAGAAGAAAATAAATGCGCATGGAACATTTCAAAAATGTCTAGATTTTGAAGAATTTTTTGAAAAACAGGTCTTATACTACCACAAAATACTTATTTGGGGTACCTAAGTGCCTTTAATGTAGTAAAACAGTATATCAGTTAAAATAATTTTGTATATAGACTAAAATATTGAAAATTTAAAAAAAAAGAAGTTGAAGGTCCCTTTTCCCCTTAAGTCAAAAACAGTGATTTAAATATACCAAGTTTTTGGCTTAAATACCAATCGCAGAAATATAATTTAGACTTGAGTCTTTTGTACAAATAAATGTAACTGTTGTGTACTAAAGGATAGACTTAAGCCTTTTTTTTACAAGTCAGAAGATTTTTCTTTTTTTATCTAACAAATATCTAAAAATCCCTTTTTTTGACTTAAGCCCTTTATACCGGGCAACATAGATATATTTTATAACAAAAGCAATTTTTATAAAAATTTTTATCTCTATGAATATTTTTTTATAAACTAGTGTCAAAATTCATAACATAATTTCAAAGCCTTTGAGACTTTTTTTACATATAATAAAATATTTAGAAATGAGTATACTAAAAGAAGCAAAAAAATAATGCATTTTTTTTCTTGTAATTGATTTCGGAAGAAGAATTAATCTAAATAAGGTTGTAAGAGGTTTTGTAATGAACATGATGTTGATTTTTTTTCTATCTAAAATAAGCTTACTTTAGATACTATAATTTTTCTTTACTTCAAAGGATTTTCTATTGCTGTGCTTGTTTTGCAAAAACACTTCATATAAGTTTTACGAATCGCGGATGGTACGTGGATATCTTTTTTTTTTCCTCATTAGGCAATTTACTTTTACATTTCGTTGCATTTTACGTTTGGTTTCGGAAAAATGCAGATGTTTATTCTAGAGTATCAACGTAAATATATTTTTAATTAAAAATAAACAATTTTAATTTCTAAATAAAAAACAATTTTTTCTTACATTGTTGAAATTGATTGTTACATACTATATTTAATGTTCATGAAAATTACTGAATATGAGTTTTAATATTTTAATAAATATATTTTATGTTCTTTTCTAAGCACTTATTTAAAATAAGTTTTTAGACACGTACATTATTTTTAAATTATTCCTGCAACAACTGTTTATACCGGACCCCTAACATTTTAAAAATTCCTATGCTCAAAACGCTGAGTTCTAACTCCAAGGGGATTGGTGTATTTTCTGCTTATGCAGACGATCATTACATGTTCCCCGAAGGAGAGTTAGTAAAGAAAAAATATATTTTAAATATTTGATGGGAAGTTCAATCTAAGTGAACGCTTCAGTAATCAAATTTAATTGCACCAATTTCCTATTCAGATGAAGATCATCGTTGCATGTTTGTGTAATAAACTGAATCGTCTTTTAAAGGAAATTGAACCTTTTGTAATTACAAGAATTGCAGCAATTTTGGTTTTATCTCCAAGTCTCTATGATAATCAGAACATGGAAGTTTTTGTTTTACTTTATTAATAACTAAGGGAAATTGCATTATTATATTTCATCGTTTAAAGCGTTAACGGGCTAACAAAGTAACAATTGTTCAGATGCAAGTAGTTTATGTATTTATAAGCTATACGTGCATTAGCATTTTCTTAGCTTTATGTCTAAAACCATAACAATGGAGAGAATTTCTTTAATCTATGTACAGTAAAACCTCATTTATCCGTCCTCGTTTATCCGGATATCTGTATAATCCGGATCAGATTTGTAGACGTTTTGTAAATTTAATGTTCACATTAGATAATAATTTTTAACTATGATAGCAAGAACGTAACTAAAAGTACGTCAAATATTTTCTTTTTAGTTTGATTCAATGTATAGTTCCTACAAAGATTGTACAATAAATTATAGTAATAAAGTACTTTTTGTTGAGTTTAAGAAAGCTATACTAGAGTGTCACAGGGCTTTGACGTGGATTGGCTCAGAAAAGATATATTTATATTTTTTAATGTCTTGTAAATAATACTAGGTAATTTTGTTACAAAACATAGTTTTTTATCGTAATAAACAATAAGTCTGCTTGGTTAAGCATTTTGTGTTGCTTATTGCTCATATATTACCCATATTACCCGGATTATCTGAATTTTTGATTAACCGGATTGCCTGTGGTCCGGATGTTTATGGTCCGGATTACCTATAGTTCAGAAAAACAAGGTTTTACTGTATGTGAAAACGTATGTGTGTATTTTTGTATGTATGTATGTATGTTCCAGCATAACTCTGGATCACCTGGGGCAATTTAAACCAAACTTGGTACACGTATGATTTACAATCTGGAAAAATATACTATGGTGGTAAGGCATCCCTAGCATCCCTAGGGGTGGAGGTGGGAAAGGGGTGACAAGTAAAAATAATTGAAAATGACTGATATTAATGTCAAATCCATAGTTTTCGGGGTCGCTGAGAGGAACAATGTCACTCCCGATGCCGTTTAAGTACAAGTTTACCCACCATCGTTCAGGGGGGGGGGGGAACAAAATGTACAAAATGATCGAGAGCAATGACGAATCCATAGTTTTCCAGGTCGCTGAGGGGGTGACAGTCCCGTTGACATTTAACCCCAAGTTTAATGCACCCCTAGGGGTAGGAGTGGGAAGGGGTGAAATATAGAAAAAACAGGGATTAATGTTAAATCCATAGTTTTCGAGGTCACTTATATAAATAATGGCACTTCCGATGCTGTTTAAGTCCAAGTTCCATGGGCAGCCCCATTGGCGGGGGGAAGGGGAGAGAAAGGGTGAAAAAAAATTGTCCAAAATATCCGAGATAACCCGCCTTGAGGCCGCATGCAGTCTCCGTGATTTTCTCTTGCGGCCTTCATAAAAGCTACCACTTGTATTAATTAATATTTAATTATATAGATTACAACAATTTCCAAATCAATAGAATTAAATAAAGAACGGCATGAATGTATGTACAGTGTCCGCCAAAATAAAGTTGACATTTTGAAATTGTTGTATAAAGTCGCTACTTGTATATTTATCCAAATGAGCTTCGTTTACCTTGATTGTATGATACTTTAACAACACTTTGTATGTATTTTAATGCTCAGAGTTTCTTAGCAATACTATCAGACGTGTTATATGATCCCTACACAAAAACTATTATCTTACTATTATTGTTGTGACTGACTACATGTACGTTAAAACGTATTATTTTTTCTGCAACAAAAAAATAGCAATAATTGATGATTAATGTTATAACAAGGTTTTATCCTTAAGTGAACACAAAAATATTTTATATTGTAACTTTTTATGTCAAATAATAAATAAATAAGGACTTAATTTTTTTTGTTATTTTTCTATATAATGCACCAAATTGTTAAAACTATATATAACTATAATAATTTCATAAAAGTCGCAATTATAGGTTCATCAACTTATGTGGCCTCCTTTATTACTACCTAATTTACATGTGGCCTCTAATGGTAAAAAGATTCCCCACATCTGGAATATACTCTTACATTTCATATCAAATGCCTTTTTTTCCCTATATGTTTTTTATTAAAAATTTCATGGCTAAAGAAAACAGTAAAAAAAAATTTGAATTCAAGCATCCCAAAGCCTTACTTTAACTGCAATTCTTTCTCAGTCATTTTTCAGCTTTACATGATTTATATAACAAATTCTACAGGTTTGAGTCTCGGAATTGGATATTTGAAGCCGTTCTGAATTGAATTTAAATTTTAGACTCTACCTTTTTAGATCTCCTATATATAAAAATACTCATAAAGGTTTTGTTTAATTCAACTGACCTACATAATAGATTTGCGGAAAAAAAAATCTTGGTTTTAAACTGACATGTTAATTTGTCATACATTCTGATTCGCTTCATAGTAAATACAGAATGCTAACGATATCTTACTCTAAAGTCGCATGCACACACAAGCGAATCAGATTCCCCCCGTTCCCTCGCGACACATTAGTCACGCTCCAGGAGCGTAACTAATCGACCCGACCAACCGTTCTCACTTTCCCGCCGCTCGCAACTTCCCGACTTCATTACCCCTTTGACATTTGACCCCGCTCCGCGTCATCCGTTTACGAAAAGCGCGATTCGGGGACTCCTCCTTTGACCTCCCCCCCAAACGTGGGGAGAAGGTCCTCGTCCCTTTGATCATTCTTCAGAAAACCACCCTCCCAGAGGAGCGCGCGAGTGGGGAGGCGAATCCTCGGGTTAAAGGCGAAGGGACCCATAAATCACTGTTTTCCCTACAATTCGCTCCCCTTTCGAGAATGTGTATTCGCGGTGTAAAAATTACATCAAACAATTTTAATGGATTTCGTTAAGTATTTAATTCTAAATTGTATATTTTTAAGCATATGTTAAATGGATTTTTTAGCTTTTTGGCAACGATATTGTTAATTCACAACTTTCATTTTGATTTTTTATTCAGTTTACATGATATTTTTCCCACAGCAAGAGATGCGGCTCATTTCTTAATTTTGCGGCTCACTTCTAAGTTATAAATATTTCTATGTTGTCACATCGCCATATGTAACGTTGGTTCAATAGCGAACAGAAATCGCAGTGTGTATGGGTGAAAATTTTCTAAATGAAGTGCCTGATATATTGGAAGAAAAGGTTTCCATGACATTTTTGATACAGTTTCATGAATTAATTAAACCTTATTAGCTACTTAGACGAAATTACCATTAACAAAATATCAGGTAATCTCTTCTAACGAAACTACCGCGTTTTATTAACGTAGGATTATTTATCGTTGCTTATCTCTTTTGTATGTGTATGCATGTGTTATGTATATATGCATCTACATATATGTACGTATATACATATATATATATACATATACGTATGTTCAAATTTTAACGTATTTTGGTCCTTTTCTGTTTAACTGTTTACTGTTTGTTGAAGCGATACAGACTGGGTTTGGCACGCTGCCAAACTTATAACTCGCGAGGACGGATGAACAGACGGTTTTAGCGTCTGAAATTTTGCTTTTCGAAGGACCGTTATGGAGGAACGCTAGAAATGCTTGTAAAATCTAAGCGTCAAATTTCATGAATGTAACACAAGTGCTCTACTTGGGAAGTCTTTCACATATGACATATGATTTCTTCAATCTTAAATGTTTCAAGAGAGTATTCTGTGGGTTGCATTCGCGTCTGCTTTACTTTGTGCATAGCATTTAATTCACATGATCCAACTATCACGGAAGTTAACGAGCAAATTCTTCGTTGGAACGCCTCTCTTAGGATAACTGTCAAATACGTTTTTTAAAGAAATATGCATTAATCTTTTAATCAGGCTGTCAGGTAACTAATATTTCGAGCATTAAAATGTTTCTCCTGGCTTCAATTTTGATGTTTTTATAATTGAAAAAATAAGGAAATGTGTTTAAGTTGTCACGACAATCAGGTATGGAGCCCCCTCTTGGACTTAAGCTTCTCACACACACATTTCCTTCAATACTTTCGCAAAGCCTCAGTAAACTAACCCCCGTTACCAATCAAGCAAAATATAAATTTTAAATTCAAACTGACAAGCGTTCCATAAGTTTCTGTGAAAAGGGCTGTTTTTACCTTCTTTACTTACTTATGTCATTAATGGATATTTCCATCTGTCACTGCTCATCAAGTTTTAAATAACTTTTTAGCCTTTTTTTAAAACAATTTTTTATGCTGATTTCAAAAATGTAAAAATTATGCAGTTTTTTTTATTTTTGTTATGCAAGAGTGCGTACAGTGATTCAATATAGAATGCTAATATTTGCAAACTACTTGATATGTTTTCCATGGTAACAATAATTCTTATTTACAGATTAAAAAGATAATTGACACATATAGAGAACAATATCAAAGAAAACGTATGTGAAAGTTTTATTAATATCTACCAAAAAATTAGGATATTATCAGGGTTTGAAAATGAGCCAAAAATGGTGAATTTCACACTAGCTTAAAAGTGCTGACTCCACTTAAGTATCATATAAAATTAAATAAAACTTCTCACAATTGAAAGTTATTAGATTTTAATTATTTATTTTGTACTATAAATCCTTTAATACTCGTATACATTTTCCACTGTTTTCACATTTTTTAAATATATTATCTCATGTTTCTTTATAAAGTTTCGCATAAACGATACATATATATTCCATTAAAAAAATGTTTTGCTGTATCTTTTGAAACCTACGTATTCTGCGCGATTAAAAAAGTCTTAATATTTCGTACCACGTTGTCTTAATAATCAGCTACATTTTGTGTGTAAATCTCTGTCCTTAATTAATGTAGGAATATTTGATGTAAGTGCACCATGGGATAATCCATTCAAACCCATTTCGCCTAAATATTTGAGACAAGTCAAGTTTGCTTGGGGAAAATGTTGATGCTTTGTGAAGTAATATCTTTGAAAGTTTAATAGAGCTGTATATAAAGAGAGACTCAAAACTTATCAGCATACAAAGTAGATAATTAAAGTGATATATAGCCAAAGAATCATAAAAAATTCCAAAAAATTATAAAAATTATAAAACAGTTATGATAGAAGATATCTGCGGCATTATGGCAGATGCTGATATGTCATTTTTTTCAGGTTTTCAACAAATTAAAAAAGTAACATTTTTTATGAAATATAAAATCCCTCAATTAATATTTTAAAACCAAATATTCTTTAGTTAATACTCATATTCAAGCTCAAGCGTATGGCTGGTCAGCAATAAAAATTTTCAATGACCAACTGTAATATTCAATTAGGGACCAAGTATTACCTCTTTCATACATAACAACATTTGCCAATACGAACAAAGTATTATTTCATAATTCCACTATCAGATTTTGCCACTTTAAACAACTATTTTAAGAGTATCTAAGAGGTAACTATTTTAAGAGTTATTTTAAGACATATCAAAAAAAACCATAAAATGGAATTTTTCGGACATATCAAGATCTGCGCCACAGATATGCACGTATGAACTAAAGAAAACTTTGTTATAAGAAAACTATATTTATCAACTATTGTATAAAAAATGTACGGAAAATAAAGAATAACTATTAAAGAATATATATACTATCTTTAGCAGCTAAATAGACACACAAGGTTTTTTTTAAATAAAAAAATAAAAAGTAAATATTTCAGAAGTAATACTAAGCAATCTGTCTGGTATGTTTTCATTCTCAGAATGTGATATAGCATTTTCTTATATTCGAAGAAATAATGACGTCATCAGGATTGCCATTAAAAGCTGATACATTTCGTCTCTCAATCACAATAAAACATATTTTCATATAACTCTGTCATTTTTTTTCTCTTTAGCAACTTGACATATTTCAAGGTATATTTAGAAGTATATATATATATATATATATATATATATATATATATATATATATATATATATATATATATATATATATATATATTAATTAACATACATGATATATTTATTTATTTAAAAATCGATTCCATTATTAACACATAAAAAATCCCTTAGACATTCTAGAAACAAACTAGTTTTATTTAAAATACCGTTTTCTGTATTGAGACTTCCCATGCAACTTAATTTTCACCCGGATTCACAATTACTTCAGTGTCATGCAGTAAGATTCCCGAGCTGATCTAGACTCCCGGATTTTAAACCCTTTACACTACGGAGACAGTTATGCAAATAGACAGGCTGAGTGACATCGCATTTTAATAAGATTTCGGAATCCTCTTTTCGTACCTTTGATATCCGAGCGTTGAACTTTCATCGGAGAACAACATTAAAACTCAGAATATATTATTTATCTAGCATATCATGACGCAGATATTACTATAAGATTTGTTACAGATCTGTCGATGGTATGTATACGTGTAACTTTGTTATTGGTGCATTTAAAGATACTTAACTTTTTTTATATGATAGAAGATATTTTCTTCACTATTGCAGTATTGCCAGATTTGAATAGTGCATTTGTCCATATATATATATATATATATATATATATATATATATATATATATATATATATATATATATATATATATATATATATATATATATATATATATATATATATATATATATATATATATATATATATATATATTTATATATATACACTTGCACAAAATATTTTATGTACCCAGAAGGAAACGAGCTACTATCACGACATTCACCTCTGGCAGCTATACAAGCCGAAACACGGCGTGGCATCGAATCAGTTAGGTCACCTATGACTTCCTTTGGAAGATCATGCAAAAATCTTTGCAACGGGGCAGCAAATTCACCAGTATTCCGGGATGGCTGCAGTTGCCTTCCAAGCACGTCCCAGACGTGCTGTATTGGCGAGAGGTCTGGTGATCTGGCAGGCCATGGCAGTACGTCATATCCTTGACGAAATTGTTGGGGGAGTTGCGAAGTATGTGGACGAGCGTTGTCTTGCTCGAGGGGTGTATGGACGAGCGTTGTCTGTGTGACTTCATAGCAAAGGCAGTACAATTCGCGATAAAAATCTCGTCCACGTAACTGCGTGCTGTCAAAGTGCGTTGAAGGACGACTAGAGGTGACGCGTGTCCCAGCAATTCGCTCCCCACACTGTCACATCTTGTGTTATCGTCGTATGTCTCTCGACAACAAATGCCGGATCGGATCGATGGCCTGGTTGAAATAAAACTGGCCCGCCAGTTCTATTTAAAATTCAGCTTTCTGTACTAAGATTTTCTTCTCAGTTTAATTTTCACCCGGATCCACAATTTCTTCTGTGTCGCGCAATAAGATTTCCTAGGCGATGTAGTGCTTGGATTTTAAACACTCTGCGCTGAGGAGGCAGTTATACAAACAACCAGCCTGAGTGTAATCGCATATTAATAAGATTTCAAAATCCTCTTTTCACACCTTTGATATGCTAGAAATCCGAGATTTAAGCTTTTATAAGAAAATGACGTTAAAATTTTGAACATTTTATTAATCTCGCATATAAAAAGTTAGAGATTTTTTATAGACCTACGTCTGTCATACCTACGTGCATTCTTGTCATTGGTACATTTAGATATATTTAAATTTCTTATATGACAGTAGAAATTTTCTAAGGTATCCCAATACTTCGGCTTGATACCCGAATATCGATTTTAGGGAATTTGAATGTTTAATATGTTTCAAAATGTTAGTTTGAAATTTTCTATTTGCGTAAAATCCTTAAGGAAAATAATATCACTCAGCTAGAATTTATATATATATATATATATATATATATATATATATATATATATATATATATATATATATATATATATATATATATATATATATATATATATATATATATATATATATATATATTTATATATATACTGCTGGCGACTGTAAATGCAACACCCTGAAGAAAACATGCAAATAACATGAAATTTACAACATGCATTAGCGGAGGTGAGATATGCAAATGATTAGAATTTCAGCGCAGACGCACAACAAGCGCACCTGTGGCGCCACTTCAAAGCGCTATTTAAGGCTTGGAGATTTCGACGATTTCAAGTTCGGCAATTGTGTTTTTCTTGTTTTTTCAAAAAACCGATCAATTATGTCTCGTCGAAAACAGCGATCATATTTTGATCAAGTATCCGAGTTCGACAGAGGAAGGATAGTGGCCTACCGAGAGTGTGGATTATCTTTCAGGGAAATCGGTAGTCGTGTTGGACGAAACCAAACAACTGTAATGCGGATATGTAATCGTTGGATGCAGGATGGTACGATGGACCGGCGTGTTCGATCGCATCCACCTCAGCACACCACTTCACGTGATGACAGGCAAATTGTGCGCATGGCAGTGACGGATCGCTCAGTCACATCACGAACCATAGCACAGCACATGCAGTCTGTAACGCATCATCTAGTGTCTGCGCGTACCATTCGACGCCGTTTACACCAGAGTGGTCTGTCCGCAAGACGTCCATTGCTTTGTCTACCCTTGACGCAGAACCACAGACGTCTCCGCCGCCAATGGTGCGATGACAGAAGGATGTGGACGGCAGAATGGAATGAAATTGTTTTTACTGACGAGTCACGCGTTATGCACCACCACACTGATCCTGCACCGGGAATAATGTTATGAGGCGGTATTGGATATCACTCTCGCACACCTCTAGTACGCATTGCCGGTACTTTAAACAGCCAGCGCTACATCTATGAGGTGTTGGAGCCAGTTGTCCTTCCTTACCTTCAGGGCTTGCCCACAGCCATATTTCAACAGGATAATGCGCGACCACACGTGGCACGCATTGTCTAACGGTTCTTCGTCAATCGCCAGATTGAATTGCTTCCCTGGCCGCCTCGCTCTCCGGATCTTTCGCCGATAGAAAACATGTGGTCCATGGTTGCTCTACGATCTACCCAGATTCCATCCCCAGCTGCCACTGCAGATCAACTTTGGCTACGTGTGGAAGCTGCTTGGTTTGCTGTACCCCAAGTACTCATCCAAAGTCTCTTTGAATCAATGCCGAGGCGTGTGGCAGCGGTGAGCTCCAACAATGGCGGCTACTCTGGCTACTGATTTTGGCAGGAACCACACTTCACAGAAGTCTATAAATTTAATTATTTGATACTTGGTCAACATGTTATCGACAAAATAAATTTTGTTGTGATATCTCTTGCCTTTCTTGGTGTTGCAATTTGGGTGGCCATCAGTGTATATATATAAGGTCCGACCATAAAGTAACCGGACAAATTTTTATAAATAAGAAAAATATGACTTACCTTCAAATAAATTTATCTCCTTCAAAATAATAGCAAAATAGAGTCTATACAAATTTTCCAACGTTTCTTCAAGTCATTGAAGCGTTTCTTCAAGTTATTTGTTCAAGTCATCTGCGTTGGAACTAACCGTTCGCAAAATAAGCGTAACATTTGATTTAATATACGAGGCGTTTTCAAACATCTGTCCTTTCATGGCCATCTTAAGATTCGGAATAAGGAAAAAATCAGCTGACGATAAGTCGGGAGAATATGGTGAGTGATTTATCCCTATAATGGAATGCTTAGAAAGATACTGTTGTACAGAAATTGCTGTATGGGGCCTAGCATTATCGTGCAAAAGAAACCACTGCTCAGAATCAAACAGTTCCTTCCTAACTTGCCTTATCATGTTTCTCGATCGAAAAAGCACCTCCTTGTAAAAATACTCATTAACTGTTTGATTTTCAGGAACAAATTTGTGATGAATAAGTCCTTTGTAATCCAAAAATGCAAAATTCATGTAAGGACAGAGATTTGAAAACGTCTCGGATATTAAATCAATTGTTACGCGTATTTTGCGAACGGTTAGTTCCAACGCTTATAAACAGTGCTTCGATAACCATCCATATGAAACAGAAGAAGGAAGAATCAATGGCTTTATCATATATCACCAAACTCGGCGCCAGACAAAGTGAAAGTTAAGTTTAGAAGACCGCAAGTAGACTGACGTCACAAACATTGCAACCATGGAGCCAATGGAATCACTTTAGAAGACTTTCTTAGGTTACTGTTTTATAGGACATAATAACCTAAGTTAACTTAGATATTTATTATGACTAAGATTTATTTATTATTTTAATTACACTAGTTTTTATTTACGTTTTAGTAGTTTTTTACTAACTTTAATCATTTTTTTTGTTTTTCTAATTATTAGCAACAGAACATGCTATTCATTAAATCTAAAACAACCAATTATGTGCTTGGAAAGACTATCAGGGTAATAATTACATTTTAGCACTACTAACAAATCTTTTATATGCTTATGCCTATTGTCCTTAGAACATAGTCGATTTATTCTTACAAGTTGATTAATAATAATATTATTAAATACAGATTTATGTAAGCAAGTTAAGTAACTTTGATATTTTACTATTTTAAAGTCATATTCTGAACTTTTATCATAAAGATCAAAAGTAAATTTACTATGAGGATTTATTTTTATGTTTACATCTAAGAAGTTTACATTAAATTTTTCTTGGCTACTTTGTACTAGTTCTAGATTAGGAGGGTAAACATTTCGAGCTATTTTATTATTACTATTATTAATAACAATTATGTCATCAATATATCAAAATATTTGGTAATTGCCATTAACAATATTATTATTATTATCAACTTCATAAAAATGTAAATATAAATTGGCTAGCATACTGGAAGCATTTTCACCTTGTGGTACACCTTTAACCTGTTTGGTATATACTATTGTTGTGTACTATATAATTATGTTTAGTTACTAAATCTAATAGCCTATTGAAATGATTTAGTTTAATTTCTTTGTTTAAGAATTGATTATGATTTTTTACTAAAGTTCTTATTAAACTATTTAAATCAATTATATTGATTTTGTTGAATAAATCTTTGAAATCAAATGTGTCTGGAGATTTACAATTATTTAATCTTTGTAGTTTTCTTACCAGACTTAAGCTATTATCAATTATTCCACAAACACCAGAAATTATTACTTTATATATTACACTCAAGAGCCAGAACATTATGACCACCTGTCAATAACGAGTTGGCCCACCTTTGGCGCGCAACACAGCTTCAACCCGCCTTGGCATGGATGCCACAAGTCCTTGGTAGATGGCCGGAGACAGATTGTACCAGATGTTTAAGCAACGGTCATGCAAATCCGAGATATTCGGAATTGGTGGACTTTGAACTCTAAGCTGCCGTCCCATGACATCCCAAATATGTTCTATCGGATTGAGACCCGGTGAGTTCGGCGGCCAGGACATTAACTGGAATTCAACATCATGTTCCTGGAACCACTCCAACACAATTTTAGCCTTGTGACACGGGGCGTTGTCCTGTTGGAACATTCCATTTTCAGCTGGAAAAACAGAGGCCATATAAGGGTGCAACTGGTCAGCAATGATGTTCAGATACCCTGTAGCATTCATGGTCTGCTCTACCACAACCACGGGTCCCAGAGACGCCCAAGAGAACGTCCCCCAAAGCATAATACCGCCACCACCGGCCTGTGTATGACCTAATGTACACTGAGGGAGCAACAGTTCGCCTGGAAGACGGCGTATCCTGATACGGCCATCGACGTGATGAATGACAAACCGTGATTCATCTGACCAGGCAACTCTCTCCCACTGATCCATGGACCAGTCGCGATGTTCCCGGGCCCAGCGCAAGCACAGTTGGCGATGACGCTTGGTCAGCAAAGGCACACGAGTGGGACGTTTGCTGCGTAGCCTCATATCCAACAGTGTCCGCTGAACAGTGTGCTGCGATACTATTCTACTTGGCCCTGCATTGTATTGGGCTGTCAGCTGAGCCACTGTCTGGCTCCGGTTTTGCTTCACCATGCGAGACAGTCTCCGACGACCTTTTTCTTTGATAGCGTGTGGACGTCCAACACCATGTCGTCTACTGCTGGTTTCACCGGCATTCATCCACTTTGCATAAGTACTTACAACTGTAGGTCGCGAACAACCGAGTCGTGCAGTTTCGGAAATACTTGTTCCGAGCCTTCGAGCCATTAGAATCTGCCCTCTATCAAAGTCGCTTAGATCCGCAGCCTTTCCCATCACACACAGAAGTAAGTGAAAGAATGATTCTTCAGACTCTCCAGCATCAGTTAAATACCACTTCCACCTGATCACGTGCCTTCCACGTCATCCAGGCGAATTCATTGCAAAATGTAGGGGTGGTCATAATGTTTTGGCTCTTGAGTGTAATTTTAGGTAATTTAATAGTGTTACACTTGCCTTAGTAGCATAAGTGTTGTGACCACAGGTGACTGCTCTAAAAGCAATAAGTGTTTTAGGAAACTTAGGAACTAAAGCAAGATAAGGAAAGGAAAGTTATCCGCAGTTATACCTAGTAGTTTGTATTTTGCCATTATTTGCTTGATAATTACACAGGTAGATTCTCTCAAAGGCTGAAACAGATCACAATTGTCTAACAGATTTTTTAAACTTATAGAAAAATATTTTTTACAAATAATAGCAAAATTGTTAGCAGCTTTATCTACATATGTTATTACAAAATACTCTTGCAAGTTTTTTATAGTTTCTTTTAAGTTTTTATTAGAGTGACTAAAGAAATTACTATTATAAGGTATTTTAGATTGTACTAGCTTCAATAAATGTATTTTCCATAGATTGAAGGCTTCTGTTGGGATAGAATAATTTATAGCTGTTTTATAAATAAATTTATCTAAATCATCATTTAAGATATTTTCTATCATTTTATTATTCATAGTACTAGGTAAACGATATTTAGTTCCCAAATTCATTAACTCACGTAGTGTTAAATTATCAACTATATTTAAATTGCCTGTTATTACATGACCATGTGCTGTGACAACATAACTATTGTATTTGGGCAGATGACATATATATATATATATATATATATATACACTGAAGTGCCACTGAATTAGTGATACCTACCTAGTAACGAGTTGGGCCTCCTCTGGCCTTGATAACGACTGCCACACGACGACGCCTAGATTCAACATGTTTCTGGAAACGTTCCACGGGAATGGCTTGCCAAATATTGGCTAAAGCTGTCCATAATTCAGTAAGGTTCTTTGGTGCTGTGTGATGGCCTTTCACACCTTGTTCCAAAACATCACAAATATGCTCAATAGGATTTAAGTCTGGGCTTCTAGGTGGCCAATTCATGACAGAGAAGTCAGAGGAATGCTCATCCAACCAGCCAGTAGCCAACCGGGACTTGTGAGAAGTACAGTTCTCTTGCTGGAAAACTCCATTACCGTGCGGATAACAGAACAGCATAAACGGATGGAGGTGATCACCCAGCAACTCTACGTACCGAATTGCATTGGAGGAGGTTGGTACACGCACCAAACATCCCAAACTGTGCCACGAAAAAACACATTAGACCATGATTGAACAACCATGCCCTTGTACAGTTCCAGCCAGGCATGCAGGATCCATGGCTTTATGAGCCTGAAGCCATATTCTCAGCCTCCCTTCGGCGTTAAGTAGTCGGAATCGAGACTCATCACTCCATGCTACTCGTTTCCAGTCCTCTACACTCCAGTCTCTGTGCTCTCTTGCCCAGGCAAGACGTGCAGCCCGATGGCGAGTATAGAGCAATGGCACTCTCGTAGATCGACGGCTCCCGAAACCCATACGGTGAAGCTAGCGTTGCACAGTCCGTTTACTGACTCTACGACTTTCACCGTCATTAAACTGGGTGGTAATTTGAGCTAATGTTTGGCGTCGCTGGCTAGGTACAATACGCCTGAGCCGTCTCTCACCACGCACTGTCAAGGCTAATTGTCCTTTGCAGTTGGCGCGATCGCTATTATCCATGTATTCTTGGTATACTCTTGACACTGTCGACCTTGAAAATCCTAGCTGTCTGACGATTTCGGAAATTGAATTGCCCATGCGTTGCGCACCTACGATTTGTCCTCGATCGAAGGCGTCTAAATCAGGCAGTTTACCCATACTGACAATTCCAACAACTAATTCAGAACAACCACAGTACGCGCTATATATACAGTTACCACAGCGCCCTCACTTGCGCATACATGATGCGCAGAGCTACACAATTTGCATAGGCTTTGCTATCCCTAATTCAGTGGCACTTCAGTGTATATATATATATATATATATATATATATATATATATATATATATATATATATATATATATATATAGAGAGAGAGAGAGAGAGAGAGAGAGAGAGATAATACAATATTACGCAAATATACAAATAGAAGTTCTTTTATGTACACGATATATCTATTTATTTAAATATCTATTAAATTATTTATGAAAGAAAAAACCTTAGGCATTCTTGAAACAAACCAGTTTTATTTAAAATACTGTTTTCTGTATCAATACTTGCGCTGCAACTTAATTTTCACGCAGATACACAATTACTTCAATGGCATGCAATAAGATATTTTCGTAGATCTTGTAGCCCGGATTTTAAACCCATTGCTCCGCGAAGACGGTAATGCAAATAGACATCCTGAATGACATCGCATTTTAATAAGATTTCGTATTCCTCTTTTCGCACCTTTGATATTCGAGCTTTGAACTTCAATTGGAAAACAACATTAAAACTCGGACTATTTTATTTATCTTGTATATCATAATGCAGATATTAGTATAAGGCTTGAGATAGACATGCCGTCTGTTATCCATACGCGTATTTTTGTCATTGGTACGTTTAGAGATATTTGAATATTTGATACGAAAGAAGTATTTTTTTTCCAATATCGTAGTATTACTAAATTTCAATCATGCCATTTAGAAATAATTAAAAGGAATAACTAAAGTGTGTTATAAAAATTTGAATAAAATAATGGTGTATTTTCTTTTAAGTATTCAATTCCACAAACTAGAGTAGACTAGTTTTGAAATGATTTTGGAAGTAAAGAAAATTTGTAAAGGGAAAAAACTACATGATTCAGAATAGGTTAAATATATATTTCATTTACGACTGAAATACATCAAAGTTTTATATTACTGTTCCTTAAAATTCTGATAGTGTTTAGACAATTTGGAAAAAAAAAGAAAGAAAATAACACCGCGTTTTTAAAAGAACATTCATTAAAATTTAAATAATATGCGATTTTTTTACGGGAGAATTTTCAGACTGTTTCGAGCATTGCACAAAAAAAAGTTGTGTCTCTCTTGAAATAATTCTATAAGAATGCAAGAGTATGATATATTTTATCCTATCTTACGTTGCGCAAACATTTTGTTATATATATACACGTAATTACCTGTTCCCTGCAAAATCTCCTTAAATATGAACTATTCTTAATGTACTATAATAAACATAATGATTATAATGTTTTGCTTGCTTAAATTTTTATCATTCGAGAGTTAATATATTAGCTAGGGCCAAAGGTAGCCTAGTGGTAGTACGTCGGCTCTCGGTTCTGAGTATGTTCGTATAGATTCCCAACAAAAGCCATTAAATATATCTTTCTCTAGGCCAGATATGGGAACATTAAATCCTCAGACCGAAAAGTCGCTTTATGAGGTCAGTGGGTGGGAGATCGTACGATCCCCCATATGTCGTCCATGTGGGTGTCCGGTCAAAATTGAGGTAGCACCTGGCTAAATCGGACTCGGACCCTTGTGGGGCCATTATAAATCAGAGTCACAACCTTTAGCCCGCTAGCCTATATAACCTGGTCTAGAATACTGCCAGACATTGGGGGGTGGGCATGTTGTTAGATTCAACAGCAACATAGATTATCTGATAAGCAAGATGCGATAAAGGTATTGTGTTTTATTATAACTAGGGTACTACATTAATAAGCTTTCCACTGAATTTTACATTTTAAAATTTTTCTTGTTAGTTACAGATTAGTAAAAATTATTCTTAGGACCGCTGGATTTTATAACTAACAATATATACTGACTGCAGTCTTTCATGAAAAGGCTATGAATCCCATTAAGAAAACATCTCAAATGAAGACAGGCTTATACTAGTTAAAAGCAAGAAAGGTTGCGGGGGAAGTAATGCATTCACTCTTGTCGAATCATCCAGGTGCGCATTTTATACCTGTGATTTAGTATTAAAGATTTGATAGCGATGATCATTTATCAAATGTTGTGTTGTAAATAATATTTATAACGTCTTGAAATGAAATTGATTTCATGTATAAAATAAAATATCTGGCGTGTCACAAAAATGTCATTTTAACTGGGATTAATATTTATGAAATTGTGTGTTGTTGACTTTTATAGCATGTTAATATTATATGCATTTTATCTGTAAAGTAAAGGATCTGGCGTATCAAAAAAATATCATTTTTATAGTGATTATCAATTATAAACCGTTATGTTGTTAATAATGTTTATAACATCTTGAAATGAAATGCAATTTATCTATAAAATAAATTATTTGGTGTATCTCAAAAATATTATTTCTAAAGTGACGATGATTTATAAACTAGTGTATTGTTAATAATTTTTATAACATCTTTAAATGCAATGCAGTTTATCTATAAATCAAACGATCTGACGTATCACTAAAATGTAATTTTAACAGCGATGATCATTTATCAAATGGTGTTTTGTTAACAATAATTACAACATCCTGAAATGTAATAAAATTTATCTATGAAATCAAAGATCTGGCATATCACAAAAGCATCATTTTAGCAACGATGATCATTTATCAAATGGTTTTTGCTAGAATTTTGATGCTATAACACTGCTAAGTCTAAAGTGTGCAAAGAGAAAGGTTGAGGGCTGGCTTAGCTTTTATATTTCGCTGGTTTATTGATTTCTAAATTACATCTCCGGCACCTTCACGTGGTGGTCCCTCGGGTTTGATCGTAAGGTTGACCGCTAACGCCGGAGGAGCGTGGGTTCAGTAGAGAGTGAAACAGCCATCTATGGAGAGTGAGGACGTAGGGATGGAGGAGGTTAGAGGTCTCACCGAAGACCTAAACAAGCTAAAGCATTCGCAAATAACTAGTGCAATTGGGGCCTCAAAGCTGTCTGTGGAGGTCAAGAGACAATTTAATGAGGACATAGGCGAGCTTGTTAACGCTATTAACGAGCAGCAAAAGGTTATTAAATTTTTGAAAGGACAAATAAGTATCCTTAAAAATGATAAAAAGACGAACGCCGAAGCAGCAGGCAAAAAGCCTACAGAGAGGAAGAAGGTTGTGAATGATACAAAGAGAGAGCCAAGGAATGTGGTATAAATTGTGCCAATGAATAAGCAAACTTCAGATGAAACTAAGAAGGTGGTTATAAAGAACATTAGACCTGAAAAAGTAGGTATACTGTCCGACCACAGTACGAAGAACCACGGTTGGCATAGTGCCAAGACGATTCTATTCACGCTGTAGGTAAGTCTGCTGAGGAAAGAGGGGGAAAAGTCTCGTATTCTCTCGACATTCTTTAGAATCGGTTACTAACTGCGCTTGCTTGCTTTTTCCTCGTCTGTTATTTTGATTATTATATTAAAATTACTGGATCCTTTACCCAACACAACTGCTCGGAATAAGCCGTTCCGTAGTGATTGTAAACGTATAATACACAATGTAATTAAATTGTGTGATAAAGAAGCACTAGAAGGAAATGTTATTGTTCCACTTTCGTAATCCCTAAAGAGAGCTAGTGAAATGGCCGGGATATCAATTTCCAGTGTAAAAAGAATATGCAGAGATGCAAAGGGTGAAGAAACTTCAAAATTTGACTCTCCGAGGAAACGTCAGAAAAAAAGAACCACCGAAAACGTAGCTTTAGATAATTTTGATTGTGATGTAATCCGAAAATATCCACTCCTATAAAACTCTTATTTTTTAAATAGATTTGCTTCTTTCTTTTTATTATTTTAAAATTATTATTCACATATTCGATCAAAAATAAAGTTTTAAAAAATAACTTTAAATTGCGGACAAAAAGCAGTCTGAAATACATTCCGTATTTCATAAACAAACACATCCGAAAATATGACGTTTTCCCCTATTTTCTAAGTAGACTAGCTTTTCTCGCGCATTCGTAAGAGCTTCCAGGGACCTTGCATCCGTGGTCGGACAGCAGGAATTAAGAAATGCAAGATGATTGGCAGAGGGGGCATTGTAGTTGAAACTGAAGCGAAAGATGTGCTGGACCTCCTGGTCAAGGCTTGCAGAAAGAACAAAGAGGTGTATTCGTTATATCTCCCACGAGCACCCAAAACGATAGATCCTTGCATAATTATTTTTGATGTAGATGAAGACTATGAAAAGGAAGATAAGAAAACGATATTGAAAAAGCAGATTCCTGTATTAGATAATGATGAGCTCGACATTTTGACTAAGTTCAAAACGAAGAAAGGGGCGTACAATTGGATATTAAGAATGAAAGGAGGATTCATCCCAAAAGGGGAATTATGTGGCCTAAAAAGGGAATTATGGGGACTAAAAATTAAAAAGGGGTCTAATTATAGGAGGATTGATCCCAAAAGGGGAATTAAAATCGGATGGAAGATTTTTCCTTGGAGGGACTATATTAAGCCAACAATTTGTTATAAATGTTGGGGGCTTGGTCATGTGACCAAGCATTGTAAGGATAACCAGTTGTGCAGAATGTGCACTGAAGAGAAAAAGGAGGATCATTCCTGCAAGGGGGATCCAGTCTGCGTCAACTGTAAAAATTATCAGAGGAAGACAGGGAAGGTGATTGATACTAAGCATTCACCAACGGACCAATCTTACAGCAGGTATAATGCTGAACTGGATAGAATCATAAGGACGACAGACTATGGTTGTAGGGAGACCGGGGTGACTCCTTCAATCGTCGCTGAAGTGGAAACTCGAAGAACACTGTAAATAGACTCTTTTGTTGATGGATGCAGTTCAAGTGGAGTTGCTTCTTTGTTTGATTGGAATTTGCGCTTATGTTGCGGTCTCTGCACAAGTGGTGCAGGTCTTCCGTTAACTCTATTTTGTAAGTTGATGAAATACATGCGATGAGTGATGTATTTCGCAGATATGATGGCTGCGGTATGAGATAGTATACGGTATAATTGGTAATATATCGACTCTTGCTCTTGGATGTCTCTGATCGTAAGACCGCTGAGCGGATGGTGTCATGTGGCATTGATGGTTTAGAGATGGTGCGATGTGCCTTGAGGCTGCGGGGCAGGGGATATGCCAGTGACTGGTCCTGTGGATTCGGAATCCAGTGGGTTGCCGTCGTGGCGACCAGGAATCAGTAGATAATTTTCGCCGTATAGGCTCACGCTCAGGTCGGCTTACCATTCTTGAATCTTATCAAATGGTGTGTTGTTAATAATAATTACAATATCGTTAATGTAATTTGTCTATAAATCAAAAGATCTGCCGTATCACAAAAATGTCATTTTAACGGCGATGATCATTTATCAAACGTTGTGTTGTTAATAATAATTATAACATCCTGAAATGTAATGAAATTTGTCTATAAAATAAAAGATTATGCACATCACAAAAACATCATTTTAGCAATGATGTTTATTTTTCAACTCGTGTGTAGTTAATAAGAATTATAACTTCATAAAACAGAATGCATTTTATCTACATAATAAAAGATCTGGCGTAAAAGTATCTCAAATAAGTCATTTCAAAATCGACAAAAAATATTCCGATTTCTTAAAATGATCAATATTTTGTTTTTTATACATACATTTAGCATATCAGTAACCAAATCTGCATTTACTTTTCAAAAAATCTAAAGCTTCCATTTCATAGCCACCCGTTGTTGAAATTGCTCCGGTACTACTTCGCTACCAAATATTTTCGCTGACACTCTGAATAGATTATGTGTAAATTCTATTAACATAATTTACTTTTTGAATGAAGGGAGAAGAAAACGCTGGCCTTACAATTCGACTTAGAAGAGAATTTGCCGTCGTATGCAACTGCTTTTAGATTCAGATGTGTCTGCGATAAATTCCTTTCAATGGTGCAATCAAATAACTTCGAAATGTCTAAGTCATTTCATCAGAGATGTAAATACTATTAAGCTAGAAAATTTCTCAATTTATGGGCATATATGCATTTTTTTTATTGTTAATAGCTTAAATAATTACTCTAAACTTCCTTTAAGCAAACATATTTTGCTTTGATTCAAAATGAAGTAAAACTGTTCCTTTTAATCATTTGTGAAAGCATTCACAACATTTTAAAATACGTATGTAGGTACTTCCATTCTGTATAAATAGGAATTACAAAATACATTTTTTTGCAAAGTAATATATTTTGTATTTAATTTTAAAGCAAAAGAAATCGAGACTTAATTCATAAATTTAACAGTTTAAGTGTGTATTTCAATGCGAGAGATTGCATGTCACCCAGTGTCTAAGTAGTTAAGGCATCAGTCTGCTACGAAGGGAGCGCGGGGCTCGATTCCAGCATACAATTTAGTTGTATTCTGGGAAACCGGACAGTCTTCCGCCTGCAAAAGGAGCCCCTTCTAGAAAGGGGAGATGCAACCCATCGTCAATCACCGGTGTCATTGTTTGTTAATAAAATTCTTCTGTGATTGTGTGTTTCTATTTCCTTCTATTCATATGTGCACCTGACTGGGGTGTAATGTCGTCAACCCCCAGGCACATTTGCTCCCTCCCCCCAAAAATGCGATATATATATATATATATATATATATATATATATATATATATATATATATATATATATATATGTGTGTGTGTATATATATGTGTATATATGTGTGTGTGTGTGTGTGTGTGTGTGTATATGTATGTCTGCGTATATCATTCTTTTGTTCATATTAAGGTTTAGTTCAAATGTGTAATTATATTCGCATTATGAAACTATAGCTATACTTCTATCTGTCTCTAAAAGGGGTGAACCGGTTACATATACATTTCCCTACTTGAGGTATAAAAAGATTGAGAAATACTGATGCAGAGTTTTCTATCTTTCCAAAAAAAATTTGTGTCATGGAATAATGAAGATATCTTTGAGATTCAACCAGACTGACACTTTTATATCTTGAGTCCAACAAGATAGATCATCCGTTTAGCACAGTTCTCTTATCTTAATGTTTTGCCATTCGTGCTTTGAGAAATATTTCCAGTGGTTTTGCACAGATGGTTATTTGATGGTTTTGGCGCCAGACAGGACAAGATGCGCCAAGGGCAGGTCAACAGCATAAATATTAATTGTATAAAAAGTATTAAATTACAATGACAGTTAAAATAGAGCAAATATGACAAAAGCAATGATATATATAGGTGATTAAAAACAATGATACATAGGGGGGGGAGGCAAAATGTGTCAAATATGAAGGTGATGAGAACAGCTATAAAAAACGGTGATGAAACCCACTTAAACAAAAGTATGATAAAACAGTGATATCCAAATATGATAAAAAGTCTCTTCTGAAAATCTTATCACATAGAACGGAAAAAACCTGGAAATGGCTTTGTCTGGCGTCATCTATAGAGGACGCCAATGTCTGCATCGCCTTTTTATGCCATCAGTGTGGGACTTTGAACCCTTTCGATTTACTGTTGAACTAATGTAGCCACACCCGAAACTGATGCCAATCAGCCGACATTTTCACCATGTTTTCATTAACTCGCTTTCTTCTTTGTGTGTGTGTTTGTCCAGTACAAACCTTGCAATTGATTTTTAACTAACTTCCCGACTAGCTAGGCTTTTGAAATAGAATAGCCACTTTTAGAATAGCCACTTTTAGAATAGAACACGATGACAATGCATTATTTTAATACACTCATGGACAAAAAAATTAGCGCAGCAAGAAGGAGTCGTCAAAATGAAACGAAATTTTACATACGTAATAACTACTTTGATATAAGTAAATGATAAGAAAATCAAAGAAAACGGATAATTTATTTCAGAGAAAAAGGCAAAAGAACGGAGGAGTTAATACTCCGTTGGACCACCTCTAACGCGAATGCACGATGCAATACGATCGGGCATTGAGTCATACAAGTTCTGTATGATGTCTTGAGACATTTCGTTCCATATTTGCTGTAATCTTGCCTCTAGTTCGTTCAAACTCGTGGGATGCCCAACTCGTCATCCCAAATGATCCCAGATATGCTCGATTGGAAACAAATCTGGGGATCGGGCATGCCAAGGAAGGGTAGTAACAGTGCGGAGACAGTCTTGTGACACCCTTGCCGTTTGAGGCCGAGCATTGGCTTGTTGAAAAATGGCTCTTGGGAGCCGTTGCAAGAGTGGCAACACATGTGGTCGCAAGATTTCATGAACATACCGCTGGGCTGTCATGGTGCCACGGAACAATACTAGGGGTGACCGTGTATTGTAGGCAATGGCACCCCATACCATCACACCAGCTGTGGGAGCGATGTGTCGCTGTACAGCAAAGGCAGGATTGAAGCGTTCACCACGGGCTCTCCACACACGAACACGATTGTCATCACTGCCGAGATTGAATCTGGATTCGTCGCTAAAGACGACCTGGTTCCATTCGACTGCAGTCCAGTTTCCTCGTGCGCGGCAAAACTCCAAACGGAGGCGTCGATGGGTGGGAGTCAAGGGCAGCACACGTAATGGGCGCCGCGATACGAACTGTCCTTCAGCCAGGCGCCTTCGTATGGTTCGAGAAGACACAGAGGCCCCTAGTGAAGGTGCTACCTGTGTCTGGATGGCGGCCGATGAAGCAGTTGGCTGTACGCGTGCATTTCTTACGATGTGGCGGTCTTCTCGACGACTGGTCTGTCGAGGGCGTCCTGAGCCTGGTCTTTGTGTACATGACATCTCTCGGGTCCACTGGTCCCAACACCTCCTCACAACACAATCAGAGCGGCCTAATTGACGAGCTACTCGCCTAGATGACCACCCAGCTTCCATCATCCCGACGATCCCCCCCCCCCTCTCAAACTGCGACAACTGCTTATATTGTCTTCGAACACGGCGTAATGGCATGTCTATCTCAGCTCTTCCTTTGTAAATGATTCAGCACACTCAAACAAGCTTTGGTTACCTGTTTTATACTCCACAGAGTACGATGTTCAACGCCCTCTACCGGCTATACGTAATGCGCAATCACGCTGCATTTCTAATCATTTGCATATCTCCCCGACATGTACCTTCATTGCAAGTTTCGTTACAATCCCGCAATTATTTCTTGGTGCGCTAATTTTTTTGTCCATGAGTGTACTTTTAACCATCTTTAAGCAGAATTGGTTACTTTTTCAGTTTATTTTGTTTTGTAGACTGGTGCAGCCATCTATCAGCCCTGATGGGAACGAAAGGTAAACGCAGGTTAACTTCGAATTAACTTAATTTTCTTTCAAGTTCATGGGATAATTTATCAAAAAAATTTTTAAAAAGTATTTATTAATACATAGAATTGTCAAGTATATAAGATTCAATAGAAAATTTTAAAACATGGTATATAAAAAGTTCTTTTTATCTTGTAATTATTTTTCTACTTTCTTCTGCACTATTCCTGGACACGACAATAACAACAATGGAAAACAAATTCAGTTTTAACGCTAGAAAGACGGCTGCCGTCATTTTGATAGTTTCGGACATACTATTGAGCGCAGTCTATGTTTATGTCCTCAGGCTTTTGAAATTTTACGACTTCTTCTAATTTTACCCGAAATATGCACACACATTTACAAAATGACATTCTATAGTAAAGAGGGGGAGAAAATGTGTTGTATATCTAATAAGGCTGTAAGGCGTCAAATTGACGGCAATATAGAAAACAGGCAGAAAATTTTAAAATAATTCCGAAAAAATGTTAGTTACTTTTCGTCTCTTCCCCTTTTTGCAAATAACAAAAATATGAGCTCTTCGGAAATATTGGTGTTGAAAATTAAGGACTGCACAAACCATGCATATATTTTTACGGATAAACTATACCAAGTTGTCAGCTATGCATACCTACATAAAAATATATATAAATATATACTAATTTATTATATATTGGTATGCAATAGTTCAAAATTTAAACTATTTAAACATTAATAAAAAACATTAAATATCTTGAATTCTCGATTTTATTTTTATCCGCTAAAATGATGGCTTTCAGTCTTTTTAGTAAGAAAAAAATTCCGTCTTTCTAGTGATAAATATAAAATAATTTACCAATATTAACAAACATGGTACTATTATTAAGATCATCATTTTCTACGATAGAATAGATAATGTGACCATCAAAAAGTTTCAAATTTTTGGTGCAAAACAATTTAAAATTGCAAATTTAATTTTAAAATGTTAAAAGTATAGAGCTTCAACCATAAACTACAATAATATCCTCTTTCGAACCATTCTTTCACACTATCACTTTTTTCCGGTTCGCCAGAATCTATATCTATTCAATTCGAACTTTATTTGTTGCGCAAGGGTTTAGCAATTACCGCATTAAATTTTAATTTCAAAGCGCAGCAATAATATTGGGACATAAAATGAAGGCGATAGCATGTTTCAATTTACGATTGTTTGTCGAACTTTGTAGAGGCTTCATAAAACATTCAAATGGAAATGTCTGAGCGAACTTTTCGCTTGACGTAATTCATGTAATATTTCTACTGTACAGACATAGAGGAACTTGCTTTTATAATTTGGGAATATTTATTTTCTTTGGAGCTTATTTTCAAAAGGAATCAGTTCAAGGAAGCAGGAATGCTAAGAAAAATCAAACTTTTAAAATAAACAGTACGATTAATATTATAAGTATTTACATATCAGAAAAACGATCGAAAAAGTGTACTTGTGAGTTCAATGAGTATATAGTTTTGAATATTTACAAAGAATTGTTAAATATCGAGTCATTTACAGCAGAGCTTTTATTTTTAAAAGTATAACTGATTTTTACCATGTTTTTATTAACTCGCTTTCTTGTTTATTTGTGTGTGTGTTTGTCCCTTACATAACTTGCAATCGAATTTTAACTAACTTCCCAACTAGCTAAACATTTGAAACTTTTAGAATAGCTCAGAAAACGATGACAATGCATTCTTTTAATACTTTTAGCAATATTTAAGCAGAATTAAATTAATTTTCAGTTATTTTCAGTTAATTTTGTTTTGTAGACTGATGCATCCATCTATCGGCCGGGACGGGATCGAAAAGTTAAACGCAAGTTAACTTCCAATTAACTTCATTTTCTTTCAAGTTGATGAGATAATCCATCAAAAGAATTTTTAAAAAGTATTTATTAATACATAGAATTGTCAAGTTTATATGATTCAACAGAAAATTTAAAAACATGGTATATAAAAAGTTCTTTTTATCTTGTAATTACTATTATTATTATCAGGGTAAATAAACAAAGAATATTGCAGTTTTTAAGAGATTTTTTTTTATTAAATCAGTTAAAAATTATAAGTACAGTCATTTCGATAGATGGTGATCTATTTCCTTAGTTTTTATAATAGCCACTGTTGTTACTTTTCAGTTGATGCAGAACATAATGCAAAAGTTTGCAAGTAAGTCATTCATTATCGATTATAATCTGATTACGAATAAAACTAACTATATACGAGTAATAACATAGCTCTCTAGGTTTATAAGTGAATTTCAAAAGGGTCATCTCTAGACATAACTTATGAATCTCGGTCTCTCTCTCTCTGTATATATATGTATATATATATAATATTAAAAACTAGTAATTTCTTAATTCAACAATCTTAACATTTAAAAACTATTAATTCCTCACTTTACTATTCCAAATTACAAACCCTTTTTTAATTCCTTGAAACAGGTAATTCCCTTTGGGCATTCGCGTTAAATTCCATTTTAAAATCTAACATTATTCTAAATTCCCTGCGGCGTTCGAAACTAATTTCGCTTTTGATTCTAAGTTCTAATAACCTCTAGAGAAAAAATTAAATGGCTGCCTGTTAATCGAAAACTAAACTGGCGTAGCGTGGGCAGAAAATTAAACGCTTTAGCGCATTTGTCACGCCTTTTCCTAACTTTTAACCAATTAAACCTTACTATGATCACATGACGAGATAAATTTATATAAGGTTTGGGATCACGTACATGTAGGCTTTTCGGATTTTGTAATTGTCACGAGAAGTTGTATCGTGTATTTAAAAAATAAAAGATGCAGTTAAATTAACGTTGTGGTGTTTTATGTGTCCGAGGGTGAGATGAAAAGCGGGAAAGAAAATTAAACATATGTGATGCACGGCCGGGCGACAAGTCATCCATCTTTACCTCAAAAAGAAATACCACTCAGGTCTTCCTTCGTCGGCCCGCGCTCGTGCTATTACATAAAGTCGGCTGGAATATCTCCCCTCGGATACAAGCAGTAATTTTAAGCCGCCGTTAGTCGATTCCGACAGAAGAAAAAAAAATCCCTCGACTTTCAAATGTGAGATATAGGACTAACCTTCAACCTGAATGGCTACCTCGACTGGAAAAAAATACTGTGCTGCGTGTGTCGCGTGAAAATCCCGTGGATTCCCACGAAGTGAACTTTCATTGAATCTGAAAAAGTCGCTGACTTCGGAGTGTGGATTACCTGCTATTAATGATTTTCAACGACGAGTTGTCGACCACCAGTGTTAGTTTTGTGTACTGCAATATGAATATTTTTCAGTCGTCGAATCATGTGAGCTTCCGAAGTTTCGTGGCAGAGATTTCGTGAAAAAATATTTTCAGATTATGTGAAACGTCGATTTTCACTAATCGTTGACCTGGGGATAAAAATATCCCGAGAAATTCTGCGAAAACATATGCTGTGTGCAGTGGAATAATCTGTTGGATACAACGTGCGAAGTTTTGAATTTAATTGACTGGAAATTCACTTTTATGAGAGACTGTCATCTAGTGTCATCTCCAATTGGGATACTGAGTTCTAGGACTATTTCGAAATAAAAACTGTCACCTTGGGACTAGCTAAGCTAAGAACTTCACCAAAATAAGTTCAGAATAGAGCTGCAGATGTTAAATATATGAAAAATGTGTATAATTAATTTGGAAATAATAATGGTGAAAATTAATAAGGATAATGGTAAAGAGTGTGAATAACCACTTCAATTGGTAAGCTAAAATTTACGAATTATTGTTAAGGGTGAAAAATTTTAATATT
This sequence comes from Dolomedes plantarius, assembly GCA_907164885.2. NCBI lineage: Eukaryota > Metazoa > Arthropoda > Arachnida > Araneae > Dolomedidae > Dolomedes > Dolomedes plantarius. The sequence goes on along the minus strand of OU015493.1, from coordinate 70,805,221 downwards.
AATAGATACTGATAAAAATTTATTATAAATGTGTTTCGGTGAAAGTATTTTCAAATTATTGATTTAATTAAGTAGCTATGATAAAAAATAAATCGATAAAAAGTAAAACGAAAGTAAGAATCATTGGTTTAAAACGTGTATTTTGTTTTTGATTTTAAAATGTTTCATTTTGATTTGCATTTTGATAGAATTTTGAGAGTATATTTTTCATATTATAAGATATTTGAATTTAAAGAAATTTTTGAGACTTATATGTGATAAATTTATTATAAGTGTGTGTTTTTAGTGTAATTTTATAATATTTCCATGTTCTTTTTCTGATAATGAATATTTTAGTGTTTTAAGATAATTAATGATCCTTGGTTACGTTAAACTGAAATATTAAATGAGTAAAGTAATGTTATGAGTATCTAAATTTGTACGCAGTTCTGAATCGTCGCGGAGAAAAAGAAAAAAAAAATAACGTAAATCATTTCCGTTTTCGAGCGCGTTGTATTACATTTCGAAGGTCACCTCCGCAATAAATTTGAATGCTCAGCATTAGTTTTGTAAACACGATCACGAAAAGAGCCAAACTTGTTTTGATTCATTTAACTTAGGATTTTTGCGGTTCTAAATTTAAACATATGATGCCTGTGGTTTTGGTTTTGGAAAATATCTGCAGGGATAACATAGTAATTTTCAGACATCAAGAAAATTTTATAATTTAAGTACTTTGACATATTACATTTGATGTTGAAACCTCGTAAATTGTTCTACGAATTAAAGTAAAGGAGATTCCTGGAGGTTCATTCTACAATTATAACATGACTTAGGGTGCCAAAAAACCACAATTGGAGAATTGAAAAAACCATTGTATGTTATATTTGGTTCATCCGCCCCAGAAAATTCTCGAAATGGAAATAACGAAGAATAATAAATAAGTAGAAAGGATAATATTATAATGAGAAATATGTTTTAAGATATTAAATACAAATGATGAATATTTGGGAACTTTACAGCGAGGATTCATACCGAAATGTGATATAAGAATAGAAAAATTAATTTTGGTTTATCGATTTCATGATTAACTTAATAAAACTGAGATGGGTATTGGTAAAAGAATTTTGATTATTTGTGTCAATTGATAGAATAATAGTTTCGAAATTGAAATTTGGACGTTAACATTAAATTACGACAATTGATACAGAATATTGAGATATTATTATTAGTATTAGAAATATTTTATTAGTGTGTGTTTAATACTTTCATATGTTGTGTATTTTGAATTCTATTGAATATAAAATTGATAGACCAAACTTTCACACTAAACGAGATTCTGAAATTGTCCATGCTTGCAGATTGAGATATTATAATGCACCAGAGAACTTAAAACTACACCACGAATAATGACAAACATTAGATCCATTTTTCTTTCTTTTCTATGTGATGCTTAACATCATTATATTTTTTTTAAATTGATATAATTAATTATGTGTTGTCCTACTAAAGATATATAAAAAAAAAAAAAACTGTCTAACTTAAACTTTCTTCTTAAGAATACTATTATATGTGAATTTTTTTTTTTTGGATCTCAATTTAAACACCGACTATGACAACTCTACTTCTTTAACCTTTCAGTAAATTTCCTATTTCTTGAAACACACTTTCCTATCACCCACCTCTACAAGCGCGTTGGATGCCGTCCCAACGGTTTAAGATCTTTTTTTAATTTTTTTTTACTATTTGTTTTTAATTCAACACCTCAGTCACTTAAAGTGCTGAAGATTATATGCTTGAGTAATGACTAAAACAGGGCTGGGATGGCCACTCCTTTTGTCCTCCCATTTCTATATATTATACTCCCACAGGTATGACAACTGCACCTTTTCCTTTTTCTCCATCTGTGTACTATGCAAGATGCTGTTTTTCAACGCAGTCATATTCTGTCGAAGATTTACGGTTAGTCCACTGTACGGCTAAAAGACTCTTCCTCCTTATTAATCAGAGAACAATATTGTTGTGAAGGATCCACAATTTGGACATTTTGAACTCCTTCCAACGTTATAGCCATTTTGTTCTTCCAACACGATTACGGGGCATAAAACGGCCATATTGGAACTGCACCAATTTTCCAAGAAACATCACCCCTCCTGAATTCCTCAGGACGCGGGAAAGAAATTCCAGGAAATTCAACGGACTTCCAATTTTCTTGGAAATAAGCGTACCACGTGGGTCAACCATGGGAATGTCAGAGCATCCTGCCCTCGAATAAAAAACTCGAAGAGGCAATAAATTTACGTGAATAACTAACCTGGGGAGGGGTTATAATGAAGAATGTAGGAGACCCGAGTGTGGGAGAAAACGACGTTCGGAGAGAGAGCGAGGGAGCGATTGGAGGTAGCGAGCTGCAAGAGAGCCTGGGAAGGAAAGACGCCCCCGTAAAATGGCGAGATACCCGTCTTCAACCGCCAGCACCGAATCCTGTTGCTTCCGCCAGTGAAGAGCTACATGAATTTCTACCCGATGCCTAAATCCTCCTCCTGTAGAAGTACCTCAACGAAGCCATGCTCTGCTGTTTTCATCAAATCTCCCCAGGTTGGTCATAAATTCCCCCTCTAAATAGTGCTCATGCCTTCTGAGAGATTACGAGACTTTTATTTCACTCGACCCATAATGGTTATGCCGCAGGAAGCGGATGAAGTATGCCCTAATTCGGTTAAAAATATGTATAGCCAAGATCTTAAATATAATATGTAAAACCGACCTTTTCTTGTAAAATATTGTATAATAAATGTTGTTATTTTTATTTATAAACGCATAGTTACCTTTGGAGTTCACCTCCCTAAATTTACACAACGCAAAGGGGTATCTCTGGTACCCCTCATAACATATATTGGTGCCTCGTGACGAGGATTTCCCTGGGTATGTTATAATATTTTTACTTTAGTCCAAAACCTGGGCATACTAAAAAAAAAAATTTTTTTGTGTATCTTGGCAAAAAGCTTTTTAATGTCGCGCAAGGTTCTTATGGTTCATATATATATCTGTAAAGTGTTATGCATACATTTTTTTTTTAAAATTTCTCTCTTTTCTTTCCCTTGTACCTGCCATGCCTACATGTTGTGTGAACAAATTGTATTGAAATGTTAGAGTTTATGTGTTCGCGGCTAGTATATATATAATTCTAGGATAATGATTTTTACTTTATTTTGAGTATTATATGTTTCGCATGTATATGTTAAAACAAAAAATTGTTTAAAAGGGTTTATCTTGAAGCACAATAGCAGTATCTCGGATTACCTTTCCCTACTTTATAGTATTATGGCGACCGATTCAGCCGTTAGCGGGAAAACTCCCGGCTTTACGCATTTAGTGTCCACGTTCGATGGTGCCCCTGATTCAGACTGCAATGCGTTTTTCATACAATTCGAGGCTTTAGCAACTTTGGGACACCCTTAAAAAACTAAAGAAGTTTTTGGGACACTGTAATTTCTATCGGTCACTCATACCGGATTATGCCGAGCTGTCAGCAACATTAAATAAATTAACTCAGAAAGGGGTAAGATTTAAATGGAGTGTAGAGTGCAACGAAGCTTTCAAAATCATCCAACGACGGTTCTTTGAAAAACCCTTTATTTTACAGCCGGATTTTAATCAGCCATTTTATCTAAATACAGACGCGTCCAAAACAAGCATCTCCGCCGTCCTTATGCAGAAAGGCGAAAATACACTACAGCCCATACTTTACTATAGTAAAATTCTGAACTCCGCCGAACAGAAATACGCAGCAATAAAATCGGAGTTAATGGCGATCTACTACGGCGTTAAACATTTCAAAAATTTCCTTTACGGATCAAAATTTTTTATACTCTCTGACCACAAACCTTTACAATACCATCTTAGTCTCACTAATCCAGCGAATATGATTTCAAGGTGGTTGTTGGAACTGGCCGAGTTTAACTTCGAGTTCATACATGTCCCAGGTAGTGAAAACCTGCTCGCGGATTATATCTCGAGAGATCCTCTGTTAGCGGATCCTGATGACGATGAAGAGCCAAAACACCCGCTGATCAATACGCTCACGTCTTCCCAAGCGGCCGTTACGACAGAACAAATTCTGCAAGAACAACTAAAAGATACTACATTAGGGGCAGTACGCAAAGCTTTAATAATGCGGGATCCCACGATCTCCAAGAATTTGCACAATTATTACATTGACCCGCACACAAATTTATTAATGTTTCGTGCCCAACACACCTATTCCTCGAGGGAATGTAGCATCCCACATCGAATCGTCATTCCCCGCTCACTTCAGGCTGAGGCACTTAAATTGTCGCACATCACGCATCAGGGAGTCCAGAAAACTTATGACATCCTGTTAAAACATTATTTTTGGATAGGCGCATACGCTGACACTCAAAATTACGTAGCTTCCTGCGAAATATGCCGTTCATTCAAAGGAGTCCATCCTCCTGTTCCCCTAGGTAGAATCCCGTTACCTTCAATTCCCGGTGAATTCATCTCGCTGGATATTGTCGGGCCGTTTCCGATTACAAAAAAACAAAATAAATACATCCTCACAGTGTTAGACCACTTCAGTAAGCATATTGAACTTTTCCCCCTTAGTGATATTTTGGCGGAAACGGTCGCTCAAAAATTAATATGGTATATCACCGCTTACGGTAAACCGAAGCGAATACTTACTGACCGCGGAACTCAGTTTACATCAACACTTTTTAAAATTCTAGCTCAAAAATTAAATGTATCCGCCATGTTATCTTCAGCTTTTAATCCACAATGTAATGGGGCCTCCGAGCGCATAAACATTCAACTTAAACACGCCATGCGGTGTGCGGCGAAAAGTAACAATTCTTGGGAAGAGGCGATGATCATGCACAAATGTATTTATAATGCCACTCAGCATTCCGCAACAAAGGAGACGCCAAATTTGCTCTTTTTTGGAAGAGATCTTCCTTTATTTCTAGACACGGACAATTTAAATATCGATCCACCGCCTTTATTCGGTGATTACGCAGCAGAAAAAATTAGAGCTATGACAAAGGCATATGAAAACGCGCTGAGAAATATGAAAACCGCACAGGAAAAGCAAGAAGAGAGACAATTACTCAAAGCGAAACCCCGAACCCTAATTATCGGGCAAAAAGTCTTTGTGCGTAACCATCAATCGGCTATCGGTAAGAAAACCTTCAGGGGACCTTATAGAATTACGAATCGCCTTACGCCCCACACTTACAAATTACGGCTAATCGCGGACCCATACGCTACGGAAATAAATTGTAATATCAATCGAATATACGAATTGCCTGAGCGTCGAGAGCACTTCCGTCCAAAGGACACGATAACCGGTAACATTCGCGAGGACCCGCAGGATACATTTTCCCCGTTCTCGGAAATGACCCCCCAAAATGAGGAAGAGAATTTTTTCCCCTATGACGAAGATTTCGAACCTTGCCAACAGTCGCGGGGAGCGCAGTTGACACAGGAACAGGTCGCTAATGTTCCGCCAAAGGAGAATCAGGACAATGAGCAGACGGTCTCGCAGCCATCAAATCTTCGGGGGGCAACCCATCAGTCAAAAACGCCTTTTATTCAAACTAGATATTTTCTTCGACAGCGAACCCCAAAAACCTAAACTACAAAATTTTTTTTCTCCCGCCTCGCGGGTTAGAGTCACGGAAAGACCGTTTTGGGAACTGGCCATTCTCAAAAAAATTGTCTGACCAGTGGCTGCGTACATGGGAAGGCTCAGTTTGACGAACTCATTCGTTTTTCACATATAATCTGATCAACTATATGGTATTAACGATGGGCTTCTGAAAACCGAGTTGTAACAAGTAATTTTTTTTTTTCTCTCCTTTCGGTTAAGTTTTATTTTGACAAAAATAAGTTTTTTTTTTTTCTCTCTCTTAACTCTTCGTCTTCTGTTATATCGCTATGAGATATCTATATAATTTTTTTTTAGGAAACTTAGCAGACTTTAAAATTTTCGTCGTGGGTTCATTTGTGCGCATAGTTTAAATTCAATTTGACGATGTTTCAGTGTACAAATCTGATGATAGAGCAAAATTTGGTCAATTTCGTTGGGGAATGAATAAATAAACAAACAAAAAAAAAAAAGGAAAATTTAAAATAAAAAAAAATATATATATATTATTAAAAGATTAGCGTGTATTATGTTTTATTATTGTGTTTTATTATTATTATTATCATTATTAGTACTATTATTATTGAATGCATGGATAGCACATTATATGTTTCACACAAATGGCAGCGCAAGGAAAAGAGAACATTTTTACTCTTTCCGCGAGTTAAACACATAATGGCGATTATGCACATTTGCCAACGTTTTTGAAAATTTCATCTTCGCTGTACGACTCTAGCGGAGAGATTTCTATTTCTGTAAGATAACCCTTTCTTTACATTTTAATCTCTGATCACATGTGTTGATCGAGCCACTATTTTGTTATTATTTGTTTTACAGGGTATGCATACCATTTTCTATGATGTTACTTAATGTTGGTCAGAGTTAATGTAAGCTTAAGGAAAACTTTATAAATTTTGAATTTTTTTTTTTAAATCAGTAAAACTTGCAGCACTATAAGGGGAGATTTTGACCTCCTGAACTTTTACAACTGATGTCATTCATGATTTTATTTTACTGCCATTGTGACTTTTGTGCAATTGGAGTCTATTTTGCTGAAGCGAATGGAGCCAATCCGTTCTTCAACCCCTACAGACTGTGGCGTGCCAGCACGCCTAGAAAAGGGGGGGAGTGATTGTTGTGAACGATCAACAATTTGGACATTTTGAACTCCTTCCAACGTTATAGCCATTTTGTTCTTCCAACACGATTACGGGGCATAAAACGGCCATATTGGAACTGCACCAATTTTCCAAGAAACATCACCCCTCCTGAATTCCTCAGGACGCGGGAAAGAAATTCCAGGAAATTCAACGGACTTCCAATTTTCTTGGAAATAAGCGTACCACGTGGGTCAACCATGGGAATGTCAGAGCATCCTGCCCTCGAATAAAAAACTCGAAGAGGCAATAAATTTACGTGAATAACTAACCTGGGGAGGGGTTATAATGAAGAATGTAGGAGACCCGAGTGTGGGAGAAAACGACGTTCGGAGAGAGAGCGAGGGAGCGATTGGAGGTAGCGAGCTGCAAGAGAGCCTGGGAAGGAAAGACGCCCCCGTAAAATGGCGAGATACCCGTCTTCAACCGCCAGCACCGAATCCTGTTGCTTCCGCCAGTGAAGAGCCACATGAATTTCTACCCGATGCCTAAATCCTCCTCCTGTAGAAGTACCTCAACGAAGCCATGCTCTGCTGATTTCATCAAATCTCCCCAGGTTGGTCATAAATTCCCCCTCTAAATAGTGCTCATGCCTTCTGAGAGATTACGAGACTTTTATTTCACTCGACCCATAATGGTTATGCCGCAGGAAGCGGATGAAGTATGCCCTAATTCGGTTAAAAATATGTATAGCCAAGATCTTAAATATAATATGTAAAACCGACCTTTTCTTGTAAAATATTGTATAATAAATGTTGTTATTTTTATTTATAAACGCATAGTTACCTTTGGAGTTCACCTCCCTAAATTTACACAACGCAAAGGGGTATCTCTGGTACCCCTCATAACAAATATGGAGAAAGAAAACCCACTTGTTACACAAACATAAACACAACCCTCACTGCTTAGAGGTAGAATTAAAGAATTTGAGACTAAGAGTTGGGGAACACACATACAACAAGGTACCTTCAAAACAAGGAAATGGATCCACATAAACTTATAATAAATGTACAAAAATGAATAGTAGATAAATAATTTGAAAATAAAGTGAAAAGTATTGAGAATTAATAAATAAAGTTAGAATAAATATGAATAAGTATAATTAAAGAATATTGAATAGAATTTTGGAATGAATAAATATTGTCGAAATAAAATGAATATAAGAAATGATGAAATGAGAATAATAAGAAATATAAAAGATATTAAAAAGAGATTTTTGTTGATAATAAGTAATATTGAAATAAAGGAGATAATGGATATTAAGAAAAAATAATGAGATAAATAAAGATACGAAAACTAGATAATGAGTGATATGTTTTGTAATTTTTATGTACAATTGATATATTTGAAGTGTGATTTTATTAAATCTTGTGATTTTTATTGAAAGTGTGATTTTTATTATAAACTGTGATTTTTATTATATAACTAAAGAACTAATTTTCTTTATATGTAAACAAGTCGAGATAATGTGATGTTTATGTATTCTACGTTTGTGAAGCAGAAATAACACAGCACTAAAAAGACTGTGATTTTTTTTGTACCCAACTACAAAGGACTTTTTTTTTATTTAAGCCAAGATATTGTAAATTTTTTTGGGTATTCTGCACTTGCGAGATGATAGGTCACAGAACCTACCGAACTGTGATTTTTTTTTGTACTTTTCTCAAGCAACATACTGTAGCTAACATAATAAGGACAGTGAACTATAAGCTACCATGTGTACCTTACAAACTTTTTGGACTCATCCCAATGTTGTGAGAGTTGAGAAGGAAAGTACAATAACTTCAAACTATTATTGTCATGTTCTATTCCATTTACTTAACATGTTTGTTTGTTGATTTTGATATTTTCATTCTTATATTCTATTATTTGTGTGAGTCGACTCAAAATTAAAAGTGATGTAGAGTGAAAATTTGATAATTTTTTTTAATTAAATTTAATTGATTTTTTTTTTGAGATTTTGTTGTGTGGGGAAAGGCCGCCCTGCACAGCAATTTTCAGTTGATGATAGGTGCATTTTAAAAATTTAAATTTTTTTCACAGCAACAATATAAGAAATTTGCATAATTTACAATTTTCTATAGTTGATCATTAATTACTATAATTTTTTTTTGCTTTTGTTGTGTTCATAAATTAGTAAATCATTAGTGTATTTTTGTGTATTCAATATTGAAATGTGCAATGTCTTGCCATGTGATCATCATACTAAATTAACTTAAAACATATGTTCCTTTTCAAACTTTTCCAAATTTGTGGTCGACGCCCAGTTTCCTCACATGGTCGGGTGAGTCTGTCCTCCAATGCAGGCATTGTTGGTCAGCCTCTTCTCGGACGGGGGGGATATTCTATAATATTAAAAACTAGTAATTTCTTAATTCAACAATCTTAACATTTAAAAACTATTAATTCCTCACTTTACTATTCCAAATTACAAACCCTTTTTTAGTTCCTTGAAACAGGTAATTCCCTTTGGGCATTCGCGTTAAATTCCATTTTAAAATCTAACATTATTCTAAATTCCCTGCGGCGTTCGAAACTAATTTCGCTTTTGATTCTAAGTTCTAATAACCTCTAGAGAAAAAATTAAATGGCTGCCTGTTAATCGAAAACTAAACTGGCGTAGCGTGGGCAGAAAATTAAACGCTTTAGCGCATTTGTCACGCCTTTTCCTAACTTTTAACCAATTAAACCGTACTATGATCACATGACGAGATAAATTTATATAAGGTTTGGGATCACGTACATGTAGGCTTTTCGGATTTTGTAATTGTCACGAGAAGTTGTATCGTGTATTTAAAAAATAAAAGATGCAGTTAAATTAACGTTGTGGTGTTTTATGTGTCCGAGGGTGAGATGAAAAGCGGGAAAGAAAATTAAACATATGTGATGCACGGCCGGGCGACAAGTCATCCATCTTTACCTCAAAAAGAAATACCACTCAGGTCTTCCTTCGTCGGCCCGCGCTCGTGCTATTACATATATATATATATATATATATATATATATATATATATATATATATATATATATATATATATATATATATATGTGCGTGTGTGTGTGTGTGTGTGTGCAAGTAAGTAAGCATGTGTGTTTATTTACATATATACTTACATATGTCAATAACATTTTGACTTCCCTGGCATCACAGACATCTCTATTTGATAAAGTCAGTGAGATCGCATTTCAAAGTCAGGTTAACGTTTTGAAACGTTTCTCAGAGCGGTTGTTTTTTAATTTACATAATGCTTTTGTTTGATATGCAGGAGCCTTTTAAAGGCCCTATTCCTTTTTAAAAAGCAGACATTTTTGCCTCGAAAGGAAAAATATACAAATTTTTACCATTTTAAAATTTTTTCTCAGTTAAATCAAATGTTATTTTTATTTTTTTAAATGGCCTTGAGCAGCTATGACGTCATTTCCTAGCAAGGGAAATGTCTCTTATGATCCCCTTAAAAGGTAATTCAATAATATCCAAGGTGAAGGGTTGAAATACAAACCTTGTTAATGCGAACTGTCATTCTACCTGTCCATTACACCAATATTTCACCCTATATTCAATTCCCCTTCGAAAACTTCAGCCCCAGAAGGAAAACCGATCGTATTTCAGTGAAAGTCTCATTGAAGATGTATGGATTGCCGATGAAATAAGCTAACAGTCAATCCATATATTATGTAAGAATATCGGAAATCAAAATTTCTTCGTCCTAATTGGTTATGAAGTTTATCAAATTGTTAGCAGCATGCTCATAGCATATGTTATTCATTTTAAATCAATAACACAAACTGGCGATCCACAAACAACGTCAACAAAATTAGTTATTTTATAATTTTATTTGCACACCAGTCTTCATATTTTTTTTATCTAATATTTCCTTGAAATATATATACATACATACATATATATATATATATATATATATATATATATATATATATATATATATATATATATATATATATATATATGACAGGCGTTGGGTTTGCCTGCTATTACATCCTAATTGCAGTCATCTCATTAAAGTCCATGGCATCGAGGGAATTCAAAACTCAAAAGTAAATACTCAACATCGTCCCAATTAAGTAGTGTTTATTCTGTTCGCTGTCATATTAACCACCGCTCCAATTAGGCACGTTTCAGCGCTCGCCATTTTCAAATTCAGGGACCCGGCGAATACACGTCCACCAGCACCGATTTTATCCCACAATCTGCGTAATTTTAGATCAAGATAGCACGTGTAACCTTATAGCACATGCGCAGAGCCCCATCTGGAAAATTCTAGAAGCCCATTTTCACACCCATCCCTGTACATTATCTAAAAGTAAATTCTCTCCACGGAACTTCACTACTACCGCGAATCGAAGGTCAACTAATGAAAGTGGGAAAACCACTATTTTTTCACCCTCAACTTGGCTTGGAATATGAAACTAGTGGCTTTTTGCGCCACGAAAATAATCTATCCCGAAGGCCCCTTTAAATTTTTAACTTAATTATTATTTCCCTTAATTAATTCTTGACTTATATATATATAATATATATATATATATATATATATTTATATACAACCTTTGTCCAGAAAGTTCGGTGAATGTGTCTATAGTTACATTGGATTGTTGTCCAAAAGAAATATGACTTAGTTCATTTGTTTCCCTCACTTAAAAGCCATATTTCTAGATCATTTAGTTTCTCACCATTTGTTCCCCAATTTGGTGAACAGAAGTTAATAAGTTTCGCGAAAAACATGAAAATTCAGAACGAGGGAAAAGGCAAAAAAAATTAGAAACGGGACTCATAATGCTTCTTTGTCTATGCATAATTTTAATTTCTGAATTTTCAACTAACAGATTGTTCATTGTATATTGAAAAGTCATTGATTTTCTTTAATATTTATTCATAAACTGAAAGTGTATTTGCAGTAGACTATATACTGAATGCTCAATTTAAACAAATTTAATATTATTGATAAATGGAATTGTTTGATTATATTTCTATGTTCCTATTGCCGGGAATTGAAAAGCAAATTAAATTCCTATCCTTATTGGCCTATACTTCAGTGTCTACAGAATGTAAAATTCCATGCCTAATTTCATCAGAGTATTCTGGGACTTCTCCTTGAACAGTACGCTGCATTTAAATGTTCATGCATATCTTTGACATAAATATGAATTACACTGACCAGCACATTAAATCACATTTATATTTATAGAGTAGCTGAATGCTCGTGCTTCAATACGGAGCACATTAAAATTAAATACAACGGTCAATGTATGCAGTTAATGCCAAAGAAAAAATTATAACAAATACAACGGTCAATGTATGCAATTAATGCCAAAAAAAACCCAAAAATTATATTTATAAAAAATCGTAATGGATATTTTTATAGACAAAATAATATAGAAGAAAATACTGAAATTAAATCTAATAGAACATACTAAAGAATATAGTATTGTTAATATAGTACCTTGAGGAACATTTCTTTTACTGTATTTTAATATTTTTTCATGATGTCCAATCGTCTGCCGCTTAAGATAGAAAACAAATTGTCAATTTATTCCGTTGTTATGTACGTGACGATAAATTAATTTAAAGTATCACAAAAAGAAAAGAAACCACGTGATCAGCATTTAATAAATTAAATTCTAAAAATCAATTTTTAAAAATTCACCAAAAATCAGAAAATTGAGGTAAAGATTCGAAAAAGATTTCATTTTAAAGAAATATTTATGGTCTTTCTTGAGATATAAATTTTACAACACTCAGATTATTATTGTAAACGCAAACTTTAAAGAATGTTACAAAAACAACTTAAAAATTTAATTTAAAATAATCTAAGAAGAATTTTTCAAAAATCATTCTTAGTGCACCCCTACACTATAAGAAGAATCGCCATGCAAAATTTCAACCCTCTAGGTCCAGCGGTTTGGTCTGTGCGTTGTCTGTCAGTCATTCAGTCAATCAGTTACGGAACAGTTTTATACAGAGGCTGTTCACACAATTTCTAGACGATGTATATTGTATTCACATAACTAAATTACATAAAATTCTTGTGTTTTAAATGTTCTATTTGACATCCCTTATTCTGAACTATCTTTCGACACCGCAATTTCCAGGATAATAATGCCTTTTGATGTGCCAGAATAGGTATTCTATCCCATTCCTCCTGAACAGCTTTCCAGAGTCCTGTAAGGGTTTTGGGACGACGTTTGGATAATGCAGATTTTAAAAGTCCGAAAGCACAAAAATCCATAGGTGATACATCGGGAGATTTAGTAGGGATATCAGTGAAGGGTATGTCCTTGATACCAGTTTTTTGTTCCATTTCTTTCAGGAAATTTACAGTGGATTTTGATGTGTGACTGCTAGCTTTGTCCTGATGGAGTCTCACAGATTGATGGCACTGTGGGTAAAGTGATGGTATTTCATTCAGAAAAATTGGCGATAAAATATGTTCCTGATAGTATTTGGAGTTAATCTTGACATTTTTTCCACTCTCTTTATTTTCAATCTGCCATTATAAGAAAATCCAGCAACAATCATGAATCCCTTAGAAAAACTGTCTTTCGATTCTTTGAACCATGTACTTAAATTTTTTTCTCCCCTTTTATGATAATAAATAGCTCTTTTTGTTGCAATCATTTAAATACACCCATTATTCATCTATTGTGAGAATTGTTTTCCATTTTTTTTTGGATAAGTGTTTCTCATATAGAATTCTGCAACGTGTCCTGCGTTCAGCGATAAGATTTGGAAGAAGACTATGCACATTGCGTTTTTTCGCTTTCTTAAGATTTAAATCAACGTTTATCATTTTGTTTAAAGTGGACACCGAGCATTTTAATGATTTTGCAACTGTCCTTTGACTACGATTTTCTTTTAACATTAAACAACGTACCTTTGCAATAGTCGAAGATGTCATTTTTTTTCCTTGGATACTTGTTTGGAATTTTTGTCCCACTTGAGGCTCCAATTTGACATTTTTTTCCTTTCTTGTTGACGATATTACCTATCGACGCTTTAGATATCACAAAACCATGACTCTCACATCGTTTTTGGATAACGGAGTATGCATATTTCTCTTCGGAAAGAGCATAAATGTAGCCTTCGAACCACTGCTTTGTTAAAAATGCCATTTTGAATAAAAACAAAACTTTCAAGCCGCAGAAGATAATTTTGACTTTTAAAAACATAGTACAATTGCAATTATTTCTTTTGCAGCAAACGTGTTTTTATTACCGCTTACCAAAATCGTCTAAAAAATGTGCGAACAGCCTCTGTATATATAGACGATACTTAAATACTCTTTTTCGTATGTGTAGTAAATACATGTATTTAATTAATTTTCTATTGAATAAATGAAATCAGGTTTATTTTAGAGACCATCTACGTATGTTAATAAATGAGCTTATACTCTTTTAGAGCTATCGAGAGAGAGAGAGTTTTTTTTTATGTTGGCTTAATATTCTATCTTGGAAATATTTCTGTCAAATATTGTGTTATATTTTATTCATGAATGGAGATGGGCCCTTGTTAAGCTCAGAGTAATATAGGCTTAATGTATGCTTGAACATTTAAATGATTGCAAGTTTTCAGGATAAAATACCAATTTTTATTACTCTCTGTGTATTTCTTCAGCAAAATATGCTCGAGTTACAAGTGACTATATCACTCATCGATGTCTCAAAACATTTCCCTTTTATTTTATAATGGATTCTTATCTACATTTTGTTTGTTCTAAAGTAAAAATTCAAGAACTTAAATATTTTAATTTGTATGTATATGTTTAGAAATTTAATTGAAAGGTTAAAGTGTTTTAGATAGTCATTTCCTACAGAACAACCCATTGGTCTTAAAATTGAACAGCTTGATTTGAAGAAGTAGCAATTGATTTAGCATATCCTCTACTATTATTAATTCCGAGACATATTATGAATTAAACACACATTTACGCTCTAAAACCCCTTTTTAAATCTATAAAAATTCTTAATAACTCGGATAAGCTGCATTTAATTTCCTTCGAACGTGTGTAAATATGCGTTATGTAAACATTTCTACGTAGATGAACAATCCCTAGTTTATAGGTGCTTTGAGGACAAATCCCTGTTAATATGCAATTCGTGTACGCCCTGCCTAATCAATACGCCTTATCTTGGAGGATTTTAAGCTGATAAATAGAGAGATCAGTCTGTTTGATGTTAATTAGTTGGCAGGCCAAGTGAAATGAAACAGATTTTTAAGCGCAGTTAATCAGTTTCTCTTTCAGTTTACTCAACAGAACATTGCTACAGAAGTGATTCATTATTTCATAATTTGGGCTTGGAATAAACTAATTGGTTACTGTTTGACGTATTTTCCTGATTAATTTATCTTCTAAATCCAGCAAACTGGCATAATTATTATTAAAATTCTCTAAAACTTTCCCCATATCAAAAGAAAAGGTGTTTAATTGTTGCATTAATCAAAATTGTTATTTAATATAAATATACCAAGCAGATTTTTTTTTGATATTTTCTTTTCGGTATTTTCAGTGAATTTCGGTTTAATCTATATATATAAAACAGTTCCGTAACTGACTGATTGCCAGATAACGCATAGACAAAACCGCTGGACCTAAAGGGCTGACATTTTGCATGCGATACTACTTGTAGTGTAGGGGTTCACTAAGAACGATTTTTGAAAAATTCTTCTTAGATTTTTTAAATTAAATTTTTAAGCTATTTTTGGAACATTCTTTAAAGTTTCCTTTTAAGATAATAATCTGAGTGTTGTAAAATTTACATCACAAGAAAGCTCATAACAATTCCTTTAAAATGAAATCTTTTTCGAAACTTTACCTCCATTTTCTGATTTTTGGTGAATTTGTAAAGATTAATTTTTAGAATTTAATTTATTAAATGCTGATCACGTGGTTTCTTTTCTCTTTTTGATACTTCAAATTGATTTTTCGTCACGTGCATAACAACGAAACAAATCGACAAAAAAAAATATTAAATTACGGTAAAAGATAAAATTTAACTAGACTATTTGAGAAGGAATGTTAAGAATTTAATGCAAATTAGTACGCTTTATGGAGATTAAACATACCAACTAATTGCATACATTGACCGTTGTATTTGACTTGAATATTTTCTTCTACATTATTTTGTATATAAAAATATCCGTTACGATATTTTATAAATATAGTTTTTGGTTTCTTTTGGCATTAATTGCATACATTGACCGCTGTATTTAATTTGAATGTACTCCGTAGCGAAGTACGGGTATTCAGCTAGTTATTAATAAATCACTTATTTTCGTTCGCTTAATTTAAGTTTAGATCTTAAAGTCTCATAGCGGTAAGAAAGAGTGTCAGGCAATAACACTCTAATAACACATCGAATTTTTATTACACTCGGCACATGTTCATACACCTAAAATTGTTGGATGCAAGTTTAGGAAACGCTCCTTCTTACATCTTAAAACATTCAACGCATAGAATCATTCAGAATCAACTCGGTAATGGGGCTATGTGTGGTTCTAAGCCAAGAAAAATGAATGGGGAATGTTTAGTATATTTCAAAGAT
Source organism: Dolomedes plantarius (assembly GCA_907164885.2). Lineage (NCBI taxonomy): Eukaryota > Metazoa > Arthropoda > Arachnida > Araneae > Dolomedidae > Dolomedes > Dolomedes plantarius. The sequence goes on along the minus strand of OU015493.1, from coordinate 70,788,856 downwards.
GGCAAATCGGAAGAAAATTTGACATGAAAATCATTTTGTTGAGCGAAGTAGTCAGAAATAATGAAATGTGATGTTTAGATTATGAATAATATTAAAGTTTGTAATAATATTTTACTGAAATTAATGTTAATTTTTAGATAATTTTGCTAAATACTTCACGCGGCTAGTAGGCATCTGAATATTTTTTTATTCAGTTGATTAATGGTTTAATGACAGGTTGCATGCATATTTTTCTTCGTTAATCGTGATAGTGATCGTTTCTGCTTCGATTAATAGATGAAAAAACTCAAACATACACAGGATTACTAAAATAAGGGATGCACCGATTTAAAAAAAGCACGTGCATTATGGCGTATGAAAATTGCAAAGTCGACGTCATCAGGTGGACATCAGGGAAAAATTCGTGTATCACGTATTTTGTAGTAATAGTACAGTCAATATAGAATTAGCTGATGTCGAACTAAAGAAAAATGTAGAATCTGAAGGCCAAGCAGAAAGGTTTAATAATTGATTCGAGTCTTGCCGACCCTTCTGTTGCGAAAAACAAAATGCAGAAACTGTCAGTGATTCACGAGGCATAGTATCAAACTCCACGACACGGTACAGACGTTTACTTCGGGAACGGTATAAAGCTGGCATTTATAATCGGTCAGTTATCCAGAAGCCACTGTCTACTGACACTAAAGAAAGTAAACTTGCGAGATGGTGCCATGAACATCAAATCTGGAGTTCAAATAATACACAACGTCGTTTCATGTGGTCGTATGGCACATTCTGAAGCATACGATCTCGTCTTCTTGGGGCCCATGGTCAAGCATGGTAGTGACTCCTGTGGTAAAAGCGTTATTACTTAACTGTCCGAGTTTCAAAGACAAAAACCTGTTCATATATAGTGTTAGACGTGTCGACATGTTGTTTACAGAGCATCATGATGAGATACAACAACTACTGTTGCTATATCAATTGCCTGACCTTAACGATAATGATCATTTTTGAGGACATTGGAAGAGAAAGATTCTATCACCTTCTCTTCCTCTAACTTTATTGGAACAATTAAGACAAGATGGATGGCTTCAATTTCCGACATCTACGGTACAAGACATTCGGAAATTACTGTCTCACAATCGAATTCATGGATTTTGCAAGCGAAATATCGGAGTGTACAGTATATTAATATATAGTTCAGCAGAAACGCTCAGTGCTTCAATTTTTAGGATAACTCTCCTTATTTCGACTCGGGACTTCCTATACAGAGCTCATGAAATCATTCTTTTGAATTTCAAAACAACAAGTAGATACTTCGCACTAAAAGTGTAGAGTGTCAGATGTATTGCTAGCTAATAGAGATTAAAAGAAAGGAAGGCGAGATTTTAAAAAAGTTAAGAACATAGGAAATAATGCTATATTTTCATATTTATTTGAATAAAAGGTGGAAAATTGTAGAAGTGATAAGAAGTGATAAGTTTAGTGTCACCTCAATCTTTGGTAGATGATTTTATCGGGAAACAATTCAACACCACTTGAGCGAACATTCAAATTATTTTAGGTGGACGAATCACAAGCAAAACACAATAAAAAAAAACTTATTTACAATATTTACAGCTAGTTGACTCAGTCAACTTCCCCCTCCATGTCTCATAACAAACTGACCTCCGGAGTCTACCCTCACGGCTATGTCACCTTCTCTGATAGATGGCGCCAAGAATGACAGTCAGCTTTTGCCATTGTTTATAACTTTATATATAAAACTAGCTGAAAACCCGCGCTTCGCTACGGAGTACATTCAAATTAAATACAACGGTCAATGTATGCAATTAATGCCAAAATATACATATATATATATATTTATAATAAATGCGACGATCAATGAATACAATTGATGTAATATATATATATATATATATATATATATATATATATATATATATAAATCGTAAGGGATATTTATTTATTTTTTTTGGATAATATCCAATCGTCTTCTGCATTAGAAAGAAAAAGAATATCATTTTTGTCTATTTAGTTGTTATGCACGTGACGATAAATTTATTTAAAGTACCAGAAAAAGAAATCACGTGATCGACATTTAATAAATTGTAACATTTGTAAAAATTTGTAAAAATTTATCTTTAAAAATTCACCAAAAATCATAAAATCAAGGTAAAGGTTCGAAAAAACTTTCATTTTGAAGGAATTTTTATGATCTTTCTCGTGATATAAATTTTATAGCCCTCAATGTATTATTTTAAATGCAAACGTAAAAAAGTTTAAAAAACAGCTGAAAAATTTAATTAAAAAAAATCTAAGAGCAATTTTTGAAAAATCTTTCTTAGTGCACCCCTACACTATTAGAAGAATCGCCATGCAAAATTTCAGCCCTTTAGGTCCAGCGGTTTGGTCTGTGCGTTGTATGTCAGTCAGTCAGTTAGTCAGTGAATGAATGAGTCAGTTACGGAACTGTTTAATATATAGAGATAAGTAAAGAAATGTCTCTAAGGATTTCATATATCATTATTTTTAGCATCACATTTTTTAAAACCAATACGTAAAAAACTTAAATTCACAAATCTTGTTCATCTTGTTCTCAATTCCCAAGGTTACAACGACCAACCGACATACGGTAATAATGATGATCGGTCGCTTGATGGCAGCGCCGTCGACGTCTCCACTTGGTACTTTTCGGTAACTCCGTCCCGGGAAGCTTAATCAAGAAAAATCAATTTCAATATACAATGTTTTATCAAAAAAAAATGTTACAAGGGTAATAAGAATTACTTATTAAAAATAGACAGAAAATACAAAAGGGAATTAAGAGGCATACTTGCCGATCATTTTTCCATATAATCACCAAATCTATTTAGGCCTTTATGTGAGCGCAGGACCAACTTGTTTAACCCTGCTTGGTAGAAATCACGTTCCTGCTCTTTGATCCAGTTCTCGGTAGCTGTTTTTCCATCAATGTCTGAAGAAAACATCATTCCAGATAAACGTCCCTTCAATTTCGGAAAAAGGAAATAGTTACTAGGTACCAAATCTGGGATATATGGGGGCTACCTCCAGACTTCCCACTTAAAACTTTGCTGCAATTCTTGCCCGCAAGAAACGAATCAAGGCTCGCACCTCCAAGCGAGACTACTTTTCTAAACGCGTTGGAATTTCAATCGCTCTGATGCGTCTCCGAACTTACTCTACCTACCCATACAACCGCTGCAAGACAACCAGTGCCATCAGCCTACACTCTGGGGAAAAGGTATTCGCTACACAATAATTATTTGTCAAATTCTGATGCTTGTAGAATTTTTTTGGGATCCACCCTCGTAGCACCGCCCCCGAAAGCAAATAATATTCCACTTAAGAAGCAACCACCACTTCCCAACGTTCCTCCCACTACGTTCACTGCACCCATTCTGTGACCAAAAGTTTTACATTATTATAAATACATCTTGCTAAATTATAACCAATACTATTACAAACATAGTGTATCAATAATCCTACAGCCTTACATTTCATATTACAATAATACTAAAATTATACATCTTTATCTATCATCTGATGTATAACAACATACATTCGTTTAAGCAATACCATAATAAATTACATCACACTAAGCGCTACACATGTGCGTCCAACATACCTGTAGAAAGTTTATGTCTAGGGAATAAACACAAAATTCTACCTCCGAGATTCTCTGGAAAACTTTCCTGAGAACCGCGGAACGAAAAATACATCAAACTTAATGTCTGAACAAAATTAACCTTAAGGTTATCGTACCATCAAATTGGGTACACTCTCTCGACATAACCTTCAGACTTAGAGTATTGCTAACTCCATAGTGTATTGCTACAATTCTTAAACACATCTAGCATAGTTAAACATTACTCATAGTTCAAATTATTAGAACTGTCAATCCCTGGTAACAAAGTTAATAATTAAACGTAAAATATATTAAAATATTTATACACTGCACATATACATAGCTATACTAATAAAATGTTCTCATTGTATTACCTCCTATTAGATTTATCATTTTCTTCGTGCATTTTAGTTTTATTCCTATCTTTCAAATTTCCAAACCATCCATGATCGGAAAACTTTTCAGAATGTCCTACTCTCATCAAAATTTTTCATAAAACATATATTTTATCATTATATCAACATAAGACCATGAGTGGGATTTATTATTTACAATTTTTTTAATTATGTTCTAATTTTAAATTTTCTTTAAGCAAACATTTTAATTTTTTCTTAAGATGCAACTGAATATTTAATTTATCTTTTACATTATGAAAATCATTTCCTGGCTTTTAAACTTCCAAATCATTCGATGCTCACGACGATTCTAAAAATTATTTATTTACATTTAGGTTTCTGAGTAAAAGTAATCTTTGTAAAGTTTTGTCTTGGCAAAACTTTGTATATTTATTACCATTTTTTTAAAACTTTTTACGACTCCCATAGGCTTACGTTAGAGTTAATATTTAATATTCTGAATATATTTTTATAATATTATATATATACTAGCATTATTGCCCGGCGTTGCCCGGGTAGATATATAGATATAAAATTTTTCATGCATTCCATGAAAAAAATACTCGGCTGCACCCCCGCTCTTCATGTTCATCTGGCCAGACAGAATGCGCTTAGCTCGGTTCTACTGAAATGATATACAATAAATAAGAAAGAAAGAAACTTTGAGGCTGCGGACCTTCTTCTGATTATATGTCTGATTTTATTGAGAATTAATAACACAGTGTTGCGTGATTCGCACGTTTGGATTGATTAAGATTACTGTTTAATTGTATTTGTTAGATACTGTTAAATTAGATTTAATTAGATTTGTTTGATACACTGATTAATTAGAAATAATTTTTATAATTTACATTTGCCTTTATTTTTTATTTTTCCCTTAAAAACGCAGTTTTTTCCACATCACCCAAGAGGTAAAGTGCAAGATACGTTATTCCCTTTATTTAATCAAAGTAAGGCGGGATTCCGCATGAAGCCTAGGCTCAAAGATTCTTTCTTTCTTAATTTTTGTATATCATTTCAGTAGAAACGCGCTAAGTGCATTCTGTCTGGCCAGATGGACATGAAGAGCGGGGGGTGCAGCTCAGTATTTTTTTGATGGAATGCATGAAAAATTTTATATCTATATATCTACCCGGGCAATCATTCTTTAAAAATAATTTCATTAATTTTCTGATGCTTTAATATAACTAATCGACTAATAATTCGGAATGAAAGTTATGTGTCGTTATGTTTCTCTGTTTAAAGAGCTTTTCCTCCCACTGCTTAAAAAACCCCAAAACTCTAAAAGATTTATCTTATATGATTTCACGGAATAAGAAATTTAAATACATATCGTATGTTAACTCTGTTTCGCTAACTTAGGGGAGAAAACTTGCAGAACTCTTAAACTTCTTCCCATTTTATGATCCTCAAACAATTGATATATTTAGATCATCAGAAGGCTTCCAAAAACTGGCCATTGGACAAACTTAATTTTGCTTTTTTTTCCAAATTTTATTAAGTTCTATTTGTTTGAACGCCAATGTCTAAAATTATCTAGAGCAGCGGTTCTCAACCTTTTTAGACCCATGACTCCACTAAACGTAACAAAAATAAAAAAACACTTCGCCCTCCCCCTCCCCCTCCCCGTCATAACCCAGACCAAGTCTCAAACAAACCTTTTTTCCCCCGCTTATGACTGGTTGTGGTGAAGGGGCTGCATCCACATTTAAGAAGTGCGCTTAGGGGCACAAAAATCATTAAAATATTAATAAAAAAACTAATTGCGCCCCAAATTTCGTTTTTGCTGCGTTACGTTTCTCGGGTCCTAAACATTAACTGTGCCGAATTTGGTCCCAGTGGGTGAAACAGTCTATGATTCTATAGCGGACTCTATATCGGATCTATAGCGGATTCTATAGTGGATTCTATAGCGGACAAACAAACAGACGAGCTCTTATATATATATATATATATATATATATATATATATATATATATATATATATATATATATATATATATATATATATAAGAGAGAGAGAGAGAAGTGAAATACATTAATAAGGCTAAACATTTTCTAGAAATTCTCTTTCAATACAGCGTTTGTGTTTTGTGCAGTTCCTATCATCTGACTGCAGAAATTTTGCAATCTCAAAGAGATGAAAATAGCCACAAAAATAATCATAAATGCATACCGAGAATTCTATAATTACTTAAGTTTTCAGGAAATGTCAGATTCAGAATGACACAGGATGGTCCTTTATTCATATTCCCTGCTCAGTCGTTCGCTTTCCTTTCTTTAATTGCATTTGTTAAACTAAGTCCTTCACATAAAGCTGTTCTAAGGTACTCAAAATAAAACGGTTGACGGAAAAAATTTCTCATAATAATGAATAAATATTGCTTATTGAATATCTAATAACACTGTAATACCAATGAATTAATCATTAGGACACGTGTTATGTTTTACAGAACGTATGTTATGTTATATATTATGTTGTATTATGCTACGTTATGTATTATGTTGCATTATGCTATGCTATATATTAATTTATACAGTTATGTTATAGTATGTTATGTTATATAGCACAATATGTTTATGGGTACACCGAAATCGAAAATCATTATTTTTTTCAAAATTAAGAAGTTCATTTTTGCAACTTCTGAGAGATTCTTGAAGGAAAAACAATCTGTACGCCTCTGAGTTAATCTGAAAATAAAATGCCCCATAGACGATACCTTAGATTGGTTTAGTAATCATTGTAATGCAGACTTCAAAATTATGTCATTCAGAAGCTTTTTATTCATAGCAGAACACCGTATACAGATAAATTAGTCTTATAAAAACTAACTCAAGACACAACAGTCCGAATTGATTTTCAGCACTAGTGGACCAAGGCAGCGGTGACCGTCTCCGCTTTTAAGACCGTGGGCTGGGGGTGCCATGAAGCATATGTCTAGGTCACGTAGTCAATCTGACGCGGGACCCCCAGAGTTAGTTCCCAAGCATACTTGGTCCTCATTTTATCGACCCACTCAAGGTACAAAAGGCATGAGTCAACCTTGCCCAGGGTCGAACCCTGGATCTGTGGTGTAGCAACTTGACGCTCTTAACCACTATGCCACCGGACGTTAAATTTATAATTTAGATAAAACGAAAATATTTTCTAATCTCACTTCTTCTTAAATAAATAAATAATTAAATGTACATACAAACATATATATATATATATATATATATATATATATATATATATATATATATATATATATATATATATATATATATATATATATATATATATATATATATATATATATATATATATATATATATATATATATATATATATATATATATATATATATATACAACTTTTGTCCAGAAAGTTCGGTGAATGTGTATATAGTTATAATGGATTGTTTTCTTACATGAAACAGCTGTTACTGTCCTTCGAAATAATCCCCGTAGGCAGTAATGCACATCTTGGAACGGCTTTACAAGTCTTGAAAACTCCTGGCGTAGTCGTCATTAGGGATGGCCTTCAGATGGGTTATAGCATTACGTTGGATGTCCGAAATGTTCGAAATCCTGTAGCCCTTCAGGGCTGATTTAAATTTGGGGAACAAGAAAAATTACGGGGGAGACAAGTCTGGGGAGTATGGTGGGTGATTTAGGGACACAAGTCGCCTGTTGGCCAGGAACTGATGCACCAGATAGGCAGTATGTGTTTTGTCGTGAAGCAGGGTCCAGTTGCCTTACTTGGCGTACTGGGGTCATACCCGATTGATCCGTTACAGCAGACGTTTGTGTATATCCACGTACTTAGCGGCATTTAACGTGGTACCCTCAGGGAAGGAATTCTTTATAGATGAGACCCTCTGAGTCGAAGAACACCAAAAGCATTGTCTTGATGCGGGAATTCTCACTTCGCACCTTCTTGTTTTTCGGTGACCCTGGATCCCGCCACTCCATACTTTGACGCTTGCCGTCGGGGTCGAACTTCAGGCACCAGGTCTTGTCATCCACAAAAATGGTTTTCAGGAAATTTGGGTTTCGATCCGCCATGTCGATGAAGTCTCCACGGGCATCAAGCCGAATTTACATTTGTTCTAGCGACTAAGTGTGGGGTACTAGCCGGAAGCAAAGCTTACGTTTACCCAAATCCTGGGTCAGTATGAAATGGGCTATTTCACGACTAATTCCCACTTCCTCCGCTATCATTCGCCCTGTCACACGTCGATTTTTGGCCAACAATTCCTTCACTTTCTGTACGTTGTCCGGCGTGCGTGCAGTTACAGGCCGACCACTTCGGGGGGAGTCTTCAATGGTGCCCCGCTCTTATCGGAAGCGTTTAAACCACTCATACACGAACTTCAAGGTGACATACATTCATTGTAAACTTTTAGCAGCATTTCATGAGTTTCTTTCGCTGATATTCCAAGTTGAAACAGAACAGCATATTCCTTCGCTGACCCATTTTGAATTTCGAACGAGCGCACAACACCGTCACTCTACAATAAACTGTTTCCACACTATAAGCTAACTCGCAGCGCCGCCGTTCAGAAACTGGTTTAGACCATGTGAAGGACGTCTTCACCTGTCCGGCATATAATGACGTCTTCACGTGTCCGGCACGGTATGCACCGGTTGCAAACTCTTACGATCGTGAGCACAATGACATCATTCACCGAACTTTCTGGACAAAGGTTGTGTATATATATATATATATATATATATATATATATATATATATATATATATATATATGTACTTTATACCTTTTATGTTATATACCTTTGAAATATCCATTTTTTAACGTCCTTTCTTGCTAAACTCTACTAAATTACAAGCTATTTGCTTAGATAATTTATGAACGTTATTAGTATAAAGTACATTAAACAAACACAAAGCATTAAACGCAAATCACGTTTATTTGATCCATTGATATATATACTCCACAAAACTAATAAATGATTTTTATTTGACACTTTCAAACGTATAGTATTATCTCAATCTCTATGTCATTCACGAGTACGAATAACTTTTTTCCTACTCATTGGCGATATATCTCTATTCGGTCGGATTTATGGTACTTTCGCTGCATTTAAAACCCATGTATATATATATCGTCATGCCCCGCTTCACGAAAGAGATTTAATTTTATCCCGCATCCAAAAGGTAAGCTCTTTGACATATCACACTCTTTGGCGACGTAATCTTGTTTTGATCAAAATTCTCCAACGGTAAAGCCGATCACCGGAAAGAGGATTAAACTCTGTTGACTTTCTCGAATTATACAGTTCTAAAAAAAAAAAAAAAAACTGTTTTGTACTCTGTCTGAAACGGAGTGCTTATTTCGTTCGCCGCTGTCACATTTCGTAGCGGAGCATCATATTTACGTAGAATCCATTTATAACCAAGCTTCCATTATAAATCTTTGATCACTTAAAGTATGCTGTAAAGAAACAGCATTTGATGAAAGGAAACTCGAAGGAAAAATTCAAATACTTGCGTATATGCATGTCATCAATTTAAGTTTTCAGTGAAAACTATGATACCGATAAAACTTGCGTATGGAAATCAGCAGATAGAACTTGGTTACAACCTCACTGTAACATCGAAAAAAGAGTTTTATTTGTTTGAAAGAAATAATAAATTGAAAAAGTACGAGAGTTTTAAACTAGGGCTTGTCAATTCCTTTATACGAAAAGCCATTAAAACCATACTTTCCCTGAAAATAGATAAAGTCTATAAATGAGTTAAATTAAAAAATAAAGTATAAAAATTTTATAAGTGAAAGATAAACTTGTGCTTCTCATGTCGTATATCATACGTGCAGTTATTACAACCAAGTTTTCTGAGAAATGAATCAATTCTTCTAAATGTGTTGAAGTTTTTTAAATTTTAAGTTGTATCAATAATACAATTTGTAAGGTGTATTTTTAATACAACTTATAAATCACCTGAAAGTTGTGTTTCAATTTACTTCTTCTAAACAGCATAATTGAGCAGCAAAAACTTCTTTAGCTCTTAGAATCTTTAATACCACTATGTATAGGATAAAAGATATATTTAATTTAGTTTTTCAAGGGGACTGCCTACGTTCGGAGTAGTTTTTTTTTAAACGTACAGTACTGATTAAATACATATATTTTGAGTTCAAAGGGGATATAAAATTATAAAAACAAATATTATTTTGGTAAGTATTTCATAATATTTTAAAATATAGGGGATTTTTTATGAATTTTTAGGGCAATTTAGTGCTTACGCCAGATGCCATACACTCAGTTCAACTGAATATAATTTAATTTCCTTTATACTATGTACTACTGGAACAATTTCCTGCTTTCTGAACTAAAATTATTTACAATATTTCAAAACATCACTGAAATATACCAAAAAAAGTGAAAAAATACATTTTTTTAAAGTTACCTTTTTTAAGTACAGGTATCCATAGAATGATTAAATTCACACATATCGCTTAGTTTTTAGTTCAAAGCATAGTTACAAATATGTAAAACACTTTTGCAAAATTTCATTGAAATATATTAAAAACTTTTTAAATTATTAGCTTTCTTGTTTACAAAAGTAACTGAATTTTTTTTTTACAGAAAATGCATTTAAATATGCTACTTCCGGTATTTGAACATGGCTTTCAGTTTATCAAACTGGCCATAAGTTCTCACCCAATGGTCGCACGAATAAAAGTAAAGCAATTTTAGAATCCTAAAAGACTGGCCTTTGAAATAAAGCAATAAAATTAATTTCGAAATTTTGCACCAAAACAGTCATTTCAACGCCCTTTTTCTTTCAATAGCTGTCTTTTGTAGCTACACATTCCCATACACACTGAGAATGAGAAAATAGCTTTAAAGCACAGTTGATTTAAAAAAACTTCATCGCATAATTTTTACATCAGAAACTTTCTATAATATAAATAACTACAATTTACTTTGAAATAACTGTTCGTTACCTGTGATAATCCATTATCTCAAAAACATCTCGGCGTGATTTTAAAACATAGCGTGATCCTTAATCGAAACAAATTCAAAACACCACAGGAGCTCTGTTTGTAATGATATAGAATTTGATAATGGAATGATGTATTGTCTTAACTACTGAAATGCATCTCAACGCTTATAGTGAAGATGATACGGCCAGATTATTTATTCTCATTGCGTGATCTATCATAATATTCAGTTTCAAAACTTAAACTCTCTGATACATTGGAATAAAATGAAAAATAGCTTCATAAAATGATGAAAGAACTCGGATCAATTTCACTCACGAATTTTTATTTAAAAATTCTAATAAAACTAATGATAAATGGAGATGTAACTACGGGATATAATGATAAATTTAGTGTGATATCAGCTGATTTATATGCATTCAGTTCTTTAAAGTCGAACAACTCTTAATAATTTATTTTATGAAATGTGTACTTTGATGTATTTTGCCATTCATTTTAATTTTAAATTCACATATAATTATTTATTAATGTATTTTAAAAAACAGAATAATTTTATCTATGTTTCTTATAAATGTTGTTTATTTCTTAGCACAGACAATGTAGTTTTTATATGAAATTTTTATATGCATTTTAATTTTAAATTAAATTATAATTATTTTTCTATTGTAATTTAGGGAGAAGAATTTTCTGTTTATTTCTTATATATGCTGCTTATTTTTTAGCACAGACAATACTATTGTTATATGCATTTTAATTTTAAATTAAATTACAATCTTCTACTGCGTTCTGGACAGCAGAATAATTTTCTGTTATTTTTCTTATGAAAGCTTTTAATTTCTCCAAATAGACAATGCAATTTTTTTATGCAAGACGACCGATGTTTGATTATTATAAATAATCCTTATCATTGCTTTGAAATAGTGCGATGTGTTATGATTAATTAAGCTATGGCCCTGCTATAGCTGATGTGACCTAAACTTCAGAGGATTCCTTTGAAATTAAAGTGTTTCATCTGGTCTATCTTCCTTTCATTACGACTCATATCATCTTCAGTGGATGGGAGAACGCTGTGATTTAACATAATTTCACTATTCAAATTCAAGATTTGACATGGGTAACAATTAAATTACGGTTTCTCTCTTACCGGTGGTCAACACTAATTCATACTCTTCATTGGACACTAAAACTGGAATCTCACTGATATTATCTCGGAGTAACAGATAATAATACATTGTTCCTTACATGAACCTATGAAACCAATAATTAAGGCGTTCCCGTTGAAAAGAGGGTAAGTGCCAAAATTTCCGAAGACTATTGTTTCACTGATACAAGGGTTTTTCCAAGGCTAATGGCGTGGAAAAGGGAGATAAGTGCCTGGCTAGTTTGGTTTAGTTCTGTGCTAGTCACTTACCTCCTTTTCCATGCCTTTATCCTTGAAAAAATCCCTTGTACCAATGGAAAAAAAATTGGAAATTTTGGCACTTACTCTCTTTTTAACTGGAACGCCTCAATATGATGTTTGACAGCGCAGTAATTGTGTTAACATACTCAAAGAAAATATTAGTTGTCATAGCTTATGGTCTATGCTAAGAAATGAGTTTATAAATAGGTGAGTTATGACATGAAAAGTTATCCAAATGGCTTGTTTACAGTTCTTAATTTCCTAAAGCGAAAATCAGCAAGTAACTCTGATTAAAGCAAGAAAGTTGGGATGATTCGTTAAGTTTCCAACATGTTCATATTGCACGACATTCCTTATATGTCAATGCAAACGGAAACTTATATGAAGTATAAAATTGGCACATCCAAGACATTATTAATCAATCATTGTTATAGTAAAAATATCTTCTCTACAAGATTGATTATCTTCAGAAATATTAGCACTTTATCTCAGGTATATTGATTTATATCCTCTATGTCTGAGAGAAATATTGAAACTATTGTCTAGACCATCCATTCGATTGGTTTATAAAACGGCCGTAAAGCAATTTAATAAATGAGTCATAATTTCTAATTCGAATCCATTTCGATGTAAATTTCAACTACTTTACCTCTGTCCAACACATGAAGAGGCGATCTTTATTAGAGTACAATCCTCCGTAACTAAACACTAGTGCATAAATAGCCCCCAATTACTTTGATATTCTCACTGTGTGAATTTCGTTGTTTCCGATGGAGCATAAGTGTTAGAATTAGGATCTAATTCAAGCTTTTCTCATATTATAAGATTATTCCAGTGAAACCCCATACACCAATTTAAATGAAAGGACCTGCTAAAAAGGGCTTGGTTGATAGAGGCAAAATTTTTTATCCCAAGTACATTTCACACGTACAACTTTTCTCTTGCCATTCTTGATAAAAGAATGCTTCCTAAGGTAAAGAGATATTTCATCCTCCAAATCTTTTCCTGATAGCAATACTTGGATTTATTCTTAAATCTAAGTATTGCTACATACTAGATTTTTTCTTAAACAGAAGCACAGATATTTGCACCTCAAGCCACTGTTCTAAACAGAGCATAACACATATTTGGTTTTGTAAGCGCAGAACTTGGTTTTTGATTAATGTAAGATACATAAATTCTTTACAGAATTATAAAACAACAAACCTTAAACACACAGAGTTAAGCGCAAGCGTTTCATGAAGAAATACCCTGAATACATTTGGCCGAGACCTTCCCTATAAAATGATTTCCCTTGTCGCAAATATTCGCTCAAAGTTTAGGATTTAAAAATCTAATAATTTCTTCGGTCTTATACCCTTTTAAACAATTCGTGTACTTTTCTTAGAAAAAATAAAGATGATAAAATTGGTTTTCTAAAACTAGAAAATTTTAATAGAGATACACATCACATCTACTTGTCGAAACCAATCAAAAAGTTTTAATCGGTGTGCATCGCTTTCAGCATAGAGCCTTCTTAGTATACAGAAAATAACTTCTAGACATAAATGTTCAGTTTTCTGCTGCAGATATAATTAAGAAAACTTCATTCTTCCTCGCATTCTTCTGCAAGGACATGCTTTGTTGATACAAATTGCAATTGTTCCTTAATTTGTCTTAAAAATGAATGACAATTGCTTATATCCTTAAAAAATTTAAATTTAAATGATAACGTGAATATTTTATGAAATTAAATTTATTCTGTTACGAATCTCGCATATTTTGCTTACATGATTCGTTATTTAATATATTCATCATATTCATGTCAAAATATTTCTCTATTGTCCTTGAAAACATTACGCATTAACTAATAAATTAAAACATAACTTAATAGTCCTCCAACTTGTGGAAGTGCAGTACATGTTTATCATAAAAGTGCATCATATACTTGTTACTAATCTATATATATAAAAGAGCTTGTCTGTTTGTTTGTCCGCTATAGAATCATAGACTGTTTCACCCACCGGGACCAAATTCGGCACAGTTAATGTTTTGGACCCGAGAAACTTAAATCAGGAAAAACGAAATTTGGGGCTCAATTAGATATTTTTAAATTCATTTTTTTAAGTTTTTTGTGCCCGATAGAGGTGCGTCTACCCCCTGTGGATTCCCCTCGACCAGCTGCGTTAAGAGGGGTGGTTTGAGGATGACGGAGGGGGGGGGGGGTCAAATTCCAATGCACGGGAGAAAGAGGGTTGGGAATGACCTTAAAATCAGACGAAGGTCCGCAGGCTCAAAGTTTCTTTCTTTCTTATTGTTTGTATATCATTTCAGTCGAAACGTGCTAAGCGCATTCTGTCTGGCCAGATGAACATGAAGAGCGGGAGTACAGCCCAGTATGTTTTTGATGGAATGCATGAAATATTTTATATCTATATATCTACCCGGGCAACGCCGGGCAATAATGCTAGTATTCAATAAAAATTATCATTCCTTTTAAAAACGTCTGCGTTCATTTCCTTTGATGTAAAGCTGAACTCTCTTGTTGTAAGATACTGCTACAGAAAGGATTTCTCCGACTGCCTTCGGGCCGAAAGACTCTTCATAAGGAAACTTTCTGCCCCTTCAGTCTTCAAGGTTCTCTGTCAAGTATTGACTACTGTCATAGGGATATGACAATAGCGTCAAAGCCAAGTGCAGGAGAGTTGAAAGCTACGGGTCGAATTAAATTATTTGCACAATTTAAAAAATAAAACAGGGCAAGGAAGCAAAAAGACTAACAATAAAAACAATAGAGGTGAGAAAAGCCAACAATAAACAAAATATACTACATATAGAAGATTGTACACGAAGAAAGAAATAAAAGTATACGATAACAGTTAAGATAAAAAAGGAAACAGTGAATCTGAAGAATGAGTTTGCAACGAAGGAAGAAAAAAGAAGGGGAAGCCATAAATTTATGATAGCTATAAAAGAGACCACCATAGTCGGTGTGGAGCTGAGCATGGGAAAAGTCAAGAAATAGGTAAATTTTTGTAAGTCCCGCCCACGATGCGCATTGGTGCAAAGGGATAGAAAAGAGACAACCCCGAACGAATTCAGATGAGATGAGGATAATATGGGCAATGTAATTGGAAGAGGCGTGTTAAGAAATAATAAGAGAAAAGAATATGAAAAAAGATAGGGGGTGCGAAAAAGAGTAGTTAGAGACAGAAGTGGTATCAAGCCAGCTAGCAAATGTACGAATGAAGACGAAGCACACCCGATGATAGTGCCTATAAGCATGCAAGCCGTTGAATATGCCAACGACCCCGAAGAGAATTTGTGCCCCAGTTTCCAGTGCCGAGAGCGTTCAACGACCAACGGAGCCCTGTGCCGATGTCCATAATCAAAGATGATTCAACAAGCGTTTGCAAAGGTAAGATCTTTTTCCTCATCATGATTACCATCATTGCTGCTCACACTCGTAACTGTTCATGTAATGTTATAACATACATAGAGCGCGATAGCGATGTAAATTCACGACGAAAGTTAAGAGTAATAGGTGGTAATTCGTAAATGAGATTTTATACAGTATAAAATAACGTGAGTTGTGTATAAATTAATAAGAATTGTTGATTATGAAAGTATAATAACTATGATAGGAATTAATGGTAATTATTGATTAAGCTTATGTGATTCATTTCAATTAGTGCTTATTTTGATAAAGAAAGTATTAGGATTTATTGACGAAAAAATGTCAATTCTTGATTAATGATAACGAACTAGTTTCAGTATATGAATTATAATAAGATCACGTGTAATATGTCAAGAAGGTGTGCGTTATATAATTATATATGTTCATTTCAATTCAATAAATCAAGATCTCATTTCAACCAGAGTAGTTCTTGTCTACAAGAATCACACCGAATATCTAATTCAATTTCTTCCAATGTAATAATCTCATAATAAAAATTATTTCTTAATTTTAATTATTCTTTTCACCCCCCCCCCACAACTACTACCACATAGATTTGAGTCCGCGACAGCTGCAGGCACTTTAACCGCATCTCGCAAAAGCCCTCCTATTCACCGAGGTGTAAACCTCCTCAAAGGGCTCTGGGAGGTCGGTTACGGGTTTGATTTGTGTGCCCCATCCATTTTCAGGGCTAAGTGCTTCAGCTGGTGAACTATTTTATATTCCTTAGTGGATTCTGACTTTATTGTTAAAGTCATACTGTCCGCATTAAGCAACACATTTCATGGGTACCCAAGGACGTCTCGTACCGGACATCGTAACCTGCAGTTTCTTTCATCCCACTATTCAATATATATATATATATATATATATATATATATATATATATATATATATATATATATATATACTAGCTGAAAACCCGTACTTCTCTACGGAGTATATTCAAATTAAATACAACATGTATGCAATTAATGCCAAAAATATGTATAAATATATTTATAATAAAACACGTTCAATGTATGCAATTGATGTAAAAATAGGAAAAATATATTTATAAAAAAATCGTAACGGATATTTTTATAGTCAAAATAATGTAGAAGAAAATATTCAAATTAAATCTAATAGAACATACTAAAGAATATAGTACAGTTAATATAGTACAGTTCCAGGAGCATATTTTTTACTGTATTTTAATTTTTTTTGAATAATACCCAATTGTCTGCTGCATTAGTATGAAAAGAAAATATGTTTTTAGTCTATTTAGTTGTTATGCACGTGACTATAAATTTATTTAAAGTACCAGATAAAGAAATCACGTGATCAGCATTTAAAAATTTAAATTCTAAACATTAATCTTTAAAATTTGACCTAAATCAGAAAAGGGAAATAAAGATTTGAAAAATACTTCATTTTAAAGGAATTTTTAGGATCTTTCTCGTGATATAATTTAAAGCTACTAAAGCAGCTTAAAAATTTGTTTTTAAAAAATCTAAGAAGAATTTTTCAAAAAATTTTCTTAATGCTCCCCTACACTATAAGAAGAATCGCCATGCAAAATTTCAGCCCTTTACGTCCAGCGGTTTGGTCTGTGCGTTGTATGTCAGTCAGTAAGTCAGTCAGGTACGGAACTGTTTTATATATATAGACTAGCTGTACCCATTCACACGTTGCTGTGTTTGAACAAAAAGGCAGTTTTGATACCTCAAACATAATTTATTAATGATCAAATGTATACATTACATCAAAATGAAAATTAACAATAAAATTATCCCTATATATATGTCATTTGAATATAACATATGTACAAAACATAGATATACATAGTTGATGGTAGAATAAACATGCTTCTTCACTTGTGATATTAAACAATATTGCAAACGAATTTCAATTGAACAATAATTTTGTGATTATTAAATATCATCATGAAATGAATGATATTTGATGATTGATGGTGAACTTTATCTTAGTAGTGCTTGTAAATATACAACATTTTTTTGTTTTCCTATCTGGTGCAAGAACAATTAAATTTGATGGTTTTCCAACTCGTGAACACCCAACGTACAGCTGTCCATGTGAGAAGCATGGATTTATCAAATTTAATCCACATACTTGCAATGATTGTCCCTGTACATTGTTAATGGTCATTGCAAAGGCTACTCGTACAGGAAACTGTAGACGTTTGAATTCAAATGGAGTATCCGTTGGTATCATGGGAATGCGTGGTAGTAGAACATGTTCCCCTTGGTGTTTTCCAGTTAAAATGGTTGCCTCAATTATGTTATTCATTAATTTTTTTACTGATAGCCTAGTCCCATTGCATAGTCGCGGTGGATTTATATTTCGTAGAAGGATGATTGGGGAACCAATTTTCAAAGATAAAATATGCGGTGGCATTCCTGGTAGATCCAATGAATTTAAAAATTCTATTGGATAATTAACTGATTCATCGTAATTGACAAAGAGTATCTATGGATTTATATGTTGTTTCTTCGTCAGGTATTTCATTTTGAATTGTGCAGTTTATTAAATTCACATCAATGTTTTTGGCTGTCAATATAGCACGCTCACTAACCCATTGATTATTTTTATAATTCTGCGATAAATTTGGAAAAACTTTGGCAATCAATTCATCAGGGGATTTTACAATGTGACAAAAGTTTTCTGGTAATGTAATACAGTGTGTGGATTCGTCCATTTCCATTTTACCATTCCCAATATCTAACAATTGTTTTGCAAATCGTTCAGAAGATTCATCTTGTTGTAATTGAACACGCATATTGGTCTTTAAAGATATTTTCTCCACATACCGCTATAACACTGATGATTTGAGACATGCATTCAATTCATCTGCAGGTGTTGAACGTGGTATAACTGGTAGAGTTTGTCGAAAATCACCAGCTAGCAAAATGAGGGCACCACCAAAGAGCTGCTCATTTCCTCTCAAATCTTTTAATGTGCGATTGAGTGCTTCCAATGATTTCTTGTGTGACATGGTGCATTCATCCCATATTATAAGCTTACATGATCTTAGTACTTTTCCTATACCAGAATCTTTGCTAATATTACATGTTGGAGTTTCAATTTCCGGCATATTTAATGGCAATTTCAATGCTGAATGTGCTGATCGGCCACCGTCCAAAAGAGTTGCTGCAATACCAGATGATGCAATAGCAAGTGCAATATTATTTTGTGATATTATAGTTGCCAGAATAATTGAAATAAGAAAAGTTTTGCCAGTGCCTCCAGGTGCATCTAAGAAATATAAACCACAACTCTTGTGAGATATTGCATTTATAATTGTGTCATATGCTGTTCGTTGTTCTAATACCAATTTCGGCAGATTAATTCGAACAAATTTTGTAATTCATTACCATCGAGGTGCGTTTCTCGTTGTATATCACGATTGAAAATGTCATTACCAGATGTATTTGGAGCAATCATTCCCAATTCTGTCAGTGATTTGTTGGCTATTGTCAAACATACATTCTCAATTAAAATCAATGCTTCATTGTATATACGTATTTGATGTAAATTGAATGTTGAGATTAGCATTTATTCTACGCATGCGATGTAAAATGTCTTTACTCATATAGTCTTTATATTTTTCCCAAAGATCCTTTGTATTAGCCGGAAAACATGTAGTTAGTATGATGGAAAATAGTGTACGTATCTGCTGTGGTTGAGCTGTATTAGAAGCATCAGCGAGTGAAATATCCCAATGAGCATCGTTTTCTAAGAGACTTAATTTCTGGCAAGCCTCACGAAATGTAGCACACACATGGCCATTGACTGTTTTTAATTCTTGGAAAGATGTTGGTCCACGAACATTGATTAATAATAATCTTAGGTAAAAGCATTCTTCGTTATTTGGATGTACACTGTACAGACGACCCAATGCATCTGTGGAATATAAATTTAGGTGTCCTTGTACTGCTCTACCTTGTTTACGACGCTGAAATTTTCTTGTTGATGTATTCCACGTAAAATAAGTTGGTACTTCAGAGTACAGTAGTGTCCTTGTAAAGGTATCATTCTGCATAATGTGAAAAATTCAGTTAATGTTGTTGGCGGTGGTGACCTTGCTCTTGCACGTACATTTTCTGATGTAAAATACACACGCTGTCCATTTTCAAGATGTACTGCTAAATGAACAACCGTTGGATATCGCTCATGAATGGAAAATGATAAAATACGCCATACAGCCTCATTGCTACTTATGTAGCGTCCCAGTTGATATTGGGTGACTTCATCGTTAGAAGCAGTTGTATTTTCCACTGCATACATTGCCATATCGCTTCCTTTGTTCACATATTTGCAAATATATTTTATAGCTTTCACTGAATTGCAGTACTCAACATTTATGTGTGCGTTATACGTTTTAAGTAGTAATGGAGAATATGGTACTACCCAACGATTATCAACATCAATAGTATTGTTGAGTACTTTTAGTTTAATGGATTTTCCACCATCTTCGGTAGATCGTCGTCGATAGAGTGGATATCCATCATTGCCTGTAATAGTTTCAGCAAGTAGGTCTCTAGGATACCGTTTTGTGCACTTTCCATCTGACATGCATGGTGAATTATTATTTAGTGAGCCACATGGACCATCAATCATATTTTTTGAGACAATATCATGCAAGTCTTTATCAATTTCAATGTCTGGTATTCCTGCAGAGATGATTTCATCAATTCTGTTTGGTGTTATCTTTTCCATCATCCATATTAAAATATGCACATGTGGTAAACCTCTTTTTTGCCATTCAATGGAATACATCCAACAGCGCGTCTCTCCAAATACATGGTGTTTCACAATAAAATCTATTAAAGATTTTAATTTTTGTTTAAATACACGTGCAGAAATATAATGACGATCTGATGGTGATTGTCCAGTTAATAAAAGCTCCTTTATTTCATCCCATGCTGGGTTGCATGTAAATGTGATGAAAAATTCTAGACGACCATATGCACGAACATATGTCATTGCATCTTGTGCATATTCGTGCATGTGTCTTGGGCTGCCTGTAAATGTGGATGGTAAAATGACCATTTTTCCCATATCACTGAGATTGCCATCATTTACAACTGCATCACGTAAATGGATGTACTCTTCAGAACACAATTTGACTTGATTTAGTCGTATGTAGAGGAGTCTTTCACTTTCTATTTTTGCATACATGTCAACAATGTATTGATGAAATAATTGTCTACATTTCAATATATGATTATCAGCATTCTCACGAATCATCGTTCGATATGCATAATAATTCATAGCACTGACCTTTTTGTTAATGTCCACATTAGTTGTAGGATTTCTCATATTAATATTAAAATGATATCCATCCTCTCCTTGCCAAAATAGAATGGGATATTGTAATACATCATATGAACGATGCGTTTCTGATACTTTCTGGACGTCACCATTTCTACAATGAAAAATTATATCGCGAGAATTAAATTCTTCAACAACTATGACAATTGCCACTTCATCGATCGTTGGTGCGTTGAATTGTCTTCGATGTTGACCAATAGGGGTTTTATCTGCCTTTATTATTACTTTGTAATCGTCAGATGGCATTTGTTCAATGGCGGTTTTAAATAATTTAATTAATTCATTAT
Organism: Dolomedes plantarius; assembly: GCA_907164885.2. NCBI lineage: Eukaryota > Metazoa > Arthropoda > Arachnida > Araneae > Dolomedidae > Dolomedes > Dolomedes plantarius. The sequence goes on along the minus strand of OU015493.1, from coordinate 70,767,415 downwards.
GTTGTTCAAACAAATTTTGTAATTCAGCGACAATCTCTCGTTTAGTACTCATATTCAGTTGACATCGTCTGTTGATTTGTTCGTCAGTATTTCCCATAAAATATATATGAAGATATTTGTGATCAGCATTTGGCAAGAGTAGTAGTGATCCAGCATGGTGATAAATTTGCCCTTGTACTTTAAATGTTGGCATATAATTTGCGGTAACGATATTCGTTGCTCCGAACGATGTCATTTGGAAGCATGAATTGTACTTGCGTATATTTTTCAAAAAATTTTTTGATTGACTTGTTTCACCTGATAATAAAGTTTATCATGGTTCAGGTGGTGAACGCAAGTCTGGTAACTTTACTTTTCCACCTGCACAGCACATACCTGGTGTTTCATTTTTAAATGTTTGAGCACCACAATACGTACACTTTTTATCCATTTTTTCCAATAATTACACTTGGATGTTACTCTACGATAACATTTGAAATACATGTTTTTCGCTATAAATGTAATTAAAACTTATATATACTACTAGCTGAAAACCCGTACTTTGCTACGGAGTACATTAAAATAAAATACAACGGTCAATGTATGCAATTAATGCCATAAATATGTGTATATATATGTGTATAATGAAGACTGTAATTGTAAAGGGGATTGTAAGTGAAACCACATAAATTTAAATCAGTATGTATCGTTCGTCTTGTCTGTGTCCTGCGAATTCGATTCCTTTGCTGCCTTGCTTGCCTCTGTTCACTCGTTTCTAATGGTCGAGCAAGAGCAGTGTGAACTCGATCTCTTTCTTGCCTAGCTTGTCTCTGCTCACTTGTTTCTAATGTTCGAGCAAGAGCAGTGTGATCTCGATCTCTTTCTTGCCTAGTTTTTTTCTGCTCACTTATTTCTGAAGCTCGTTCTTCTCTTCTCCTTTTTGCTTGATTTGTAGATCGACCAATGGAACTTCGCTTTGGTGGCATAATTGAGGGGTTAAATAAAACGTATTTCCAATATTTTTATTTATTCACGTATTAATAATTTATTCTCGTATTAATAATTGCAAATTTTTTTGACATCTTAAAAAGCAACCTACAAACGTATTCCATCCTATAAAACATAATAGAAGTTGCCATCTTCAGTCATTGTAAAGTAGGAATAATGATATCACGCGATATTGATAATGCGAAGCGATATTGATAACGCGATATTGATAATGCGAAGCGATATTGATAACGCGATATTGATAATGCGATATACGCGAAAATGATATTGTAAAGTAGGAATATGATATCACGCGAATAATACAAAATATAATATCACACATGCAAACAATCTCAGGTGCAGGAATCTAGCAAATATTACATTACGTCATAGTGCTAGGCTGAATTTCAAACATCATTACTGATTAAATGTTATTTTGATATTTTTGGGATATTTGTTCGGGAACACCTAGAACCCAAACTCTGATTTTTAAAAAAAAATTCAAAAACCTTCCTAGGGATATACCCAATAATTTCCCAAATTTTCACGGGGATTGGATGTATGGATTTTGAATCTATCGAGTACAGACAGACAGACACACATTCATTTTTATATATATAGACTAGCTGAAAACACGCATTCACTACGGAGTACATTCAAATTAAATACAATGGTCAATGTATGCAATTAATGCAAAACAAAAATAATTATATATATATATATATATATATATATATATATATATATATATATAATAATTACAACGATCAATGTATGCAATTGATGCAAAAAAAAATATATTTATAAAAAAATCGTAAGGGATATTTTTATAGACAAAATAATGTATAAGAAAATATTCAAATTAAATGTAAAAGACATATTAAAGAATATAGTATAGTTAATATTGCACAGTTTGAGGAACATAATATCTTTTATTGTATTTTAATATTTTTTGGGATAATGTCCAATCGTCCGCCGCATTAGCAAGAAAATTTTTTTGTGTATTTAGTTGTTGTGCAAGTGACGATAAATTTATTAAAAGTACTAGAAAAAGAAATCACGTCATCAACATTTAATAAATTAAATTCTAAATTAAATAACCTAATTAATTTAAAAATAAAATAAATTATATATATATATATATATATATATATATATATATAAGACTGAACCACTTCTGCCTACCAAAATGCCAAAATGGCAATATTATACATTGAAACGTACTACTTACTTTCAATTACATGAATTAAAATGAAATATTTTGATAACTATGTTCTCATGAATAAAATATGCATGTAAAACAGTATTTTTCAAGCGGGATGTTCTATACGAGGTTGAAATGCATTTTCACTTTAATTAAAAAAGAATTAAAAAATAAACCCCAATAATCTTAACATGGAACTGCTTGTTAAGTTAGTTTGTAAAATATTTAAAATAGATGATAAGTTGTTATGTATTCTATGAGGGAGAAATTTAGTGCCTTTGAAATTGTATAAACAAGTCTTTATACGTGTAATATTAGATCAAAACTATTTTTCTCGAATCAAAACCAATATTCTCTATAAACATTTGCAGTACCATACTCTAAGATTTTCTACACTGCCAATAATATCACAACTTGTCATTTTACACATCTTATTCGCAATAAGAACGTTTGAAAGAATAGGGAATAAAGCTCTCTTTTTTATTTATCAAACTCGACACAGTGTATCTGATGTAGTTGCCACCCCTTGATATCGGAAATAGATTAGGTGGATCTCGGACTTTTTCCATTCTTTTCTAGTGCTGAAATGCAGAAAGAAAAATGACTGTCAGATAAACACTTCAAACTAGATAGTTTTTCAATCCTTTCGAAATCCACTCCTGACAATGGTTAAAGGATCACGCGAGACAGCAGCAACATCATACAATCTACGATAACATTTGAAATACATGTTTTTCGCTATAAATGTAATTAAAACTTATATATACTACTAGCTGAAAACCCGTACTTTGCTACGGAGTACATTAAAATAAAATACAACGGTCAATGTATGCAATTAATGCCATAAATATGTATATATATATATATATATATATATATATATATATATATATATATATATATATTTGTAACTAGCTGAATACCCGTGCTTCGCTACGGGGTACTTTTTAGGATAATTAAAATGAAAAAGAAATGAAATTGCTTTTTAGAGGATATTCTTATAAACAATATTTTTTGTTTCTTCATTGGGCGGAACTAATATTACCAGGCTCGTCCGCGAACGGACGCGTGAGCAAGCTACGTAAAACTGACCGTGGGAGAAACAATTTTCTCTTAAATCTACTCCAGCATATTTTAAAGTTTGGCCTTTGGACTTATTTATCGTCATGGCGAAGCATATTTTGAGAGGAAATTACAGTTTTATATATAGATATGATTTAATATCTATAAAACATATTAATTTGAACTAAATTTAAAAAAAATTCCATCTCAATTAGTCTAGTGGTTAAATTTTATCTTTTACTGCATTTTATTTTAATATTTTCTTTGTCAATTAAATTCGTTGTTATGCACGTGACGCAAAATTCATTTAAAGTATTACAAAAAGAAAAGAAATCTCGTGATCAGCATTTAATAAATTAAATTCAAAACTTTCCAAACGATTACTGTTTTGGAATCTAATGTTTTGCTAATTTCCAGAAAAAGCTAAAATCATTTGAAAACCACACACCAGTGTTCCACTCACACGCAACACTATAAATCCCTAAAAGAATGCAAGAATAAAACGTTTAAAAAATATATATCTATTAATTTAAATAATTAAACACACACAAATGTATAAATTACATAAAAGTTTACTTAAATTCTTTAATCTGTCTACATCTCCAGTATAGAAATGTTTTCGGGGCATTTACAGAACATGGTATATTTCACTTTTGAAAACACGCATTAAATGAGCATCGTCGATAAAGTGGATATCCGTTTTGTCCTGTTTGCGGGAGACTGTGGTATCTTCAAAGAAAAATTATAAGAACATAAAACATTAGGCACAAAACAAATGCAAATAAAATGAAAGACCCTGAAATGAAACTGAGATTAAATTGAAAACTGCAAAATTACAGAAAATTAAATAAAAAAATAGAACCAAATGAAATAGCAAGCAACGGTAGTTGAATCTGCAAAGAAAAAGAAATTGAGTTACCAATACAAAAAATTATTTAAAAAATCAACACATTAAAACAAAATTTCGCCAAAATCGCATGGTTACCTCGCCACACACAAAATCGCCAAACTTGACAGGGGGTGCATCTGAAGAAGCTGTACCAAATGCATTTGATTAGATGAGATGAATGAGCAACAAAAAAAAAATAAATAAATAAATAAAATTTTGCATTACGTCATATGCAATACAGTTAAACCATGTTTTAACATCAAAACATTTCTTTAAGGTTATAAAAGCATGAAAATTAAAAAAATCAAATAAGAAAATCAAGTTGTAATTTCATTCATGAAACATACTATTTAATAAGAAATGTAAAATATTTTATGCAATAAAAAAACACCGAAAAAACATTTCTATTATAAAAAAAAAATAAAATTTATTAAAATCTTATTCAATAACTAGAAGGTAACCAGTCATTTTGACGTTATAATACTAATAATGACGTCATAATGGAAAAAGTATATGAAAGTTAAAAATATCCCGAATTTTCTAACAATATTGCATTTAATCCACACCTTGTAAAAGCAAACCCTTTCATTATTTTTTATTTATTTAGTTTTTCATGCGATTGGAGTAGTAGACTGCCATCCAACCCGTCATTTTGAAGTCATAATACTAATAATGACGTCATAATGGAAAAAGTATATGAAAGTTAAAAAATATCCCGAATTATCTAACAATATTGCATTTAATCCACACCTTATAAAAGCAAACCCTTTCATTAATCTGTATTTATTTAATTTTTCATGCGATTGGAGTAGTAGACTGACATCCAGTATTTACAGCTCACTACGCGATATGAATACTTGAGCTACTTGATTCATTCACATTCAAGTTTGTTTACTTTCAGAATTCATCGCAAAAGTAAACAGTTTTTTAAAAACTGTTAAATATAGAGCTAAAAACATCCATTTTTTTTTGTTCTGAATGTTTTATAGAAAAATAGGCTGAACAAACGTGATTTGATGGAGAAGATATTAGTTTTTAAGTAAGAAAAAAAATCTGATACACATCTGAAATTGAAATTAAGCCTAACCGGCCGTTTGTTTACTCAGGGCTTCAATTGAAAGATGAGTGCATCCCGGAAGTGTTATACAGAGACAAGGGCTATTATATATATAATAAATTCAATATTAATTTGACCTTTCAGCAAATGCCACGCATAAATTTGTATACAAAATAATGCATATGTAATACATTTAAACCAAAAATTTCAAAAACCCATCTTAATATTATTATTTTATATTTCTTATTAAATAGTATGTTTCATGAATGAAAATACTTATTACTTCGTTAGTATAATTGTTGAAAGTTGAAAACATATACTATTGAAATTTTACTGATTAGAAACATTAATTTGAAGTTCATTTCCGTTGCTGCCGACAGATGGCTGCACCATACTGGGTAATTTGATTGTTTTGTCTCGGCGGTGGAGTTTTAGAATTAATATATCTGTTAAACTTTTTAAGTAACAGAATAACGGTAAGCAGAAAAAATTATTAGGTTTCAAAGCTCTTTCCAACTATGTAACATTTATGTACTTTCATGAAAAAAAAATGCATAAATTTAGACATTTCAAATATGGCGTCTGCGGAGCTGTTCTATTATGTGGACTCACCCTTCAAAAATTGTTCGTTTTTTATTAATTAAAAATTAATGGTAATAAAATTTAAAATTCGCGCTTCGACGTGTACATATTCAGACTCTTCATTACCCGTGTGCCAAATTTCATGGCTGTAAGATTCACAGATTCGCCTGGGGGCGCACGAAACACACACGAAAACATTCCCTTTTATTAATAAGATAAATACAACGATCAATTTATGCAATTGATGTAAAAAAAATATTTTTATAAAAAAATCGTAAGGGATAGACAAAATAATGGAAAAGAAATATTAAAATTAAATCTAATAGAACATACTAAAGAATATAATACAGTTACGGCCTGTTCACATAGGAGTCCGTTGCGTTGCGGTAAGGAAAAGAGGACGTTGAGATGAAAATAAACAAATCATAGGCGTTAAAAATTTCATTGCTAATCGTTTGGAGGCATAGGATTGGTTTATTTCTGTCTCAACATCATCTTTTCCTTAACGCAACGCAACGGACTCCTATGTGAACAGGCCCTTAATATAGTGCAGTTTGAGGAACATATCTTTTACTGCATTTTAATATTTTTTGGATAATGTCCATTCGTCTGCCGCATTAGCAAGGAAAAAAATATTTTTCTGTCTATTTCATTATTATGCACGGGACGATAAATTAATTTAAAATACCAAAAAAGGGAATCACGTGATCAGCATTTAATAAATAAAATAAAAATTAATATTTAAAAATTCACCAAAAATCAGAAAATGGAGGTAAAGATTCGAAAAAGATTTCATTTTAAAGGAATTTTTATGATCTTTTTCGTGATTTAAATTTTATAACCCTCAAATTATTATTTTAAATGCAAACTTTAACAAAGTTACTAAAAAAGTTTAAAAATATAATTTGAAAAATCTAAGAAGATTTTTTCCAAAATCTCTGTTAGTGCACCCCTACACTATAAGAAGAATCGCCGTGCAAAATTTCAGCCGTTTATGTTCAGCGTTTTGGTCTGTGCGTTGTATGTCAGTCAGTCAATCAGTCAATCAGTTACGGAACTGTTAAATATATATATATATATATATATATATATATATATATATATATACAGGGTGAATTTTTGAAAACTGACACTAGTCAGAGCCATCTGTAGCGTGATCTATCAACCGGAATTTCACCAAAATTGATAGAGGGACTAAGGACGACATGGGAAAGTATTTCCGTGAGAAAAAAAAATAGTTCTGAAAGTCACCGATAGGGGAAGATATGGTGCTGTTGTTGTCGGAGCACCCGAAAATTTGCATAAAAGGCAAGTAAAACATCAAAATACAAATTCCCGACTATGTATATATATATATATATATATATATATATATATATATATATATATATATATATATATATATATATATATATATATATATATATATATATATATATATATATATATATATATACACACATATATATATATATATATATATATATATATATATATATATATATATATATATATATATATATATATATATACCAGTATTGTCAATAAGTTCGGGGATAACCCTCCCACCTCATGCCCGGTATGTGGGGGAACCAAAATAATGATGTAGTTTGCAAGTCTGGTTATCTGCGTACGCGTGAGACGTCACATGACGCTTTGCACAAATGCTAAGGCGCGCAGCTCAACATTTGGCTGCAGACTGTCAGCCTATGATGTCAATGTAGCAAAATATCCTTTTTGGAGCAACGTTCCAACATTCAATTCTGCTACAAATTAGGAAAAACCACTGCAGAAACGTTACGGTTACTGCAAAAAGCGTATCGAGGCGAAGCTATGTGCAGATCGAAAGTTTTCAAATGGTACAGCTTGTTTAAAAATAGGAAAGACGCTGTTGCAGATGATCTGCGAAGTGTGTGGCCAGTGACCCCACAAACGGAGGCGAACATCCAACGGGTAGGAGCAGGGGTTGAAGTTTATTGGCGCAAGGTCCAGAAAGGACAAGCTGCGCCAAACACAAGGTAACATCGTCAACAAATGGTATGTACAGGTTCTTCGTCGTCTCCGGGAGGCAATTCGTGGTAAACGTCCACACGTTTGGAAATCCAACATGTGGATGTTGTTGCATGACAATGTCCCGGCGCACCGATCCCTGATGGTGCAACAAGCCCTTGCTAAACACGGCACCACAGTACTGCCACATTTCCCATATTTCCCAGTCCTCGCTCCTTGCGATTTCTACCTGTTCCCGAAACTGAAAGATCGCATCAAGGACAAGCGGTTTGCAAATGCCGAAGAAGTGATGGCAACACCGACAACCGCTTTACGACAGCTCTCACGCAACGGTTTCCAGGACTGTTTCCAGAAGCTGTATCAACGCTGGCAGAAGTGTATAGTTGCGAAAGGACATTATTTTGAAGATGATTGTGTTCAGAAAACTTTGTAAGTGTATTAGTTGTTGTAGTAAATAAAGTCCCCGAATTTATTGACTGTACGAGTATATTATACATATATATATATATATATATATATATATATATATATATATATATATATACTGCTTGGCACTCTTTGTCATTCGTGGCGATAGCTAAATAAGGCGATGTGAAATAGAATATTCTTGTCCTTCGTGTTTTTATACAAAATTCCGTTACGTCCCCTCGTTTCCAAACTACACGGGTATCTTCTTTTTGCCCAAACGGTACGTTTAGAATCTTTGTGTCGTTATGTTATGTCCACTAGTAATCTATATAACTCTCATGCGAAAGGTTTGGAGGGGGATTAACGTCATGCAAGAATGTATTATTTCTCATCTATCATTTCACATGTATCATTTCTCTCACACTTAACTTTACTCAGGGGTAGTTTCAATTAATTTTCCTTTATATGAGTGCCTTTCAGATATAGGGTAATCAGCCGGTATTAGGTTCAGGCGCCACATAAAATTTAATTTTTTGAATTTCTTAGGCATAATTTATCTGTATCCGTGGTAGTCAGACTAATAATTTAGTTCTAAAAGAAGTGTATTGTCTTCTCTTTTTTCAAAATTCTTGAATTATGAATAATTTACTCTCGATTTAACTTCTTTAATTATTCCCATCCGTTCTAACTGACTTTTCAAAAAGTCATTAAATTTTCCGAAGTTTAATGACCAGAAATAGCAAATCCCGAAATTTCTAAAATTTCCGGCTTGGAAATGGCGGTGTCTTTCATGCAAGTTGCATTCAGGGCCACTGAAAGAGAAAACATCAAATTCATAAATAAGTTACTAAACTTACCAAAGATGGACACTAATGGCGTAAAAATCCTTCATTGACTAGGTTGTAAATTCCTGGCCTTCACGCAATTCATGGCATCAGGATGACTTTTCATAGAATGTGAGATGACGTCATTGAATAAAAGTACAAATATATATATATATATATATATATATATATATATATATATATATTCGACTAATCGTATTCGACGAATCATATGGGATGAAACGGTTTGAAATCTGTCTTAGTTGTTTCGCCTTACGTCACTTTTATAATAGAAAGTTTTTGACTCTTCCTAACATTTTCCTTCTATAAGAGTATTCTAAAACGTTGGTAAATTGAATACAAATTTCACTAACTAACTTAACGAAAGATATTGCATGGTATAGGATCTAACATAATTAGAATTTTACTTGAAAAATAAATATTTTTTGTGCCAATCTGTAACTCTTTCATTTCACTGAATTCTTTGATTCCACAAAAGTTTTTACAGAGTTAGGATGTTAGATAAATGCTGTAATTAATATATTTATATATATATATATATATATATATATATGTGTGTGTGTGTGTGTGTGTGTGTGTGTGTGTGTGTCTGTGTAAGTAAGTAATATATCCATTACATCTCGTTCTTAAAATATAACCTGAAAAGGAAAATTAGCTCATATTTATATGGCTGGAGCTAGACTCAGCCTGAAAGGAATTAAAATTTTGAAGCAGTCTGTCCTAATAGTTTATTGGAGCGAAAGTAACATACGTCCATCTCAGACGACGACTCGGGAGCGAATATACCACCTTTAAACCTTATGCGTGAGATGCGAGGTACATGTGCCTGTTATTTTGAAGGGTCAGCAAAAATATCGGGGCTCGCGATGCGAACCCACGCCTTTGTCCAGACGTATACACGTGTAGAAATGCAACGTATGCGATTTTAAGGGAAGTTCTGCTGTTATGGGTTTTTAAGCGATAAAGTAATGTTACTGGGGATTGGATTTAGGAAAGGGAATTTAAATGCTAGAATGGAGGGCCTAATATTTAATTTATTACACACGCACATATATATATATATATATATTCCCATGTCTTTCTGTGCATTTTTGTAAAAACCGCCTAGTCCTGCTGTCTATACTTTCCAAACTATTGAATTATTACTTTTTTCTGTGACTTTTGTATCACCCTGTATATATATATATATATATATATATATATATATATATATATATATATATATATGTGTGTGTGTGTGTGTGTGTGTGTGTTTGTTTTTCTCTCAGAAATTAAAGAAACTCATACATATAAATGAGGAAGTAATGCTAAGACATGTAAAAAAGTGACAAAAGTTTGTAAATTACGGGGAAATGAAGAGATATCTTTTAGAAAAATTTCCGGTTAAATTCTATTTTTAGAAAATTTGAACTTTTTAACATTGCATTCTTACAGCATAAATGTAAAACATTTGAATAAATTATAGTAAGAAACCTACATTAAATCTTGAACTGTCAGGTGACTTCCGTATTTTACGTGAATATGCTTTGATGTGCAATTTTTCCATTCACGTCATTTTTCGCTGCACAAAAAATGTATGTAAAAACCAAGATAAGATGCCGTGATCCTTTTTTTTTCTTTTTCTTCTGCGGTTGATGCTAAACCTCTTTTATAGAAAAAAACAATATTTTTTTTTATAAAACTCCCCTTTCCAAGAAAAAAATGCTTAGAGCTGTTTTTTCTTCTTTTTTTTTTAGAAAAATAGCATTTACTTCAAGCGAAAATCCTACTGTTTAGTCTTATTCAATTTAAAATTTCAGACGTATTCCTAGTGCTGATTATCCGATTCTATACTGTTAATTATAAAAAAGAGGCATACAGAAACAGAAAACGACAAGTACCGGACAACAAAATGAAAGACATTCCTGTTTTGATTTTGTGAATGAATAAAATTACTTACAGTTTCTTTCTCTGTTAAAAAGTACATGATAACAACATATAATTTTGTGCGTGCGTGTATTTGCGTATATGTGAGTTGTACTGGATCGTTAAAAACTTAACAAAACGTTTCGAATATATGTATCATAGCCTTGAACATTTTGTACGTTGTTGTTGTTCCTGATGAGCCCTGGCTGGAATATCCAAAGCAGGTACACATAGGCTTCTGGATGATGTGTGAGGCTCCGGTTTTATATAACACCACAAGGGTCGGATTCCGTGTTAGCTAGTTGCCGCCTCAGTTTTGACCGAACATCCCCAGGGGCGACATCTGGGAGGATCGGACCCTCTCCCACCCTGTTTGACCTCATAGAGGGACTTTCCGTCCACGGATTTAACGTGCCCATGTCTGGCGTAGACACGGATGTATTTAATGGCGCGTGTCGGGATTCGATCTGACCACCTTCAGAACCGAATGACTCGGTTCTAAATTTCGGGACCGGCTTAGGGTAGGTAGGGGCAAAGGTTTGCAGTTGTGAGTTTTGTTTTTTTAAGGGCCTCCATTAGATCCTATCGCCCCAAAAAGTCACTTGTATTGTTGTTGGGTATATCCTCTACCTTCTATAAAATAATGATTTTTTTCCGGAAAGCTTTAGGCGCCGAATTTTTAATTTTACCAAAACACCTGTTTGCGAACCTTTGCTCCAAGCGGTGGGTTACGCAAAACCTTTAGCCAGAATGGACACCATTGTATTTAAGTTAATCCAAAACTTAAGGTAGGCTTCGAAAGTTTATTTACCACCCTAACATGTGAAAATAAGCATAAAACTGTTCGTGAGTTTGAGTGATGCTCAAGATTACTCAAAAGTTGCAAAAAATTTCATTAAAAAGGACGAAATTAAGCTTAAATAATTTTCTCTGCAAGAAGAGGTCGTAACTCCAACAGCTTTCACGAGGCAACTGACTGGATGTATACGAATGCATTGTCTACCCGATTCCACCTAAAACTCTTCTAGGTCATTTTCAAATGTACATGCGAACCTTTGCCCCATGCCAACGTTTGCCCCCACCTACCCGACAGGTGGTAATTCTGTCCACCTATACGGTGCCCCTTTAAAATAATGGCCAGCAGTCTCGCGGTGTACATAGAGGCGAATGTCTAGCGACAATTGCCTCCGCGTTCGAAAAAAAAAATAAATAAAATAAAATAATGCTATAATGCCAATATAGCTATTATATTGTAGCAGGTCTATCTGTCATGTATGATAAGGCAGACTTATAATTCTAACTATTTCCTGAAAAAATGTCTTACATTAGAAAGTGTAAATTCATAATATGCTCAGCCTTAAATTCGATACAGATCCCTTACTAATGGGCAATGTCTCTTTCCAGTAAATTCCTTTAAATTTTCAGTGGAATATATTTAGTTTTTCTTTGAAAGCGAAGCGTACAGTAATTCGTATGGAGAATCAGGAATGAGACTTTGATCGTAGTGGTCTAAGTCTCTTCTCGTTAAATTGTCCCAAAACAATTAGAGAGCATATTCTAATCTTGATAGTTAAAGCGGCATAGACTTCTTCCCTGCAACAGTGATGATCAAATTCTCTTAAAGTTTTGGCGTACTTCTCTTCGCTTACAATGTTTGTATAATGTTTAAATTCATGCATAATACTTTAGAGCCATTATCGATTTAATGTTTATCAAATGATTCCTTATCGGACCTATGAATAAATGCCCATAAATTTTTAACCTCCAGTTTATTATCATTGGTATATCTATATGTGAAGCCCTTCGGATAGTTAAAGTATCACAGACTTCTTGCCTGTAACAGTGATGATTACTTTTCCCCCTGTTTCTAGTACTTCTCTTAGATTTCGATGTATGTATAATACTTAAATTTATGTATGGTACTTAACAAGCATTATCGGCCTATTTTGCTTTTGGTGATATCTTATCATGATTATTAGTTAAGGCTCAAAACGATGTAACCTCTAGATTGTTATCGTGGGTTTATGCATCTGTAAAGCCTTTAAGACAGCATTATTATCACATTTACGATATTATTCCTATTGTTCGATCATGTCAACGTTTTGATAAGACACTTTTTACTTTTATGATTTAATTCTGATCAACGGGTGTGGTGGCCCAGTTAGTAAAAGCTGAGGCCCAGTGATCTGAACGTCCCTGGTTCGATTCTCGTCGCTGAAAATCTACCGCCGTGATCATTAATGGTGGCCGCGGCACGTAAAATAGGGCGTGGCGACAATGTCCTCCAAGTTCTCAAATTTACCTCTGGAGGTGCGGAGTCAAGTGTTCCAGTCTCGTCACTTGACTCAGTTCAAAATTAAGGGACCGATGTTTTTCGATGTCAAGTCAGACTTCAGCCCTATTGGTACCTCGCCTTAAAGTAAAGCTGCTTACTACCCTTCGCCAAGGACCTAGGATTTGAGGACCTAGGTCCTTTGGACTGGGTGTAGGATTTTCCTACGCCAAAGGGATGGGAAACAACAACAATTCTGATGAACAGATTCTGATGTGTTACTAAATAACAATTTTTCATTTAGTGTCTGTAAATTTCCAATAAATTTTAGGTCTCCGGGCGCAAACACTACAGTAGCAGATATATGAACGTTTTTCTCATCTCAAAATAAGATAAACAGAGAAATTTAGTAGAAGAATAATCAAATAACTGAAAAAATCAAAGAAGAGAAATGAAAAATTCCCTTTTTCTAGATATTGTGGGTAAACAACGCAATTTGAAGTTTTAATAATATTTCCTATATTGTATAAGACTTATCTGGTATTACAAGCACTTACAAAATAACCCTACTATTTTCTAAGAAATTGTACTAAGGCAATTTCCAAGTTCTTAAAGTTCCTTCCTAAGCAAATTTATCGATTTTATTAAAAAAAATATGTACAACAACTTAATAAATTTATTCATGTATAATGAATATTTAACTTACTCAGCAGACAAAACGGAGATAAAAATAATTTTATGTAATCGATAAAGAATTTTAAGAGTTATTGCAGATCTCTGTATACCTCTTAAAATCTATTCCTCCGAAAGTGCATTAAGTTAATGGAATACAAAGAAAAAGAAATCCTGCTTCAAAATAAATTTTACTCCAACAGGATGGCTGGCTGCAAGTCCTTAAACGAAGCTCAAGTGCTGAAATGTTGTTTAAAACTTAATAAAAAGCACATGAATATAAGATCACAATTTGTTATGGACATTAAATTTATGATTTTACAGGTCTTAGGTATCCTATCCATTAAGAGCATGGGTCATTTAATCTTAATTAAATAATTACCACCCCATATGCTTCCCATCAGATAAAACACGCCAAAATAGATTCTCCTCATTAAAAGTAGCCACAGATGCCAGTAATATATTATCGATGAAAGAAACCATGCAATATATCTAGTCGCCACAATAACTAAGCCCTGAGTGTTTTTTATGAATAGTACAATGGTGATTTTGACATTATTCAATCGATAAAAAGTACATTCATGATTTAATGGATTATAAGTAACATTTTAACAAAGCATAAAATTTGAGTTTTGCTGTTCTTTTTATAAATGTCTAAAAACCCATAAAGTAACTTTTGTATCTCACGGGGTCACTAAAACTATCAAAGAAGATACGCATGCGTATATATATATATATATATATATATATATATATATATATATATATATATATATATATATATATATATATATACAGCGTGTCCAGCGAAGTAGTCCCTGATTTCAAAATTAAATATCTCGAAAACAAAGATCTGCAAATGAATGCAACAAACTGTATGTTTATCGTAAAAGCTGTAAGAAATTTATACACTAATTTTCTAAATAGTTGCAAAATATACCAACAGATGGTGCTCTACATCTCGTATCAGCATGCATAAATAAACTCGTGGTCTCTGCAAGCAGTCTTTGCAATCACTACATTACAATCTTTTCAAAATGTCCACCATTCGCTCTACGGAGGTGGCGCAAACGAACAGCAAAATTTTCGACCACACTCTGTAGTGTCTCAACAGAAATCGATTCCGCTGCCACACAGATCGCGATTGAAGCTCCGCCAACGTAATAGGATGGTTTCTGTAGACAGTATATTTTAATATGCCCCACAAAAAATAGTCACAGGGACTCAGGTCCGGCAAATATGAATGCCAATTCATGTCTGCGCCCGTAAAATTTGGCTAACAGCGCCATCTGTTAGCAGTTTTTCTAACAATTTCGAAAATTAGTGTATAAAATCTTACAGCTTTCACGATAAACATACCTTTTGTTACATTCTTCAACAGATCTTTGTTTTCGAGTTTTTTAATTCTGAAATCAGGGACACCTTATTTGGACACGCAGTATATATATATATATATATATATATATATATATATATATATGTGTGTGTGTGTGTGTGTGTGTAAGTAAAGAATCTTTTTAGAGAAAGGGGAATAGTTAAATAATTTATAGGGGGGGGGGGGCTTCAGGATAGTTATTTTCGTGGCGTTAAAACTTCTGTAAGGTATACACAAGATTCGATTCACAAGAATCGAACTTTTGAGTGAATTAAAGAAGCTGCTTCAGATATGCTAATTTTGGCATACGCGCTTAGTATAAATACCACGCAGCGTCATTAATGAAAAAAGGAAAAGGGAGTTGTTGTTAAGGTTGAAAAGGTGTTATCCTGCGCTAGTGCTTTTTACGGGCCAGAAGTTTACGTGGCAGTACTGCTGGTTTGACTTACTGTTCGTGAGTATAAAAATATATTGTCCTTAAAAGCTGTATTTACATTCCGTACAAGTAGTACGCATGCTTATTGCTGTAAAAGCCAATTATATGTGCAGCGAATTCAATAAATATTATTTCATGTATAAACTGTGTTTGTATATAATTCAAATAGAGTGCCACTTCAAATTATATACACCCAAGTCTGGGTAGAAGTGAGCATAGATTCTCTATACTGGCGCCCGGAAAATATATATACCCTGGTAGTTAGCGTTAAATTTGTAACGAACAACATAATTGAAATTTAAAACTGTGTACTGTGTACTTATATTGATAAAATTGTTGCAAGTACTTATATACTATTTAAAAAAATGAGTGTTGTAGAACAAAATCCTTCTGGAAATTTTCCTCGGGTAATTATGGTTCAGCAAATTGCGCCATTCGAATCCACCTTCAATGGCGGCCCCTCAAGCCAATTCCTAAAGAAAATTGAGCATTACTTTCAGCAACAATGCACCCCAGAGGGGGATAAACTTAAAATTGCTCTAGCCGCTTTAAGAGGTAGTGCATATCAGTGGTACACGTGTATGAAAAGCAGTAATCTGATTTTTGACTATTTGTCATTCAAGCAACAGTTTCTTAGTGTTTTTCCAAAGACCTTTAATCAAAGTGAAATTGAAGCGGAAATTTATTCGCTAAGGCAACGTGAAGGTCAGTCTGCATTAGACTTTGCTACGGAAAAGATTTCCAAGTGTGAGGAATATTTAGAAGAGTTGACGGAAGCGATAATCTTAAAAATAGTTATCCAACGTTTGAAGCCAAGTGTTCAAGATTTTTTAGATAATCAAACAATTACAAGCAAGGTTACCCTCCTTCAAGCTTTAGCTAAATATGACAATAGACATTTCTTCGCTACCCCTCACCGTCATTCAGGTACGAGAAGTTTTATACAGCCGCGCCAAAATTTTTCGCGAGTTTCAAACCAGCAGCGTAAGCAGTACCGCAGGCAAAATAATAGAAGCGCACGGCGTTATAATGAAATTAGTGCACTTAAAGAAAATATGCAAGCACCTTACTTGCACTGGCAAGTTGATTCACATGATATGGTTCAACCTGTTGAAACTGTGTGGTCAAATGTATTATTTTGTCCGAGCAGTAATCATTATTTTGAGAATAGTGAAAGTCAGGGTATTTTTGTGGCTTATAAAGAAAGTGAGTCTAGCTGGAATGATGAGGTAATTCCAGTACAAATTTCTGAAAATAGTGCCGATACTAATGCTAGTGGTTTAGAAAATAAATCATCGGACACTTCTATTAATACTATACCTGATATTATTAATGCTATACCTGATATTATTGATGCTATACCTGATATTTTAGATGATATTCACACATCTGTTAATGAAGGAAATTTAGTAGATGACGAAGTATGCGTTACGGAAGTTAGTGAATACTTATTAGTTGACGACAATAAAAATTCTTTAAACGATAGTAGGAACTTGCTAGGTGATGATATTATTTCAAGTTTCCAGCCGAATGGGGATTGTGTAGGCCAGGTTGATAATATGGTTTTAAATAAAGTACATGAAAACCAGACTGAGAATCAGGATGAAAAGTTGACACAGAGTTATACTGTAGGTAGTTTAGCTGATGCTTCGGAAGTTATAGAGAAAGTTTGCAATAAAACGCACGAGTACGAAAAGCTTAATCTTCCTAAAACTGAAGCAGTGTTAAAGAATTTAAATGATAACGATTCTGATATCGCAAGTTTCAAAGAGACTTTTTCGTCAAAAGAGGATAAAACTAAAGTTAAGGGGGATAAAAAACGTGAAAAAGAGCCTTCAGGTTCCAGCATTAAAACTGCAAATACTGAAGTAATTAAGGCGGTAAACAAGAAGTCGTATAAGCACAAATACCAAAAACAGTGTCAGTTTGTTGAAAAACATGACACAAGTAGAGAGATAAAGCCAGTTACTAAACACGTTGGTGCGACGTATAAGTTTCAAAAAATAGAATCTGCATTAAAATCTACTACCGATACAAGCAAAAGTACGAAGAAAAGTAAAGTGTGCACTACAAAACCTCCATCTAAGGATGAACGTGGCACACATAAGGTACACAAGGTTATCAAAAGGAAGAATGACAATTTTAAAGCTCCTTTGCATAAGTACAGGGAACGCAAGATTTCTGCCGCCCAGCAAGGTTGGCCTCCTCCCAAGAGACCTCCTGTCCATCGTCAAGCCGGACCAGCGCCTCAGGACCTACGACCTGCTGCACGAAGGATGACCACACGGTCAACGAACCCCTTTACTAGGACTGCGACCATCAAGAGAGGTTCCACGGATTGGACAAACTGGTGCAGTGAAGTTGCTGCATTCATGAGGAACAAGTCTTGTATCAACTTTCTTATTCTAACTCCCACCCTTTAATAAAATCGAACCAAATTGGTTTGAAGTTCCCCATTGTATATACTGTGTAAACATTTTGAGGGGAAGTGGTGAGGCACTGAAAAAAAAAACGGTATACTGTTGTTTTATAAATTTTTGAAGGGGACATGTAGTGAAAAAAAATACATACTAACTACAGATAACAAACAACTAACATACTAACTTCGCAAATCATAACACATATACATTATAAATTGGGGGAGAGCAGATACAGTCAAGAAATGTCATGCTGTGCAATTGTGTTGTCACTTTTAATTAAAATAGGTTTTTTAGGGCGCAGTTGGCCAGCCCAGTATCCGCAACTCTGCAAATCCACTGTGTAATGGTGTCACCTGGACCCTTCGGGGTTAGTTTTGTAAAATGGTAGTGGCGTTTTTCCCCCACACAACGTGTGGAAGGTTTTTTGGCTTTGCCACCCATTATGTAAAAAGTCAGACCAGCACGCGTTTTCAATTAGTTAACTGAAGCCGTTCAGACCTCAGTTACCTAATTTTTTTTTTCGAGGGAGGCCAGTGTAAGGTATACACAAGATTCGATTCACAAGAATCGAACTTTTGAGTGAATTAAAGAAGCTGCTTCAGATATGCTAATTTTGGCGTACGCGCTTAGTATAAATACCACGCAGCGTCATTAATGAAAAAAGGAAAAGGGAGTTGTTGTTAAGGTTGAAAAGGTGTTATCCTGCGCTAGTGCTTTTTACGGGCCAGAAGTTTACGTGGCAGTACTGCTGGTTTGACTTACTGTTCGTGAGTATAAAAATATATTGTCCTTAAAAGCTGTATTTACATTCCGTACAAGTAGTACGCATGCTTATTGCTGTAAAAGCCAATTATATGTGCAGCGAATTCAATAAATATTATTTCATGTATAAACTGTGTTTGTATATAATTCAAATAGAGTGCCACTTCAAATTATATACACCCAAGTCTGGGTAGAAGTGAGCATAGATTCTCTATACTTCACTATCTGCCATATTTCGGGACGCGCGACAGATTTTACGAGAGGAAACCACGAGGAAAGACTATTAATAGCATCGCGCTGATTGACGGGTTGACCACGCCCCATCCCTATCGACGGTGCAAACGTCACGAAGCGTTATGCGTACCTTGAATAAAGTGTAGGTTAGTTAGACCGGGGATGAGAATTCGATGATATAGGATATGCGGTGAGACGCTCCGCGTTTTTGGAAATGCCGATCGCTAGACGCTCCACATTTTTGGAAATGCTGAGCGCTAGACGCTGTGCTAAATGGAGAAGTGGTTTCACCTTGAATCGAAGTAATAAACGTCAGAAAATGGACATTGCTCTATATCTTACTGTGTCGGAGTTCCTTCCCACAACGCCATGGACTTGTATGAATACGTATAACTGTGAAATCCTATGAAAAAATGAGCGTGATTCAACACTTGTCATATATATATATATATATATATATATATATATATATATATATATATATATATATAAGACACGTTTTAATCAATAGAGATATTAATTATTAATCAGGTTTCTGAATTTTTGTTTTACATAAACTAACAGCACTACTTAAAAGAGACTAAACACTACGCCTATTTGGCGCTCATCATGTAGGCTTTTTTGATAATTTCTCGCATTAAACAAGTTTCTCCTCATGCTCACATATATAAAAATGTAGCAGCCTTTTTAGGTAGACAGCTGGAATTCCCTATTTCTTAAATGCGAAATCTTTCTAGGTTAAATAGCATATATACCCAGTCATTTTCAGAGTAATGTTAAGAAATTACTTGAAATATTAAGTTTATCTCTGAAAATGCAACAATATACCAAAATCTATATTTGTTTTTTTTCACACATTTATGTTAGTAAAACTTTTTAAAAAGGGGATTGGATTTGAAAAAGAAAAAAGAAGATTGAAATGCTTCCTAGTTATTGTAAACACGGAAAAAATTAATTTTATTAACAGTTCTTTTGATCCTTCGTTCGTTAAAAATTAACCTTGCAAAAATAATAATATTTTGCTCAATGTTTCATAGCTATTGTAAACAAGGAAAAATACATTTCTTTTAACTGTTCTTTTGATCCTTTATTCACAAACAATTAAACTTGCAATAGTGATTTGCCTGAATGCCTAAATGGATTGCCCAAATGTTTCATAGCTATTGTAAAAAGGTAACAATGTATTTCTTTACAAGTTCTTTTGATCCTTAATTCGCAAACAAGTAACCTTACAATAGTAATTTGCGTGAAAGCCTAAATATCTTGCCCAAATATTCCATGGCTATTGTAAAAAGGTAAAAATACATTTCTTTTAACAATTCTGTCAATCCTTAATTCACAAACACTTAACCTTGCAATAATAATTTGTCTGAATACCTAAAAATCTTGCCCAAATGTTTCATAGCTATTATAAATGGGTAAAAATACACTTCTTTCAACAGTTCTTTTGATTCTTGATAAGCAAACAATAAACGGTACTCTTCCTTTAGCGGTTCACATTTTGTGTTTATCTAAACAAGTATCATCCTTGGCGAGAATGGAAACAAGTGACCATGACAACCCTATGAATACGGCTGTATAGATGATAGATACGCTAAAGTTTAAAGAAACATTGTAACACTATTAAACACGGCGCGTTGACGATATTCAAATTTTAATCATGAAAATTTGGCACCTACCTGTATTAGAAGAAGGAACTGTATCTTTTTTTCAAGAAAACAGGATTTTGCCATTAAATAAGACTTGTGAAAATAAACATCAAATGATATTGTATTTCAGTGATGTTACCGACTGGCGATGCAACGTATCTTCATGTCTCTGAAAAAGTGTTGTAGCACATGGTTTAAGACTCCATTACTATTCTCAAAAAACTTACGTCATTGCTGTTGTCGTATCTGTGACATACATGACATAAAAACCATGATATATCAATTTTTAAACTATTATTTCTAGGAGAAGGGGGGTAAATAACTAGAGGTATGCATTGTTTTGCCTTTTATTTACGGAAAAATTTTCTGATAAGGTTTGAGCTCTTTTTGCTCAATTGGTATGGCCCGTCCGTTTGCTTTCTAGCGTAAATTTCCAAATTGGTTGAATAAAACATTGCATAAATTTCCAAATTAGTTGAATAAAACATTTTGGAAACAACAACAATCCTCAAAAATACAGCTACAAAACAAAAAATCAGATTGATCGAAAATACTTACGAATCTGCTGTAGTCGTATCTGAGAGATAAAAGGCTTGTGATGTCAATAACCTTTACTTTATAAGAACGAAATCAAATCTGACATCTAGCACCCCTCCTGCTAGGAAGATAGATGGGAAAGCAGCCTCCCTCTCTACGAATGGATTTGCAGTCAGCAAAAATAGTTACCGTGTATCTCATGGATATAAGGTTAATAATCGAATGATAAAACATCCCCATTGCCTTTTCTTGCTGCTCCCAGGCTCCTGTATTCCAGGCGCGAAGAAATGACTTCCATAAAATGGTTCGAAAAACAGCTTGAAATGTCCCACAACTGAGTTGTAGACTGGAACAACTGCACGATAAAAGTGTGCAGTTCCTCATTAGAGAAACGCGACCACAGATCGATGAGGTAGACGAAAGCTTTTTCACTAAACGAAAAAACCAATCTGGTCTTTTCTTACCGCAATAGTGGCATATGTACAGAAACAAATGAAAGCTTTCTAGTACAAGTACCAAACAGTTCAATGTCGGGAAAAATGGAAGAAATTACGAACAACGTAAACAAAGGACCCATCATTTATTCGAATTCGTGGAAAGCGTAATGCACTACAGAATTAGATGCAGATGAATTCCGACACTTCAAAGTTCAATTTTTAGAATCCGGAAATTCGCGAACACTAAAATTTGACAGATTATGGGAAAGCGCCAAATAGCGAAATAAGGAACATCGAGGAACGGCATGGCATTATTTGCAATCATACCTAAATGAATTTCTTTGGCG
This sequence comes from Dolomedes plantarius, assembly GCA_907164885.2. NCBI lineage: Eukaryota > Metazoa > Arthropoda > Arachnida > Araneae > Dolomedidae > Dolomedes > Dolomedes plantarius. Next base: position 70,745,346 of record OU015493.1, on the reverse strand, counting down.
ACAACAAAAAAAAAAGATCCGTTTGAAGAAATTTTGAAGGACATTAATGATTTTTGCTCTCCTACCTAATTATTTACTAAATAATGAATAAAATCCCTGTTTAGTCTGAATTTTGTTCATTAGCGCACATTAATCCCAAGAATTACAGTTAATAAACAAACAAAAAAAAACCGAAAAATGCGACATGGGAACCATATTTGGTGATTTATCACTTGAGCTCCGCTGAAGAAAAAGTACCCAATTAACCTTGCATTTAGTGTCCCTCACTTCCGTGTTGATTTATTTCGTACTCATTCTCATGATGCTTAGACATATACGGAACTCGTAATACCACGCCAAAAGTCAATCTCTATTTAAAATCCTCCCTGCCATTCTTTAATTATGCTTATTAGTACATTTGTTTTGAAAGCATTCATTCTTTTTGTATATTAAAGATAGGAATATTTATATCATAAATATCAATTTGGATCACCCTGATGTGTTTCTACCTCCAGAAAAAAAACTGTAAGTAGCAATGATGCTAAAGAGAAATGAAACAAGAGTGCTGAAATTCAAAACTGCATTGCACGATGCTATAAAACCGTAACTCTGGGATTCTTTAACTATAAATCTCAGATACTGCTACAGACGTTACCCAGAAATTTAAATTAATCATTTAGAATCAGGCAGTGCATTCAATAAGACATAAAGACTTATACGAGAATCACTTAATGTCCTTGTGATAGATTTGTTGGTCTATTTGCTCGCATAAATCTGATTTATTCGAGAAAATAACCATAGATATGGCATGAAACGTTTTTGTTGAAATATGGTATAAAAGGGAATGGAAAGTTCTTTACTTGGAAGAAAAATGAACTCCTTTAAATTCTGGAGAGATTTGATCTATGAATCTCCTTTAGCATTTTTGTTGCAACAAAGCATTAAGGTGAAAAAAAAATCATGTTTTGAGAAAACATTTTAACAATTTCTTACAGCTACAAAACGTGTTTAAAATTTGCTTTTCCTCTTTTTTTTTAACTAGACTTTAATTTTAATATACAAAGTAACATACTTGAAACACGAAATATTACAAGCATCCACTTACCTAATGAACTTAGCAGTCAGTATGCTTCGAATCATCAATTTAAATTTGTGAAAATTAAAGTATTATCAATGGTAGTTATTTATTATTAGGATTAATGGTATTTACACCCTTAACAAATATTTATATTAAATTTTATATCTTAATATGAAGTGAAACTATTACACCAATTATGCAAGTAATTTAATATTACTGACATAATTGATTTCTGGAGACTCTTTAAATTGCTGACAATCAATGATTGCTGTTTGTTACTAGGATTAATAATATTTCCCCCTGGATAAATATTTCTATTTAATGTGATAATACGCTAGCACAAATAATTTCAATTTCTGAACAACAATTTTAGTTACCGATGGTATTTCCAACATCGAAATTAAATTCGATAGTTGTGTTTTATTATATATTTAAAATGTAGATGTATTTATTCATATTATATTATATAATTCTAATTGATAATTTTGATATAAAGTCAATATTTAATGTGCTCTGGGGTCTACGTAACGTTTGTAAAGTGATTCGTTATGATATTTTATAATACAGAGTGCCTCAGAATGGAATCTCACACTTGTGAAGGTTAGTGGTAAGGGACCTTCTTTTGCGTAATGTTATGGTGAAATTTCTTATACTTTTGACTTTCTGTTTTTGCAATGTGGGGATCTTGGCGCCTTGGAATGTTTTTGGCTAGACCTGCATCCTATTCAGAAAGTTTCCCTTTGACGTAACCCACTCGGTTAGGCCTCCTGATAAAGAGACCGGTCAATTACCTCGATATATTTTTTGGATTGATTTTATATTTTGATTCTATTATGGCTACAGAATCTTGCATTTATGTTGCGTGGAGCGCTAAATGCAGATTTCTGTTAATTTTTTCGACGGTCAGTACGTTCTTCTTGTAAATTAAACATTTACTTTTTTATTGAATTATTTACTTTTTACTTACTGGTAAGGGAAGCAATAAGTGTATGGAGGCGCGGGAGGGGGCAACAGGTCGGGTGGATTTCCTAACTGTCAGTACACACCATGATTCATTCCGATGAACATCGTGGTTTCGTTATCTAGGGGTTCTTTAAAGCCAACGATTCTGTAACCGTGACACAGGGGGCATTTAGATCACAATTGCGGCTCTATACAACTGATGCAGTTCCTCGTCGAAAAATAATCTTGTGATGAGTTTTAACACTTTGAGGGGCGCCGTTTGCACGATGCAAACGCATAAATCTAGCCTTTTTTCCTTGTATTCAATGTATTTCAGTTAAATGATCAGAAAATGTCTAGTGCTTCCATCTGTTATCAGTTTAAAGAATTAAAAACATATTGCAATCTTTTAATTGGAAAATTTTTCAAGATACTTTAGGTTAAAAAAATCGGGGTAAAATCTGCATCGTGCAAACGGTGGAGGTTATTGCCTCTGAAAGGGTTAAACGTGAAAACAAGTGAGTCTGCATTATCAAGGAAACCAAGTGGTCAACCTCGGAATAACAGAACACCTGAAAATGTGCAACGAGGCCGTGAGTCTCCTATCCGGTAGGAAATTTCAGCCATTTCCCCAGAGATGACCAACGGAGTGATGGAAAACTTTAGAGAACGGCTTCGGCAGTGCATTGCAAATAACAGGCACCACCTGAGTGATATTATTTTCAAAACTAGCGGGGAGAAAATTATACTGTTAGTAATTTTCGAAAATATAAATCTTTTTCAGAAAGTTCCATTTAACTTTTATCAATCACCTCAAACAGCCATTCTCTCTTTAAAAACGTCACGAATATTTATTTTTGACTTCAACTTAATTAAAAACAATAAAAAAGATTATATCTTTATATGAAGTGAAACTATTTAACGCAGTTCGAAAATAGATAATCTCACCTTCCTCAATACCAATTTAAATAGTGGAAAATCTTTTAACAATTCGCAAAAAGTATACGAAAAAATATTTTAAATGAAAATTAAATTTTTTTTTTGCGTATAATTTTCATATGAATACCAACAACATTTATTTGAACTTCCATCACAAGATAAAGCGGCATTCCCAGAGCAATCATAAATATTCTCATTTCTTGTATTGCTTCGAGATTTATAAAATAAATGCTTTTAAACGCAATAAATATGCTTATTCACATTGGAGCCCAAGAGCAGCTTCCATCTCAAAAGAGTAATGTGAAATCTTTTATTCGTTTTGCAGACTTTTTTATTTTACCTCAATTCGAGTATTCAATTCATGGTAAGTACAATTTTTCTCATAAAAAGATTCATAAATTCTTTGACTGTTTTATTTCTTTCAAAGAGAAGAGCATTTATACCATTTGAATTCTAAATGCCCTAAAATAAGCAATTTTTTCAAAAGACTAGTTTTCAAATGCTTCCTTGAACAGGACTTCTTTATTTCTCTCCTTTAAATGCTGTGAAAATAGATTTTTGAGGCAGATTTCACCGGCAAATTTTAAGGCGTGAATGAATATTTCAATTCCGTTATCCCATTTTGAAAGTCATACCCACAGAAGAAAAAAAGAATCACTGATGTAATATATACATAGATAAGAAAACGTAGGAAAATAATTCTATAAGTCAGATTTATTACGGTAGAAGACTAGTTATTTTTTAAAATACATGACGCACGTGTATTTAATTTCCGAAGGATTACGTTCCTCCATAATGGTCTTCCAGAAAGCAAAATTTCAGACTCTAAAACCGTTCGTCATCGTGAGTTATAATCTTGGCGGCATGCTAAACCTAGTCTGTATCCTTTGGACAAGCAGTAAAAAGTTAAGCAGAAACGTACCAAAATGCACCAAAATTTTGACTTACATACATACATATACATATATATATATATATATATATAGATGATAGATAGATAGATAGATACTTATATAAAAGAGGTAAGCAACGATAAGTAATCCTACGTTAATAACCCGCGGTAGTTTGATCAGAAGAGACTACCTGAATTTTTTTTTAAACTAAAGTGCATTATGAGGATCCAATTTTTTTTTTCAATTTAGAATCGCATGACCTAAAGATGCAATAAGACAATTTTAAATTAACTTGACTCTTTTCCCTTAATTTTTACATAAGCGTATTTATGTACCTCAGCATGAAGAGTATTATAAAATTTAGATATGATACTTTACATTCATTTACATTTTTATTCTTAGAAACACACACATATGTATACAAACGCCTGAAAAATAGCCATAAAAAGTGTTTGCAATGTAATGACTCAATTTTATATTATTTGGTGCGCTGATTTCAACTATGACATACATTTTTCTCAATCACGTAAGGGTTTTCACAAAATGGGCTTGAATATATGCGCAAGAAAGCCTACTGTACATATTCTGGGGAGAAGAAGGTATTTTCAAGATATTTTTAAGTGTTTTATTTACAAATGAATTAATATATCAAATAATTGGATATGATTTGCTATATATATATATATTAATTAGAAATTATATTAATCAGAACAGTTAATGGTTACTATTGTTTAATGTATCCTGGATTCATATATCCTCAATACTTTCTTTTCCTTTTTCCCTGAAATCTCGTTTTACCACTTTGTCTGTTGTAGTCAGTACGTGGGACTTCTCTGTGTAGCATCTAACAGTGGTCCGCTATCATATTGATGTTCCATCTACCTTGGTATCTGCCCTCCATCTCCTTGATATCTTGGTGAAATCTTTCATCCTAGTCTTCATTAACTGCACCAAGATTTGGGGGAAAGTAGTCCAAATGCGAATTTTAAAAATGCACTTTCAAACTCATTGAACAACTCAAGGCTTTGAATTTCATTAACATGTTTTCCACTCTCGGTTTATAGTTGGGGTCCTTAACGTTCCCGAGAAATTTTGTAATGACTTCCTTGAAAGCTCTGCAGGCCACTTTTTGACGCGAAACAATTTTACTTTCAAAAATATCGTCTTTAAAAAGTTTCCGAATATCTGGACTTACGAAAACACCTTCCTTTATTTTTGCTTCCGACAGTCCTGGAAAATTGTTGCCTAGGTATTTAAATCCCTGACCTTCTTTTCAAGCGAATCTTGATGTGAAGTGGAGGCAACAGGACTTCCCTGGGATCAACCAAACTTTCCTTTACTGCAAAATAAGAGAAAGATTGGGTAGATCCAACTCTTACTTAGCAGAACTCAGAGCTATTCAACTTGCAATTAAATATATGATCAACAATAATATTGAACGGAGTGATATTTATACTGACTCAAGAAGTGCCCTGGAAGCTCTAAAATCTCTCAACGAAAAAGGTGAAATAGTTGGTGCCATAAAAAAGCAGATCAAAAATAATAATATACAAATCTGTTTCCACTGGGTTAAGGCCCATGTGGGAATTATCGAGAATGAGGAGGCTGATAAAACGGCCAAGGAAGCTACCGAACTAACGGAAATAAGCTGCTTTCATAAGTGGACTAAACAGAAAATCAAGACCTTACTAAATATAGAAGAAATAAAGGAATGGCAAGAGAAATGGGACAATAGCCATAAAGTCAAAAGAGTTAGGGAAATTTATCACGATGTCAACATACATATATTATGTGCTAACTTCTACATAAACCAAGCTATAACAGGACACCGTTCATTCGGTAGCTACCAAGCAAGATTTCATGGAAAGAGTGATGTTTGTCAATGCCAAGAGACACAAACTCCGGATCGTTGTTTATTTGAGTGTCCTTTGTTTACTGTCTATAGAAACAATTTACCCAATGATTTTGCTAACTGGGCTAAACTTAAAATCTTTTCTGATTACTATTGTAAAAAATTTGTTTTTTTATGTCAGACTTACTTCAGATTCATTTTCTTTCCCCTCCTACGGCTTCGTCTTGAGGCGGGTGGCCGGTTCTTTGCGCTGCTGTTGGGATTTTTCCGTCTCTTAGTGTATTTGTTTTATCGTACTGTCTGTTTGTGTTCTCGTAGTAAATAAGGCCACTTTGAATTTAATAGTATTATAGCGGTTTTTATTCGTTTTTGCTCTGTTCAATATTAAGAACTATCTACTTACCTAGTTTTTTTTTCTCTTGGCACCTCTGTGTGGCTACGTTTCCTTAATTAAAAAAAAACTGTATTCTTCAACAACCTATATTTCCTACAGTTCACTAGGCTTTGCTAATGTAATGTTTTTCTGGTATTTTGAGTATCTTCGTCATGTTCTCCTTCTTTAAATCTTCATTGCACTGCGAAGTATAAGAAGCATGGCCCAGCGGTACGGTCCAGCTTCAACTGTTTAGAACAGGTGTGGTTGTGAATTCGATTCCCGGTGGTGTCAACATATGAAGTTTGTGATGGCGGTGAAGACTTGGGACCGTATTGCAGGAACATCAAAAAACGATTTCGTAGGTGCTAAGGGAGAGGGAAAGATAAAGTTATTTAGTTTACAATTAAATTATTCTCTATGTACATGCTCACTTAATTTCTCTAAATCTTGCTTACTTTAAAAAATGAAATTAAAAAAAAAACTATAAAATATATAATTACTGCTATATATGACTACTAAATATAAAATTTTTAATTTATGCAGTCAATCTCAGTGTTTATATGGGTTTTATAATGGCTGTATCTTATGAATTCAAATTAATTCGTAATTAATATTAATAATTAAATAAAATGCAAATTAATCGAGTGAATATTTAAATCGAGTGAATATTTATTTTAATAATTTGTTTATAACAATTCGGTTATTTAATTGGGCTCTCTTGCTCCATTCTGAATATGCTTCTAATATTTAACTGATTCATACCTGAAATTGTTATAATAAACTGTTAATAAGCCCTTTTTATATATATATATATATATATATATATATATATATATATATATATATATATATATATATATATATATATATATATATATTTGGCGTTAAATTGAAACATTAATTGTACCTGGTTATTGTTGTTCCCATGCTTATTGTGGTCTTCACTAATAGCTTTTTAGCTACGGGGTTATGTTTTCACTTTTAATGTAACCATTTATACTAAGAAATATGAATGTTAAAAAATTATGTTGGGTTTTAACTTTTTTAGGGCGTAGCTCTTGAAAGCAATGGACGTCGACATCTTGTTTTAGGCTTCCAGTGTACTTAGACCTCATAGTCGACTAACTTCTTGCTTTTCGCAATTACTTGGTTTTTTTTACTCTGTTGAGTTAAAGTGAAATTTGTTTTAGTAGTTTCTTCTACGGCTTTGTTGTTATAGGGAAAGAATAAATTTAAACATGTACAAACTATTAGTGTTATTTAAATTTTTATTGACAATTTCGGGTTGCTTACTTTTGTTTACTTTTACTTTGTTTGCTTTTAGTTGGTATGGAGGCCGCCATATTTGTATGGGCTTCAAGCTTATGTGGCTAATAACTGGATAATTCCCTTGTACTAGCTAATTTACGCGTTACCTTTTAACATAAATTGAGGTTTTTATACAATTCAATTAACTTAATGGTAATAAAGTTACTTACCGCTGGCTTGAGGTGGTAGACTTGGGTTGGAGCTCAACACGGGTACTCTGAATCTCTGGATTCACGGTGCTGGTTTATATGTCAACAGTTACATTATCTGCCGGCTGGCTCCTATCTCTGAGCTAGGATTTCTTGCTTGCTTATATTAATTAAACTGGTACCTAAAATTGTTTGTTTTGTCTGTGTATTTTGTAAAGGAAAAATTATTTGTTTTTTTTTTTCATTTTCATGCATACCAAATATATGGTCTGTGTAATTATTGTTTTATTACATAGCAAAAATTTACGTATTAAAAATTAGGGGTGCTTTTCTAAATTTCATTGGTTAAAATCTTGACTTTCTGTGGTTCGGGTTATGAGGTTCCAGATTCGTATCTGAATGGTGAAATAAGGAATTCCATTATTGTAAAGTGCTAAAGTGCGCTAATTTATCAAAAAAAATATGTTTAAATAATTATTGTGGTAACAATAAAAAAAATCTTTAATTGAATTGAAAAGCTTGTTTTTCTTTTCATTTCTGCAATGCATTATGGTTTTTAGCAATTAATGGCTAATGTCTAGGATTATGGTTAAAATGTATTGAATTCTAGTTTATGGTCTACGTAGTTCGTTGAGTACTTTGTGTTGTATTTATTGTATTGTTTAATTAATATATGGTTAATGTGTTGATTATTAATGCATTGTTAGTATTTATATGAAATTACTATTGCACTTAACATTGTAACTGTAAGTGAATTGTGGATTTCCTGGGTGTCGTATTATATGTACTACTAATGCGCTAGGAATCAACCGATGCAGTTGACTTATTTATAAAATTTGTTATTGTAATTTGGAATATATAATTTAGTGTAATCTGTAAACTGTAGCTTGTAACAATTTGTAATTCGTGCTTTGTAATTTTTAATTCATGTAATTCAACATTTTCTCTTCTTCAGGCTCTCTGGGTCGTGGTTATTTTTTTCTTATTGTTTTTACTCAATTCAAACAGAATTGTCATGTATATCTAATAGTCGGAGATCACCTATGCATTCCCTGAAAATATGAATGTATTTGTATTTTAATTACTGATCTTTACAGTAAAGAAGAAAAGAGAGAAAAAAAGAGAAAAAAAAAGTCGGACTGAACAGCAGTGGTACCGGGGACGCCTTTCTTCCCTCTTTTATTTTTCTCGTTGCTATCCTCTTTTTGTGAGGTTTAACTTTTAATTTTGTTTAATTCCGATTTGGTGGCAAATTAGTCATTGCGCTCGTCCTCCGGACTTAGTGCTAGCGGGATTGTTATGGCGCGACCAGTTATATTTCTCTTGCTGATACGCGAAAGCGTGGGGAGCTGATGTGGAGTTTAGAGTTTCCTTTACTGCATTTTTGTTTCTAGATGTTAATGCTTTCCTTTGCGGCCACTCCTTTTTAATTCAATGATTCTTTTAATTCCGACTGTCCCATTCACACAAGAAGCAAGGGTACTTGGTGTATCCTGCTTGTTGTCCAAGAAGCATGCAAAGCAGTTTTAGATCACCGCATATAATCCATCCATGTTCTTTATATTTCAAATGTGGGAGAATCAAAGCTAAAAACTCGTAAGATTCTTTCAGGTACACAGAACGTCCTATTGGTTCTGAAGCATACTTGCTGCCTTTATGCAGAAGCACTGCTTTGAGGCTTATTTTTGAAGAGTCAATAAAGAGCCTCCACTCGTTCACGTCATACTGTATATTAAAATTCTCCATCAATCCAGAGACATTGCTACAGTAAACTGAGCCACTATCTTGAGTATGGAACGAAATATGTTTCTCTCTTTCTGAACCATGAGAAAGAGGTACCAGGAGCCAATAAATTCTTTTGCTTTAGCCTGGAGCCTAGGAGTTCGGCAGATTCATTAGTAAGTCCCAAATCTCTGACGAAATCATTCCATTCCAGCTATGAAAAAAATTTGGGCTTGCTCCTATCTGAAACACCGTGGTACTACTCGTCATAAGTCTCATCTTTGTCGTCACATTCTTCAGGAATGTCTTCTAGTTTCTCAGTAGGTTTAGGTACAGATATTTATGAGCTATGAGGAACAGGGCGTATTGTCGGTGGGATGTTTGGATAACATATTTTTTTCTTATTAATTAAATTGTACCCCTTCATACACTGCTGGCGACCCAAATTGCAACACGAAGAAAGACAAGAGATATCACAACAAAATTTATTTTGTAGATAACATGTTGACCAAGTATCAAATCATTAAATTTAGAGACTTCTGTGAAGTGTGGATCCTGCCAAAATCAGTAGCCAGAGTAGCCGCCATTGTTGGAGATCACCGCTGCCACACGCCTCGGCATTGATTCAAAGAGACTTTGGATGAGTTTTTGGGGTACAGCAGAACAAGCAGCTTCCACACGTTGCCAAAGTTGATCTGCTGTGGCAGCTGGGGATGGAATCTGAGTCAATCGTAGAGCAACCATGGAACACATGTTTTCTATCGGCCAAAGATCCGGAGAGAGAGGCGGCCAGGGAAACAATTCAATCTGGCAATTGACGAAGAACCGTTGGACAATGCGTGCCACGTGTGGTCGCGCATTATCCTGTAGAAATATGGCTGTGGGCAAGCCCTGAAGGTAAGGAAGGACAACTGGCTCCAACACCTCGGAGATGTAGCGCTGGCTGTTTAAATTACCAGCAATGCGTTCTAGAGGTGTGCGAGAGTGATATTCAATAGTGCCTCATACCATAATACCTGGTGCAGGACCAGTGTGGCAGTGCATAACGCAGCTGTTCAGCATCCTCTCTTCACGGTGTCTCCAGACTCGAATGCGACCATCGTGGTGTTGCAGACAGAAGCGTGACACGTCAGTAAAGACAATTTCATTCCATTCTGCCGTCCACATCCTTCTGCAATCGCACCATTCGCGGCGGAGACGTCTGTGGTTCTGCGTCAAGGGTAGACAAAGCAATGGACGTCTTGCGGACAGACCACTCTGCTGTAAACCGCGTCGAATGGTACGCGAAGACACTGGATGATGCGTTACAGACTGCATGTGCTGTGCTGTGGTTCGTGATGTGACTGAGCGATCCGTCATTGCCATGCTCACAATTTGCCTGTCATCACGTGAAGTGGTGCGGTGAGGTGGATGCGATCGAACACGCCGGTCCGTCGTACCCTCCTGCATCCAACGATCACATATCCGCATTACAGTTGCTTGGTTTCGTCCAACACGACTACCGATTTCCCTGAAAGATAATCCACAATCTCGGTAGGCCACTATCCTTCCTCTGTCGAACTCGGATACGTGATCAAAGGATGATCGCTGTTTTCGACGAGGCATAATTGATCGTTTTTTTAAAAAAAACCACAAGAAAAACACAATTGCCGAACTTGAAATCATCGAAATCTCCAAGCCTTAAATAGCACGTGATGTGAATTTGCGCTGAAATTCTAATCATTTGGATATCTCACCTCCACTAATGTATGTTGTAAATTTCATGTTATTTGCATGTTTCCTTCAGGGTGTTGCATTTACAGTGGCCAGCAGTGTATTACATGAACAGAAGTAGCAGTCATCTGTATGATTTTTGGGTTCCTTCCAGATCGTAGGGATTCAAAAACGGAAAAGAATGTTCGTGCTTTTGACCACTTTCTAAATTCCTCCCAAATCAAAATTATCGATTTGAGAAATTTTAAATTTTTCAATTTTCAGTTATTTGAAAAAATGGTAAGTCATGGAATTGTTTTACTATTTTTCCTAAAATCTGAACCACAGTTGTATTCGATATCGTGATATATATATATATATATATATATATGTATGTGTGTGTGTGTATGTGTAAGTAATGAATTGGAAGGAAAAGAGATCGGAGGACACGTAAGATTATACTGTCATAAAAGCTGTCGCGGGCGATGCAAATTTCCTGTGTGTAGTCGTGGTAGACATCGGTAAACGAGTGGCCGGCACGAAGAAGAAAAACTTTGAAATCCACTACCAGAAAAGAAGAGGCAAACGTTCGGTCACATTTTCAAAGATTTATTGAAAACATACTTTCTACTTGACAATTTGTATGTCGGACGATCATATCAACTAAATTTTTCCGGAGCATTATGTACAAAGGGCCAAAAATTTAAACGAGGGATAATGATCTGATGCGATAAGATAAAGTTAATGAAGGGAAAGGTTTAAAATTCGTTTCATATATATATATATATATATATATATATATATATATATATATATATATATATATATATATATATATATATATATATATACTCATGGACTAAAAAATTAGCGCACCAAGAAGGAGTCGTCAAAATGAAACGAAATTTTACATACGTAATGACTACTTTGATATAAGTAAATGATAAGATAATCAAAGAAAAAGGATAATTTATTTCAGAGAAAAAGGCAAAAGAACGGATGAGTTAATACTCCGTTGGACCCCTCTAGCGCGAATGCACGATGCGATACGATCGGGCATTGAGTCATACCAGTTCTGTATGATGTCTTGAGACATTTCGTTGCATATTTCCTGTAACCTTACCTCTAGTTCGTTCAAACTCGTGGGTTGCCCAACTCGTCGTCCCAAATGATCCCAGATATGCTCGATTGGAGACAAATCTGGGGATAGGGCAGGCCAAGGAAGGGTAGTAACAGTGCGGAGACAGTCTTGACACCCTTGCCGTATGAGACCGAGCATTGTCTTGTTGAAAAATGGCTCCTGGGAGCCGTTGCATGAGTGGCAACACATGTGGTTGCAGGATTTCATGAACATACCGCTGGGCTGTCATGGTGCCACGGAACAATACTAGGGGTGACCGTGTATTGTAGGCAATGGCACCCCATACAATCACACCAGCTGTGGGAGCGATGTGTCGCTGTACAGCAAAGGCAAGATTGAAGCGTTCACCGCGGGCTCTCCACACACGAACACGATTGTAATCACTGCCGAGATTGAATCTGGATTCGTCGCTAAAGACGACATGGTTCCATTCCGCTGCAGTCCAGTTACCTCGTGCACGGCAAAACTCCAAACGGAGGCGTCGATGGGTGGGCCTCAAGGGCAGCACACATAATGGGCGTCGCGATACCAACTGTCCTTCAGCCAGGCGCCTTCGTATGGTTCGAGAAGACACAGAGGCCCCTAGTGAAGGTGCTACCTGTGCCTGAATGGCGGCCGATGAAGCAGTTGGCTGTACGCGTGCATTTCTTACGATGTGGCGATCTTCTCGACGACTGGTCTGTCGAGGACGTCCTGAGCCTGGTCTTCGTGTACATGACATCTCTCGGATCCTCTGGTCCCAACACCTCCTCACAACACAATCAGAGCGGCCTAATTGACGAGCTACTCGCCTAGATGACCACCCAGCTTCCATAATCCCGACGATCCCCCCCCTCTCAAACTGCGACAACTGCTTATATTGTCTTCGAACACGGCGTAATGGCATGTCTATCTCAGCTCTTCCTTTGTAAATGATTCAGCACATTCAAACAAGCTTTGGTTACCTGTTTTATACTCCACAGAGTACGATGTTCAACGCCCTCTACCGGCTATACGTAATGCGCAATCACGCCGCATTTCTAATCATTTGCATATCTCCCCGACATGTACCTTCATTGCAAGTTTCGTTACTATCCCGCAATTATTTCTTGGTGCGCTAATTTTTTTGTCCATGAGTGTATATTATTTTCTGTAATTATTTTAACATTATCATATATGTATTTGTTTTTCCCTTATTCTTTCTTTCGAGGGCTTTAAATACAAGAAACTAATTAATGTTTTGCGTGTTAACATATTTTTTGTTTGAAAAGGCTGCAATATGTTTTTCTTAGGACTATTCTTCATCAGTTTCTTCTCAAGCCACATTCTTAAACGTCTCGTCATATTTTGTTTTCAGTTTAAAGTTACATTTATTTATATCTTGAATGAAGTGATTTATTTTCTTTAGATTTCGGCTAGTAAAAATATATTTTTTTAAATTCTTATTTTTCATTCACCACTAAATACTTCTTTCAGAATGATTCGAAATAATTTTTCTTTACTGTTCAAGTACACATTCACACATGAATTTCTCTTTTAAATTTATTCGTTATTACAGGAAACAGCGAAAGTATAAACACGTGCCTGGACGCACCAAAGTTTTTTTGTATTGTTGTAAATAGCTGTAAATATTTGTGAATATTCTTTTTTTCTGATTAATTTATATTTCCTTTGTTTTAGATATAATTTATTTCAGAGATTCCCAACCGTTTTAAGTTTCCGACACACTTTGGAATGAGATTAGAAACTTGGAGAACCATTATTAGAAATTTAGCTTTTTTCAATTTTTATTCCACTTTTTAAATATTAAATCAAAATGGTATATGTATCACGAACGTGTTAAATTTAAATTCAAATAAATGCTAACACCATTCCTGATTTTATTCATTTCCTAGCTGAATACCATTGCTTCGCTTTGGATTACTTTTTAGGATAATTACAAAGAAAAAATAATGAAATTGCTTTTTAGAGGATTTTCTTATAAACAAAATTTTTGGCGTCTTCATTGGGGGCAACTAATATTACCAGACTCGCCCCCGAACTTACGCGTGAGCAAGCTACGTAAAACTGATCGTGGAAGAAATAGTTTTCTCGTAAATCTACGCCAGCGTATTTTAAAGTTTGGCCTTGAGACTTATCGTCATAACAAAGCATTCTTTGAGGGAAAATTGCAATTTTATATATACACTCCTGGCCACTGTAAATGCAACACCCTGAAGGAAACATGCAAATAACATGAAATTTACAACATGCATTAACGGAGGTGAGATATGCAAATGATTAGAATTTCAGCGCAAATTCACATCACGCGCTATTTAAGGCTTGGAGATTTCGACGATTTCAAGTTCGGCAATTGTGTTTTTCTTGTGTTTTTTTCAAAAAATCGATCAATTATGTCTCCTCGAAAACAGCGATCATCTTTTGATCAAGTATCCGAGTTCGACAGAGGAAGGATAGTGGCCTACCGAGATTGTGGATTATCTTTCAGGGAAATCGGTAGTCGTGTTGGACGAAACCAAACAACTGTAATGTGGATATGTGATCTTTGGATGCAGGAGGGTACGACGGACCTGCGTGTTCGATCGCATCCACCTGAGAGCTCCACTTCACGTGATGACAGGCAAATTGTGCACATGGCAGTGACGGATCGCTCAGTCACATCACGAACCATAGCACAAAACATGCAGTCTGTAACGCATCATCCAGTGTCTGCGCGTACCATTCGACGCCGTTTACAGCAGAGTGGTCTGTCCGCAAGACGTCCATTGCTTTGTCTACCCTTGACGCAGAACCACAGACGTCTCCGCCGCCAATGGTGCGATGACAGAAGGATGTGGACGGCAGAATGGAATGAAATTGTCTTTACTGACGAGTCACGCTTCTGTCTGCAACATCACGATGGTCGCATTCTAGTCTGGAGTCACCGTGAAGAGAGGATGCTGAACAGCTGCGTTATGCACCGCCACACTGGTCCTGCACTGGGTATTATGGTATGGGGCGGTATTGGATATCACTCTCGAACACCTCTAGTACGCATTGCCGGTACTTTAAACAGCCAGCGCTACATCTCCGAGGTGTTGGAGCCAGTTGTCCTTCCTTACCTTCAGGGCTTGCCCACAGCCATATTTCAACAGGATAATGCGCGACCACACGTGGCACGCATTGTACAACGGTTCTTCGTCAATCGCCAGATTGAATTGCTTCCCTGGCCGCCTCGCTCTCCGGATCTTTCGCCGATAGAAAACATGTGGTCCATGGTTGCTCTACGATTGACCCAGATTCCATCCCCAGCTGCCACAGCAGATCAACTTTGGCAACGTGTGGAAGCTGCTTGGTCTGCTGTACCCCAAGAACTCATCCAAAGTCTCTTTGAATCAATGCCGAGGCGTGTGGCAGCGGTGATCTCCAACAATGGCGGCTCCTCTGGCTACTGATTTTGGCAGGAACCACACTTCAAAGAAGTCTATAAATTTAATCATTTGATACTTGGTCAACATGTTATCTACAAAATAAATTTTGTTGTGATATCTCTTGTCTTTCTTGGTGTTGCAATTTGGGTGGCCAGCAGTGTAGGTTTAATTTAATATCCATATTTTTAATGAAATTCTTAAAAAATTTCCATCTCAATTAGTCTAGTGGTAAAATTTTATCTTTTACTGTGTTTTAATATATTTGTTTGTCAATTTATTTCATTGTTATGGACATGGCGTAAAATGAATTTAAAGTATCACAAAAAGAAAATCTCGTGATCAGCATTTAATAAATTAAATTCTAAAAATTATTATTTGAAAATTCACCAAAAATCAGAAAATGGAGGTAAAGTTTCGAAAAGGATTTCATTTTAGAGGAAAATTTATGATCTTTCTCGTGATATAAATTTTATAACCCTCGAATTATTATTTTAAATGAAAACCTTAAAAAAATTTTACAAAAACTGCTTAAAAATTTAATTTAAAAAATCTAAGAAGAATTTTTCAAAAATCTTTCTTAGTGCACCCCTACTGTATAAAAAGAATCGCCATGCAAAATTTCAGTCATTTTGGTCCAGCGGTTTGCTCTGTGCATTGTCTGTCATTCAGTCAGTTAATCACGGAACTGTTTTATATATATATATATAGATTGAAAGATATAAGTAACAAACATCTGAATAAAATCTATTATTATAGTTTCAAAAATAGCCATTGGATTCACTACAGTATTTACACTAGAGGACTATAATGTAAATCGTTATAAAAAGGTATGTTTTATGACTGTGGGATTTGCTATTGATACTTAGAACACAAACAGTGTTGGCAGGATAGTAGCTAATTCATCGTCAAGAACGAGTTCATCAATCTGTGTCACAATTTGTAGGGCGTGAGAGTAATTAATTCAACTTCATATTTATTTGAAGCGTAATCTACTAATATTTTTTTTGTTCAACCAAAAAGAAAAATAAATTTTGCGGTATATCTGGCCGATCTTAAGACACCCTGAAGTGCCGCGACACACCCCTAGGGAATCACTGATTTATTTAATGTCACTGAGCTTTTTATTTCAATATCTGACCCTTTTGCGATATTTTCGAAGATTTCGCAGAGTCGGCGACATTTGGGTTGCAGGAAAACCAATCTGATTCCACATATTTGGTGTGGTTGTTGAGTTCTGGATATTCTCCATATCTAGAACAATCCAGAATGTCGCCAAGGGATACCTGTGACATTATAACCATATTATTCAATAGCGTTTGCCACGGGTATTCTCTAAAAACACCTTAAAATGATACGTTGCTTGCTACGGTAAAAATATTTATTTGTGTTTATGAATTTGAACTTTCCACTACCCCCTATAACATTTACTCCTAGCAAACTTTCTCCTAGCAAAATAACAGAAGCTGTTCTGATCATTTCAATTTTGTATAAGCTCGTGAATCAACCGGTCACCCTCTATCCTCCAATCAGTTTTACTCATACATTCTCTCTCGCTTATGGCCAATAGCATTAGTTCTTTCAAGTTTCAATAGCAAAATCGGCATCTGAGGGCGTGGCCCAGATGTTACCAAGCACAACTTTTCATGTTGAGCTCATGTTGAGCCTTCAGATTAGATTCATTCGTTCCTCTGTTGCATTTCGAGTGCTCTGCATGAAATGCGAGACTTTTTTTTGTGCATGCGTTGTAGGGTTCGCGTGTTGCTAAGATGCAAATTTCTGGTAGCAGCGCTGTACATGCCAGCCAAAGTGAGTTCGGCGCAGGTGTTTGATCTATGTAAAGAGCACACGCTGAGTTGGCAAAAGCCCAAGACTTTAGTAGCGATACGAGAGAGAGCGAGGCAAGCTTGATGGAAGGTGATAGCGGTGTTTAAATGATAGAGCGTGTATTGGTATTTAGCCGAGGTGGCTGCACGACTTCGAGAATTAGCTCAGAGCCGAGGTGTACGTGTATTGTTAGTAAATGCCTACTCTGCCTGAGGGATTCATTGCGACCTTTAGTTTCTTAGTACCGCGGGTTGCGGTACTGTTGTGTATTATTTTGGAAGCCCCAAGTCTGTATATGTTAGTCTGCCTCTACGTAGAGAATAAAGGAGTTATTCAGAAGTAGCCCTCGTACTTTATAATGTGCCTGGACCGTTAGAGATATAAAAAGAAAGGAAGAACGACATACTTATTTGAGGATATGTGTGAAAAGTTAAACATAAAGCACTGCAAAATGGTCACATATCGAGTGCAATCTAATATTGCGGAGCGAGTAAATCGAAATATTGTGCGGATGATCGCAGCTTACATTGAGAAATACCACCAAAATTGGGATAAGTATATTCAAGAATTTACTTATGCACTTCGCACGGCTCAGCACGACTCCACGGGGAAAACACCAGCAGAAGTTTTTTTGGGACGAAAATTAATGACACCCTCAGATCGAATGTTTTTTGTACAGCAGCGAGAGGCTGAATTTCAAATGAAAGATATAGAACAGTTATTACACGAAACGCGTAAATGGAATGATGCCGCTCGAAACACCCAAAAGAAATACTATGATACCAAAAGGCGAGAAAATGATGTTCAAGTTGGAGATTGGGTACTCATAGCAACACACTATTTATCTAGTGCTCAAAAGCATTTTGTAAGTAAATTTGCACCAAAGTTTGAGGGCCCATATCTAGTGCAAAGTTCCCGAAATAACGTTCTGGCGATTCAAAAGCACGGGAAGCAGATCGCGGTAAATGTGGATCAGTTTCGAGTGTATATTAATCGACAAACCATGGTGGATTTAGATCAGAAATTAGAACGAAAATCGAAATCTACACAAAGTTCTGAACTCCAGGGTCAAAATGAAGCAGGCCCCTCGAAATCGCAAAAACGTGTTGCAGACACACCGATTGAGAATTCCGGAAAGAAAAAACAGAATCCGCATTTTCAAAATGAAGCAGGCCCCTCAAAATCGCAAAAACGTGTTGCAGACACACCGATTGAGAATTCCGGAAAGAAACAGCAGAATCCGCATTTTCAAAATGAACATAGACCTCCACAGTCATGCTTGAAACGGAAACATGAAAACGGAGATCAGACAGCAAAAAAAGTCAAATTTAGAATCCCAGGGCCGAACATAAGGGGAAAACGAAAGTTTTCAAACGGTAATGCAATTCCAGAAAAAAAAATGCAAGAAGAAAGAGGGTCCAGCAAAACCCTATTTTTACACATCCAAATTTAATCCAAGGAATGTGCGACGAGAAACAATTGGCCGGAGAATACCGACCTGCAGTTATACAGATCAAAGTTCACGGCCCACACCAGGACCCCCGAAATCCAGCAGCCATAACACTCAGAAGCAACCGCCTCAGAAACGGCAGTTGGCAGACGGTGTATCGGGGCAATATGAAAAACAACCACGGTACGAACTCAGAAAGAGGAGGGCGAAGACGCAGGTGGGGACTTCGCAAAGGAAACAACGTAGTTCAGCGGTTATTCCAAACAATAAACAACACCGAAAAGGCAGAATGGCTTCGGGAAAGTCTAGACGGAAGCCTCAAATCAGGAAGGAACGATTTAGGCCACATTCTGATGTTCGATGGATAGCTTGGTTGGATACAGTGCGAGCCCAGATGTGTGGTGATGTATCAATTCAACATTATTGATTTTCAGATTGGAGCCGGACTTCAGAGTCTTCCAAAGTCGAACTTTTTTTTTGTGAAAATACATTAATAGTAAAATACCTTGGAACGCAGCTCTAATATTTTGAGTAATCAGTGCTATGAGTCTATAATGATATAATTGATTTTGTTATACAATCTGAATTCTGATTGGTATGTAATAACTTTAATGATGGCTTTGTAATAATTTTTGACGCGAGGCATTTTCAAAAAAGTGTCATGTGGAACTCTGGAATTGTAGTAAGTGAAACTTGTGATAAGAATGTAATTTTATGGCATAAAAATGTAAAATTTTTGAATATATTGTGATTCTATTGCATAAAAATGTAATTTGTTTTTTAGGAATATAATGTAATTTTGTATCAAAGTTTGACTTGAATGTGTAATATTGCTTGCGAAATATTTGTTGAATGCGTATTTCGAATTGTAATAATTGAGGTTAAACACGTGTCGTCACTAAGCTGTAATATCCCCTCTCTCAGAGCGATCAAGGTCACACAGAGGAATTTGCAATTTAACCTCGGAAGAAAACCATGGTCTCTTAAATTGTAAATCCCCAACGGCTCTCTGACACGGGCCGACACATTTAACTAATTGATCCCTAACAACACTAGCGCGCGTTACACATTCCACGCACAGATTGCTTTAGTAGTATAAATAGATATATAGATTGTTTTGTTAGGTATTTGTAGATGTATTAGAATTGGTAAATATTTACATGTATTGTATTCAACTGACTGTACATAGCAGACATTTCTTTACATTTCTGACATTTGTGATGTCATGTCTGAAATATTTTTTTTAAGTATCCTTAGAACTTGAAACTGAAAAAAAATATGGCTTTTAGTGTCAGCCTTGCCTAGATTTAAATGGCAGTATATTGAGATCCCGGACAGAAATGATTAATGAACTAAATTTAGGTATCTTATATAACACAATTTAAATTCTGAAGTATCAAGAAAGTATATGCCTAATTTTCACTTTGTTTTACTTATACAACTAATAAAATGTTAATACTATGTTTTGTTTGTACAATTGAGAAAACTAACAAGTGAAATACAATTGAAAATTGAAATGTGCAACTGTTCAGTTAGAAATGCTTAGAAATTGAAATTGTAGTTTTAGAATGTTTAAGATTGCAGGTGAATTATATATTTTGGTGCAGGAATAAGATTACTATGAAACTTGTATTTTGGATGTCTGAACGGGATTCCGGTCAGTCAGACATGAGTGCAGCTTTACGTTTAAATTAGATTTTTTCTTTAAGTAGACGGAGGTGTACTTGCAGTGAGGGATACTAGGAGGAAGAAGTGCTGGCTACAGAATGAGATGGACGCACCAGCAATTGCCAGGGAGCCGAAGGACAAGTTCCTATGAAATGCTGCCGATCACACTATACGGCAGAGAAGGGCTAATATTCATTTGAGTTAGTTTTTGCCGGATTCCAGCTATGGACTCCGAATTAAGAACAACCTGCCGATGATGAAGTGAAGAGACCTTTTGTAATAAACTTTGCTTCTAGGTTATGTTACTCAAGACGAACGAATGTTAAAAGGGGTAAGGAATCAGTTCAGGCAGAGAGTAGTTTCTAGGGGAGTGTAGGAAATTGCATAGACTCCCAATCGCGTGGGGAGTTTTATTAAAAATCCGCGCCCGCTCCCCGTTAAAGGGGTGGCGGTCTAAATTTTTTTGTTGGGTCAGGGAGAGTGTAGGGTTCGCGTGTTGCTCAGATGCAAATTTCTGGTAGCAGCGCTGTACATGCCAGCCAAAGTGAGTTCGGCGCAGGTGTTTGATCTATGTAAAGAGCACACGCTGAGTTGGCAAAAGCCCAAGACTTTAGTAGCGATACGAGAGAGAGCGAGGCAAGCTTGATGGAAGGTGATAGCGGTGTTTAAATGATAGAGCGTGTATTGGTATTTAGCCGAGGTGGCTGCACGACTTCGAGAATTAGCTCAGAGCCGAGGTGTACGTGTATTGTTAGTAAATGCCTACTCTGCCTGAGGGATTCATTGCGACCTTTAGTTTCTTAGTACCGCGGGTTGCGGTACTGTTGTGTATTATTTTGGAAGCCCCAAGTCTGTATATGTTAGTCTGCCTCTACGTAGAGAATAAAGGAGTTATTCAGAAGTAGCCCTCGTACTTTATAATGTGCCTGGACCGTTAGAGATATAAAAAGAAAGGTATTTATACTAAGCGCGTATGCCGAAATTAGCATATCTGAAGCAGCT
Source organism: Dolomedes plantarius (assembly GCA_907164885.2). Lineage (NCBI taxonomy): Eukaryota > Metazoa > Arthropoda > Arachnida > Araneae > Dolomedidae > Dolomedes > Dolomedes plantarius. The sequence goes on along the minus strand of OU015493.1, from coordinate 70,723,942 downwards.
TCTTTAATTCACTCAAAAGTTCGATTCTTGTGAATCAAATCTTGTGTATACCTTACAAGGTGCATAAACTTACAAAATGTACTCAGTCAGTATTCGGAGATTTTTTGCAGTACATTCTGTTCCCGCATACAAGGGAGGTATTCGGTTTGCTAATGTAAGCCACCATGAATGACAAAGTTTTCCTGGTTTTCTCATGGCCAAACAGAAGAGCACCTTCCAACAGACATTGCATTACACATTTCTAGCAAATATTTTGGGTCTACACTTAAATCATCCTTAACTTCTAGTAATGGAATGTAATTTTCAATAGGTGAAAATTCAATCACTGGAAGTTCACAGAAATTTTCTAGTTGTTTACCTATTTCTCCTACAAATTCATTTGGACCTTTAATTAGGATTTAGGGGCAGTTCATTTACTTGAAATAGACAAATCAACAACTGCAGTGGTCTTCTTAATTTCTTTTCCAATAAAGGATTCGTACCATTATTCAATCCAGTGTTCAAGCCAGTTCCATCACATCCAATTACAGTAATGTTTAATGTTGGTTGTTGCCGTTGAAAGTGCTATTATGCCATCTTTTATACCTTTTCCAGTGACAAAAATCTGCTTCAGAAAATTCCTCCTTTGTATGATATCAGATGATCGCAGTCATGTAAGAGAGCTTGGATTACGTGGGATTCTAAAAGCAAGGATTGCAAGTGAAGGAAAGTTTTTAATTCAACGTATAAATGTTGATGCCAAGGATTATATTGATATGATTGAATGGAATGATGTTAAAGTAACAGGACCTCCTCTGAAGAGGCATTGCTGATGAAAAATTAAAGCAGTTTATAAGGGAAGCAAAGGAACCTATCACGAGAGTCAACGTATTGACTTGAATAGTTTTCCATTTCACACTCAAGCAGTAGAAGGGATTATTAAATTAGTTAGCGAGTCTTCGTTGTCCGTTCGAGGCGCTTCTGCGAGACATGCATTGATAAAAACAAAATTACATTAATACCAAAATTTGAAACAAAAAAAAAATTCAATGTGTCAGTGAAACAAGTGATGGAAACCATGTGTGATTACTATGAACTTTTGAAAAACATGAATATTTTTGTGTATTACAAAGGATCAGGAACCAAAACAAAACAAAACAACAATATAAACTTGAAAACGACAATATAAACTAGAAACAGAATAAACTTGAAAAATATACAAGAACTAAATAGGTGTGATTCGTTTGTTTTAACTATGGTCCGTTAATTAAAAATTGTTTTTCTTTCATTCCAATGTGTATAAGAATATGCTACTGTAAAATTAATATGATGAAAATGAGATGTATTTCATCATGTTTTGAATTCTTTAACTGTTAATACTGTTCATATGACTAAGATTTCTTATAATGACAAACTGACAAAAATTTTGTCATTGTAAGAGTAGCTCAGTGGTTTGATTAAAAAAATGGGTGGTCGTCGTCTGTGTTTTTAGCTTCCCAGAAGCTTATGAAAACAGAAAAAAATACTTCAGCTATCGAATTTGATATTTGGTTTAAATTCGCCTCTATTTTTAAAAGATCGGGGAAGAAAGGAGGACTTAGGTTGAATGGCAGCTACGTGGACCAATGTACGACGTAGAGAAGAAAACTTTTGCACGGGTTGCCACTTTAAAGCGTGACGCAGTTAGGGTAGCTTCATTCGCAGTGGGTGCCCCTTAAAAGAAGTTATCTCTGAGAGTTATCAATTTATCATGTTGGCGATGTTTTACGCGCTTGTGATTCGTCAATTTTCATTTTTGCGCGTCTTTCTGGCGTAACAACAAAACCATTTTTCTTCCTCTGGACATGTGTTATTGAAGAAAAATTATGCCAAAACAGGAAATGAATGACAGCGATCTCAAGAAAAGATTTCATAGTTACCTCCAGTTCAAGGGTAAGTAACATTGTTTATTATTTAGAGATTTGTGATTAAACTAATTGCAGTTATTTAATATAATTTATTGTTTTTAATTTCCAACGTTTCAAATTTAATGCATATATTGATGTAAAAGAAGGGGTAGGATTAACTGAGTTGATCTTACATGTCTTGCCTACAGTTATGAAACGATATAAAAGTTAAATTAATGTAATTGAATGTTATAAAAATCCCAGAAACTTCATTCTAACACTTTTTAATTTCGATATACATTTATGCAAATTATTTTGTATTTAAATGAACTATGTTATTTTACATTGTAGTAAAGTAAATATCTTTTTGTTTGTATTTAGTTTCGTAGAAAATATCAACAAAACGTCAGCTTGGCTTAAAGGATTGTGGAAAGCATCAGGTAACGTGCTATTCTAAAACAGATAAACTTAAAGATTCACTAGTGTATTTTTATCAGTTAAATTTCTCACCTGCACCATGTATTTTAAAATCTATACTTATTGATAATAATCTAAATATTGTGGCATTTGTTAAGAATTGCAAGATTTCAAAATTTAATAATCATAAATTTCCTTGCAAAACAAATTACATAAATGATTTGTTAAGCATTTTAAAAGAATTTGGATTAAATGAAAACAGTAATGAGTGATGGTGAAAGTATATTAAATGCGGTAATTGAATTGCTTGATGTTCTAAGACATAAAATTTCTGATCATCAAAATACAATAATTGACTTCTTGACTGAACAACTGACTTTATTATTAAAACAACTTACTTTATTATTAAACAAATCGTACTTTGCTACCCCCTTGTTTAAGTATATTATGTAATCAACCTTCAAATCCTAATAGACCATTATTTTATATTTTTGATCCTGTACACATTCTGCAGTGTGTCAGAAATAATTGGCTGAATCAGAAGAATTATGGTCAGTGCATGTATTTTATTGATTTTAATGATCATAACTTAAATTTTAATGGTTCTAATGGCAGTTTTATCCAAAACTGCCTCTTTTAGAACCATTAAAAGATCCATTCTTTAGAGGATGGACAGATAGTTAAATATGTGTTTGGATTAACTTTAAAAGCTCTTTCTCCCTCTTCTCTGGAGAGACAAAATGTAAAACTATGTCTTCAAATTTTCAATGACCATTTTGTTGAAGTGCTTTCTACACATACTGATGAACCTTTTTGTTTAGAAACATCTGAATATATTGCAATCATTATTAAATGATGGAAGATAATGAATGTGTAAAGTAAGTTTAAAGAGGGTCATAAATGAGATGTGTATTGTGAGCCTTTGTCATCTAATGCATCCAATGAAAAGGTTATGTACCTACAAAAATTCTGAGTTTGGTTTGATACTTGGAATTCTCTTAAATATACTTCTGGCTTTTTAACTAAAGAAACATATACCACACTTTCTCACACTACACATTCTGTACTTGAAATGTGAACATATTGTTGCAATGAATTGGGGATGGCATATTTCTTAACAGGAAAAATTCAAACCGACATTATTGAAAACAGGTTTGGAAAGTTTCGCCAATTGTCTGGGTCACAATACAACATCTCGTTGACACAGGTTTTCGTAAATAAATCGAAGCTTAGACTTTAAACCCTAGCCCCTTAATTTTATAATTTGTATCGTGTTTAAAATCACTTTTATCTGTGTTATTAGAGATGAAGGCAGTAAAAAATTTCTTTAGTACTTTATCTTCAATATATATATTATGTGCTTTCTCACATGCACATGCACACATTAGCCAGTTGAGACATAACTATGTTTTACTATCCTAAAATTGAGCGTTAGAAACTCATTAAATCTAAACTTTAGTTAAGTGTATGTCTGGGAACTAGTGCCTTATCTCGTATATGGCATGTAAACTGGAATTTTTTTTAAAATTCTGATTAGCACTTTTTTTCTCCCCATTGATTCTGAACTCTTCAAGTTAAGCATGAGCTTTGGGTTAATGAAAAAAAATTATAGCATCTGTTTTATGTTGTTCTTTAAATTATTCCATTATGCTTAGAATTTCATTTATTCCCTTTTCAAAAATTTGATTGTACAAATTTTTTTTAAATTCCACTGAGCATCTTGTTTAGCTGTTTAAAAAATGGGGGGGGGAATGCATTGTAAATTGTCTTTACTTTCTCAAAGTTTCATAATTAAATATGTTGATAAAGTTGTGCCTGAAAAATAACTCAACTGATTCTGAACATCAGTTGGAGTTTTATGGAAAGCCAAATTATACGGAAAGTTATACAATAGTTAGTTGAAATTGTTTCTTGGAAGTTTTGTGAGGTAGTAATCTAATACATGTATATTAAAGTCTTATTTAAATATTGTGCTAAACATATTCAGCACATTGAAAGTCTGATTACTTCGCAACTTTTAATCACCAGGCAATTTTTGGTATTAAATTATGTGCTCAGTGCATATTCCATTAAGTGTAATTTTCACTCATTCTGATTTGAAAATTCATGTGAGGAGAAATTTTTCTGATTATAATTTAACAGCTTGCCTTGTGTTATGATATATTTATTTTTATTCATTTCAGAAAGTCTGTTGGACAGTGTCTAATATTACTGCTGGTAATACACAAGATTCAATGAGGTATTTAAAAAAGTCATGTATTTAATACCTTTTGGTTAATGTAATGTTACTTCAAGTAAATTTACTGCTAAAACTTAATTTTATCCTCTAGTTGAGTGCAGTGGCATAGATTATTTTACAAAGTGCAATAAAATACTTTTAACGTTTCAAACCGAACTTCTAACCAGAATTTTAAAAAAAATTTTATAAAACTTTTAAAATTGAAAATATTTTCATGGATCTAAAGAATCGAACATAACACCTGTATGGTCAACTAAATCATGGATAAAAGATGCAGCCCTAAAAGCAAAAGGCCTGGTTTCTGTATACTTTTATAATAATCATGTTACAACAGTATACAGAAACCAGGCTTTTTGCTTTTAGAACTGAATCGTTTATCCATGAATTTGTTGACTATACGGGTTTTCTATTCCATTGTTAAGATCTGTAAAAATACTCTCATTAGCAAAATATTTTTAAAAAATTTTAATTTGGTTAGAAGCTTGGTTCAAAAAGTCTAAGTGTTTCTTCACGCTTTATTATATAATCTATGCCATTTCACTCAACATTGACAGCTAGTCAATATTACCCACCTCATTTTTCAAATTAACCTAGACTAATCAAACAATATATGACAACAATTGTTTAGTAATTACTGAATCTAAATAGTATATTTTGAATTCTTACTGTGGTTATCTCTAATAACAGCTGCTCGCAAATAAAAAATATTTTATACACATATCTCCACCATAATTTGACAATTAAGTAACAAAAGATATGCTCTATTAAAATACTATGCAGAAGTTAGTATCCCAAATTACTTTCTACCACATTTTTTGTAAAACCAATTACTGTGAAAGCTACATCATATAATAAATGTTTACTTTATTCATTATTATAGTAATAGATTAGTTGTTAAAGAGTATTCACCCTTTTCACTAAATTTCTGAGTACAGTAAGTCATTCAATCCATATTCCATTATGTATTTCTAAATCTGACCCAACATCTGTATTAATGCTCTCTATGGCATGTTGTAATGAGATTTAGAAATTTAAGATTTTGTATGCTAATCTTTTACTTAGCATTCAATCTTTATTCTTGTGTTTCTCTACTTTCAACAGGATTATTTTCAATAGTGAAGAGGAGATTTTGGTGTCATTCTAGACAAGTCTCTGATTCAGCTTTCAATGTTGAGCTGAAATTGTGCTCAACATTAAAAGCTTATTATTGTACTCTTATCAAGGCAATCTACCCTATTTTATTTATATCTATAATAACAAATTAATCGACATGGTTGGATTTTCTACTGTACAGAGAGAAATTTAGTGAAAAGGGAAATAATCTTTAACAAATATTTTATAACTATTTTCTATTAGTATATTTATTTAATCAAGTAAATAATTATTACATGATGTAGTTTTCACAGTATGTAATTGGTTTTACAAAACAATGTGGTAGGAATTTACTTCTTCGAAGTAGTTATCAATAAAATGACAACAGATTTATAACTGCACTCATGTGTTGGGTGCTGTTTTATATCAAGTTTTTTAAACCCATGTCTCAGAATTTATATTTCCTAATTGGATTTAATTAATTCTACTTTATCAACAATGAATTTTTTCAACAACTTTCAACAATCAACTATTTTTACAACAATAAATTACCCTTTAATGTACAAAACTATGCAAAAAATAATTTTCTTATCCGCAGAGCATTTACTAACTTTACATCAAAAAATAATTTAAATAAATTCTTCTTTTGATTCATAAATTATAGCAGGGATGGGAGTCATTTTCCTTTCATATAAATTTATGTACTGATTTTCTCTTTCTTTTTTTCCCTAGATGCTGTAAATATGGAGCAGAGGTATAGCGAAAGGATCCTGTTTTGTAGAAAATTTAGAAAAATTGTGTAAATGTGCTATGAACTTTCTAAATAAACTATTTTTACGTTAAACCAGCTCTTCTCTGTATTTAAAAGCATGTGTTTCTATAATTATCTTCTATTGTTGTGTAATTTTAAGAAATATTACTATCATAGTACTATTTTTGAGAAATATTACTATCATAGTAGTATTTCTCAAAAATAGTACTATTAAGTGATAGATATTGAATGTCCTATATAATATAAAAGAAAATATTTTTAAAAAATGACTTATAAGAATTTAATTTATTACTCTTTAATTCACAAAACTATGCAAAAAAATAATTTTCTTATCTGTAGAGCATTTATTAACTCTACACCAAAAGAAAATTTAAATAAATTCTTCTGAGCAAGTTTTCATAAGCTCACAAAGGATTGAGTATGGGTTTCATCATATCACACTAAACATTACTCAAGTTTTGAAAAATGAATGCATCAAATTTATGTTTATAAATTTATCGAATTATGTTAATAAATTTTATACTGGGAAAGTACAAATTTTTGGGGTTAATTATTAAAAACATGGATTTATGGTGCATTTCTTTGGATGAAATGCAATAATATGAATGGAAAGAATAAATACATTGTACTGTTTTACATACTATATCTCATTCTAAATTTAAAAAAAAAACGGGAACCTTAGATCGAATGGAATGATAGATTTAGCTTAAATGGTTGGCATTAATGTTATCTTAAATTTCAAATTTGGGTATATGTATTTTAATACAAAAGGAGGTTTTGTTCTAACAAATGAACTTGTGATTCATATGCAAATTTTTAGGTAATAGCAAAGATTAGTATTTGGTAATACCTAAAAATACATAAGGCAAAACTGGAAAGAATACTAGAAATATGAAGGCAAAAAAAATAATAACAAAAGTGAAAGGGTTGATATCAGAAGTTATACGTCAATGTAATAAATAATAAAAATAAGCATATAAACGAAAGGGTCCTACGCAAAACTTTGAAAAAATTCCGGCGGTCCGATTCTGGTAGAATGCCGGCATGACGCCCGGACCTACGGCACATTGCTGTTTACGAGATGGGTAGATGACGGTATGTCACACCAATTATTGCTCCCGTAACCGGCCCGTCAACCTCCGGTTACGCGGCCGCTTTGTGTCCGCATTGATGGGTTGATCGCGGCTGTCTCACGGTTAGTAATTGGATGAACGATGGCTCGATTCTTAGCGGAATCGGCCCCGCAGTCGACGGGATAGTCGCGGACGAGAGGACACTCCCGTGACGGATCCGATACTGACCTAATGCGCCGGCCCGGCATTGGAGAAATCGGCTGGCTGGAATCTTCCGGCCCCGACCCGATGCCTCTGTGTTTGTTTGGTATATATATATATATATATATATATATATATATATATATATATATATTTATATTTTTATACATGTGAGCTACAAGGACCGGAGGTAAAGACGTTCTCACAGACCCCCCCCCCTGTCTTTGACAATTTTTCCATCGTGATGTGAAATACATTTCTCTCAAAGGTTAATGCAATCAAAGTAACCTGCTGGACAGAATAAAATATTCAGCTGTTGAATTCACTAATTTTCCATGACTTAAAACTTCAAAAGACTCATGTCGAAATGTCTTTAAAGTCTAACAACTTTTAGGAAAATTGGAAAGTTTTCCTTAAAGAATGGTTTCTATATAGTAACTATAACTTATTACATTGTAAATAATTCAACAGAAAAGTAACATAGTAAAATACATGAAGTAGGCATAGACAGACGAACGAAATTAACAGAAAATCTGCACATTTTTCTGTTGAATTATTTGCAGTTTTCTATTTAGTATTCAGCTAAGACTTATCACCTTTATGAGCGTCGTGTACATTAGCAATTTCTACCTTCTTGTGTTAAAGACAATGTTATAAAAAAAAATATTTTGTAATTTACCTTTACTTCTCAATTTTTTTCTAATAAATCAAATTCTAGGAAAGAAACGTATTAAAAAAACGTACTTACCACCATTTATGAATCACTGTTGGACATACGTTTCCAATAAAGAAAAGAAAACATAACATAATACAGGTACTTTATTCTTCTCCTCATAACATAAGAAGGAATGCTTTTTTTTTGTTTTGTTTACCACCTGCGAAAAATAATCTAATTTAGTTTCTTTCAAGTAGCTTACAATCCGTTTCTTTTATTTTCTCCAAATTTATTTATAAAAATGAGAGAATATATATATTTTTTAAGTTTATCATCTCCCATATTTTGAGTTCTTTCAAAATGACGCTTTCATAGAAATATCCTCTTTCGTTCGTTTTACACTGCATTTAGATGTTTTATACCCTGGCCTCCATTTTCTTTTTATAGCAGGTTCCTTTGTGATGTCACTTTACCGAGAAAATTTAACACTAACTGAATATGAAACTCTATCGCCAAAAACACTTTACTTTCTCATTTCAAAAATTTATTTTGGAAGGCGATTCTTTACAGCCGCTGGAATGATTGTACTATAATTTAAAATTGCCATATTTTTTTTTTCTCAAAATGCACCGAGGAGTATGAAAACCTATTAGAGTTTGCATCTTTCATGCTCGGTGTTCGATTTTATAAACTGTTGTTTTTGATTGTTTGTTTACTTCCGTATACTTCAGACTGAATTATATGTGCGAAAATGGGAGTAACAATTATCCCTTACTCCCAAATAGTAATGATTATTTTTCGATTGATATAAATTAAGTATTTAAAATTTTACTGGGTACTTTCATGTTATTTTGCATTCGAAAGAATAACAAAGCTATGAAAACTACAAGTTCAAAATGTGCAAGCATGTCCTACAAAGGAAATTAAAGATACCGCACTATTCAGCTTCATATGTTATTTACTTATTAAGCTGTCACTTAATAAAAAAGTGTCTTCGATGCATACACATTTGCGATTATCCTACGCCTCAAACTTCATTACCTCATTTTTTTTCCTAGTATTATTTTCAGTTATGGAAATTAGGCATTTATACTCAGTCAATATTAATAAATCTGAAACCTGATTACTTACCACTGAGAAACAAAATTGAACAACGTGACGTAACTATAATCGCTAATTAATTATAATATTAGAATATGCCAAATGAACACTGGTTTGTCAGGTGTATTTAATTTAATTTGTCCATTTATCAGAAAAAAAACATGAAACACAACAACTCAGCAGGAACTTTAGTAAATCCGTAGTGAAAAACGAAATAAGATACTACATAACTGAATAATAAATCAGTAAAGTGATGACAGCAGGAATTATGAGAATTCTATAACATTAAAAATACTACTTTTTACCGATTTCCACGACATCACACAACTTTACTTTTCTAAATGTTGTCCCTGTCCTTAAATAACATTTTAAAGTAATTTTACAAAACATACGCAAATGACTTGACAGATCGAATTTAGTAATCTTAAACTCTCACATGCTTAAATTCTAAATGGAGAAATTTTCCTATCCAATCGTTTCTATTATCCAAGAAATAAGACTTAAAAAATTAAATAAAATTTAGTCCAAATTTGGAGTCTTTTCCAAAAGCAGAATACAGCTCAATAAGCATTTGTGAAGTCTCTGGATGATATAACCCATCTTCGCTTTATTATCATTAACATTCATAAAAGTACATATATTTACAAGTTAGGAAAACAGATATACTCTGTTTTGAAATTTTCTTTCTTTTAACTTAGCTCCTTACTTAAGATTACTTCGTATGTATGAGTTTTAGCGTCAGACTGAGTTACATAAAATAGCAGAACAAATGGTGAAATGCGTTTTATTAGACTTTTATAATGGTTTCAAATGAGGAGCAAATTTTTGAAACACTCATTATTTTGTGGATATTTGTTATTCATACACCCAGCGTTAAAAGTAATCCCTAACCAATAAACCGACCTGACTGTTAGGTATGAGGTGATAATAAACCTGTAGACCAGTCACTACACAATTATCCTGAATATGCAGAAGAGGGTCTGCCTATTCGTGCAAATAATTTAGGACTTGGGCGCCGTGTCAAGTAGTACATACTACCAACTATTGGCCCCACGTTCCTAATGTTTAAAGGTAAGTTAAATTTCACTCAATGCAAATAATTCTATCAAATTATAATAATAATTGCAAGAACTTCTTATATACCGTGTTTTTAAATTTTCCGTTGAATCATATAAACTTGACAATTCTAATATAAACTGACAATTCTTGCATTAAAAAATACTTTTTAAAATTTTTTGATGAATTATCCCATCAGCTTGAAAGAAAATGAAGTTAATTGGAAGTTAATTTGCTTTAGACTTTCCGTTCTCGCCCCGGCTGACAGATGGCTGCACCAGTCTACAAATCAAAATTTAATGATAATCATTTCAATTCTGCTTAAAGATGGCTAAAAGTATTAAAATAATGCATTGTCATCGTGTACTGAGCTATTCTAAATGTTTCAAATGTCTAGCTAGTCGGGAAGTTAGTTAAAAATCAATTGCAAGATTTGTACCGGACAAACACACACACAAAGAAACAAAGAAGAAAGCGAGTTAATAAAAACATGGTAAAAAAGAAATGAAAGTTACGTTCAGGATGGCTGTAAATACACTGCTGGCCACTGTAAATGCAACACCCTGAAGGAAACATGCAAATAACATGAAATTTACAACGTGCATTAGCGAAGGTGAGATATGCAAATGATTAGAATTTCAGCGCAGACGCAGATCACGAGCACCTATGGCTCCACTTCAAAGCGCTATTTAAGGCTTGGAGATTTCGACGATTTCAAGTTCGGCAATTGTGTTTTTCATGTGGTTTTTTTTTAAAAAACGATCAATTATGCCTCGTCGAAAACAGCGATTATCTTTTGATCTAGTATCCGAGTTCGACAGAGGAAGGATAGTGGCCTACCGAGATTGTGGATTACCTTTCAGGGAAATCGATAGTCGTGTTGGACGAAACCAAACAACTGTAATGCGGATATGTGATCGTTGGATGCATGAGAGTACAACGGACCGGCGTGTTCGATCGCATCCACCTCAGCGTACCACTTCACGTGATGACAGACAAATTGTGCACATGGCAGTGACGGATCGCTCAGTCACATCACGAACCATAGCACAGCACATGCAGTCTGTAACGCATCATCCAGTGTCTGCGCGTACCATTCGACGCCGTTTACAGCAGAGTGGTCTGTCCGCAAGACGTCCATTGCTTTGTCTACCCTTGACGCAGAACCACAGACGTCTCCGCCGCCAATGGTGCGATGACAGAAGGATGTGGACGGCAGAATGGAATGAAATTATCTTTACTGACGAGTCACGCTTCTGTCTGCAACACCACGATGGTTGCATTCTAGTCTGGAGACACCGTGAAGAGAGGATGCTTTATGCACCGCCACACTGGTCCTGCACCGGGTATTATGGTATGGGGCGGTATTGGATATCACTCTCGTACACCTCTAGTACGCATTGCCGATACTTTAAACAGCCAGCGCTACATCACCGAGGTATTGGAGCCAGTTGTCCTTCGTTACCTTCAGGGCTTTCCCACAGCCATATTTCAACAGGATAATGCGCGACCACACGTGGCACGCATTGTCCAACGATTCTTCGTCAATCGCCAGATTGAATTGCCTTCCTGGCCGCCTCTCTCTCCGGATCTTTCGCCGATAGAAAACATGTGGTCCATGGTTGCTCTACGATTGACCCAGATTACATCCCCAGCTGCCACAGCAGATTAACTTTGGCAACGTGTGGAAGCTGCTTGGTCTGCTGTACCCCAAGAACTCATCCAAAGTCTCTTTGAATCAATGCCGAGGTGTGTGGCAGCGGTGATCTCCAACAATGGCGGCTACTCTGGCTACTGATTTTGGCAGGAACCACACTTCACAGAAGTCTATAAATTTAATCATTTGATACTTGGTCAACATGTTATCTAAAAAATAAATTTCCTTGTGATATCTCTTGTCTTTCTTGGTGTTGCAATTTGGGTGGCCAGCAGTGTATCTACAGAATTATGGATATTGCAAAATTTTGCTTCTTATTAGAAGTCATCTCAAAACCCTAATAGAACACATTCATTAATAGTGACGCTATTTATCTGACTCAATTTGACTCTAAAAGTCATACATGTTACTTTGGTTTTTTACCCTATATCGAGAATATTTTTACCCTATAGCTGGCGTATCCACCTGGTAGCCCTCCGGACACATGCTGCCCCACAAGATCCCATACACTAAAAGACCTGTCTTTCCACTGGAAAATACCCCAATTTTTATTTTCATGCCTTATACATGAAATCGCTGTTTTGCACTACATACATTTTCGAACAACTATTTTAAAACATGAAGCGCACGAAGGGTAGAATTAGATCAAAAATTGCTAATGAGAATGTTAGAAATTCACTAAGAGTTTTGACTACTTCGATCAAACCAGACTTTCATGCTGAAATTTCTGAAACATAAGGACAGATGTCCTAATAATTTTATGTTTATTTTGCCTTTTGTTTTTAAAATTAAAATTAGAAAAAAATATTAAAATAAAAGAAATTTTGTTACCTATATGCCTTAAGTAGGTATATATATATATATATATATATATATATATATGTGTGTGTGTGTGTGTGTTAGTGTTATGTTGGTTATATGCGGCCCAAGACATTTCCTCTTCTCTCAGTGTGGCCCTCGTAAGCCAAAAGATTGGACACCCATGGTCTAATTACAGATCACTCTTATCTCCTCGATATCAGTTCTTCCATTTCCTTTGTTGGTCTGGAATTTCATCGAGGTATGCTTCTCGACTCCTAAACTGCTCTTTACGGACATATAGCTCTTTTTTTCCTTTTCATCCGTGATTTCCAGATCTTTACATCAATGGTATCGAATATAAGGTTTTCTATGAACTGCGTTGATGCAAACATCCAACTCAAAGAATATAGCGCAATGATATATCGAACGGTGATATGCCTCATGATATAAAATCTCCGAGTGTCATAAAAAAAAGACCTGATAAAATGAAAAAATATAAAGCAGACAAATTTCATATGTAGAAAATTCAGAACAGCGAGGAAGCGAAAACATAAAAATGTTTACTCTAACTGTAAAATCAGGAGGGGTTCTCAGAACTAAGGAAAATAAGAAAAAACTGGTGGAACATGAAAGAAAAGTATTCCACGGATCTCAGCGTATTCAGAGTTTGTTAGGATTTATTTACCTGTATAGGAGGTATTGGAGATATCTTTTAATGTCCGCTTTTGTCATGAAGCTCAAAGCATAAATGGAAATTGGAAAATAATGAAGTTATGCTAACCTCATCTGTCCACCATGTAGATAATTTGCATTTTGAAGGGGTGTGACGGTATAATGCTCTTTTGATGACTTCACCTAATCGGACGGATTGCATGCTGTGATTACTGAAGATTAATGACTTATGATAATCGTTCATATCCATCTTTGATATAGACGAAGTAAAGTTAAAGGTATTTCGTTGAGCAAATTGAGTAATTTGGAGGATATATATTTTAATGTTAATTGTAAATATTGTAGAAAATGAAATATAATTAATGTGATGGATATGTCAAGAATGTAAATAGTGGTGAGAGAGGATAGAAGGGCTATTTCTAAAAAAGTAATATTTTGATAGTACGGAAAAGGATAAATCTTTATAAGCTAATATATCGTCGTTCGAATACAGCATGGGGTTTAAATGTCTCTCTGAAATCTTGAACATTTAATAATTATTTCACCCGATTTTCGATTTGAACTTTTCTGATTATATATATATATATATATATGTGTGTGTGTGTGTGTGTGTGTGTGAGGCTAAAAATCTGGGGGGGGGGCCATCGCGCAACCTCAAAACGGGATTTTAGTTATTAAAATATAGGATTAACAATTTAAAAGTCTGGGAGTTCAAATAAGCTGCATAAGGTATTGCAGTAAAAATAAAATAAATGGGTTCGACTTGATTCAATTCCGCAGAACCACATGGGAGTATTTTTAGTAGACAGATTAGCCTTGAGGAGTTGGCACTAAGAAAATGTTTAGTTTAGCAAAAAGATCATCCGACATGACATCACGCATAAGTAATGAGCGTCACTAAGCGTTGGTTTTAACGTTGAAACAAAGGAAATCTTCAGAGCCATGGAGAGATAGCAATGAGTAAAGTTGTGTGCCGTAGGCGCACAGATTTTAGTGGGGATTTGGAAGCAAATTATTTTAGTTTGGAGCTCAGTAATAACTTATGAGTTAATAAAATATTTAGGAAAGTCAACTAGAGTGGTTTCTGGCTAATCGTGTCAACACCTTGACTGCACTGATGGAAGTTATTAAATTATGGATGTCCTCGCCACCGGACCACGGACTGCAGGATGATTCTCAGGATGTTTGGAATAATGTGTTAAATAGACCGGGGATGAAGCAACAACGCCAGACATACGTCGCCCAGGATTCTCAATTTGTAGCGCGGGTTTCTCCAAGAAAATTCATCTTTAAATCAAAATCTTCGGCTGCTCAGCGAAAAAAGTGTTCACATGAGTGTTCTAAATTGTGTTTCAAAATTCGGTGAATGATATCATCTAGATTACAAGTATGGCGGATCGTCAAAATTTACAAGAAAAATTTGTGCTTCGGAAAAAAAAAATAAATAAATCATCGGAAAAAGGTTTTAAAAAATATTGGTGTTCATCAAATTTAGAATTTGGATCGAGTTTAGTTTACACAGAGACATGACTGTTAATCCAGTCAACCAAAAGAAAGTGTTCCGTTAAAAAATAATGAATTTTTGTGTTATTTAAGTTTTTTAACGTTGGTGTTTGTATTTCGAAAATTATCAAGGAACTTTTCGGAAGATTCCAGGATGTGAATGAAAACAGTATTTCCCGTGGCTCTTCGGGACTGCCAAAAATTGACGAAAATGAAATGTACCAAACAAAATTCTTCATCAAAGGATAACTAAAATTTGTCTAATGTTGTACAAGACATTCAAGGTTAAAGTAAGAAATTTAAAACGAATTACAGTAAACAGAAATAAAAACGAGTTAAAAAAATATGAAAAAATTATTTAAATGTTTAAATTTTCAATTGTACAAGTTGAGGATGTAAATTATTTTTGACATTAAGGTATTGAAATTTTGAAATTGAAATGGTTCTGATGAAAAATTGATTTTAGTAACTATTATATGTAAAATGTGAATATTCTGTGAAAATGTTGGAAATTGTGGTGACAATTTTAAATTCAGTAAAAAATGTTCTGACAATTTGAAACTATTCGTAAGAAAACTGAAAATTTTAATATTGTAAAAGAATTAAGAACATTTAAAAAAAAATTCCTGGGGATGATCACTCCAGTCAATCCTATTTTGTTTTCGGGGGGGGGGGAAGCTAGATAGCAGAGTATTAGTAATAAATATTGGAAAAATTTTGAAAATTGTAATTTCATTATGTTTTGAAAATTTATGAGTTTTGGTATAGTTATTGGAAAATTTTAGACATATTAAAGTTAAATTGTCCCTTTTGGTTTTGTTGCTGTTGGCAGTCTCGTCATTTTGTAAAAAAAAAATTAAGGTTATTGATTAATAACGTGTTTATTTTCGGTATATTGCATATTGGTGCTTAAGTGTACATAATTAATAAATTTTGGATGTAATTTTAAAAGTGTATTTTTATTGTCTTAAAATAAATTTATTTTGATAAGTAATGTTTTCTGAGGTTGGGAATTGAGTTGTATTGAACGAGATGTAAGGTCTGAAATTTTAATTTTTGAAATTGGTAAAATTGTGAGTTTTGATTAAGTGTGAGTAATGTTAACATATTTTATCAACTTGTGTCTAGAAGCAGAAGAAGCATGAGTTCAACCATGTCTTCTTCAAACTTGAGTAGGTTTTTAAATTGGTTTGGAGTGAAATGAAAAGTTTTTGGTATTAAAATGTATAGGAAAGTGTTTTAATGAAAGTTAATTTCATACCTCAATGATTTAATTTTTTTCCTATTGATAAATATTGTGTATTATTTTAGTTTAAAGCACTTAAATTTGATCTTTTTAATTTGTTTATTGTGTTTTAGTATTAATAATTTGATGTTTATTTTCTTGTGTGTTTTTGGTTGCCACTTGGTTTACAAGTTTTTGGAGGTCTCCCTGTAATTTTCAGATAAGCATGAGTGTAAAGACATGCTTCATTATTTTGTAAAACTCAGAGGTATAATATTTTGTACATCATGATGAAAATGAAAAAGTTTGGAATGTGGAAAGATTATTTTTCACTATTGATTTGTTTGTGTCAAATTTGAAGTTTCGGAAGAATCAGGTATCCCCGATGATACGCTGAAAGCTCTTAATAAAATTCCCAGTGCTGTTGTGGAGTATGATCACCATAACAGACATCTGAGGAAGGGTTTTAAATGCTAATAATAGTGTAGGGAACAAAAGTTATGTTTCTTTTTTTTTTTGAAGTTTTGTGACACCCCAATTTTCTGCAAGAACTGTATATGTTTCAAGAACTCTGAACTTTTACCGCATTTAAAAGTCAGGACTCAGAATTTTTAAGTAATGGACTCAAGGTGCTTAGGTACAAATTTTATATTTCTTGAGCTACGAGTTGCAATGAGGGTGTTCACAGGAAAATTTTGAATATCATGTTCTTACACTTTCAATTTATATTTTGTGTTAATTAACTTTGATTTTAGTGTTTTATTGATAATATGTTGGTATAAATTCTTTTATAGTTAATTCGATATATTGATTGTAATCTTCAAATCATTCTGTGTCAACTTCTGTCTCAAATGGAGACATTTTTGTAAAATTTAATCTTCTCAGCACCATGTGGTTATGTGCACGAATTTAGTAAATAAGAATATTAATTTTAGTTTTTTTTAAATAAGATGTCAAATATTTAGGGAAATTTAGTTAATTTTAATGTGGTTGAATCAAGTCGTAATTAGGAACAATTTTGTGCGGTTCTTCTGAGTTTGTTGTGCCGGGAGGGCCCGCCCTGCACAGCAATTTTCAGTTGATGATTAATTAAGTTAATTTTAGTTGTTTTTCTCTTCTGGGGACGTGCTGCAGAGAATTAGCTAATCTTTGTGTGCACGCCTTCAGGAGAACGATCGCCCTATTCAAATCGTAAATAATAATTTAATTTAGTTATTTTAAGTGGGTTGACTCAGGTAGAAGTAGAGTAAGTTTTCAGTTGTTAGGGTTCATATTTAATGTTGTTGAATAGGTACTGCAGCCCTATTCAGCATTTTGTCGGTTAGGTTTTAAATTTAATTTTAATTTTCTCTTCTGGAGACTTGCTGCAGAGAGTTCGCTCCTCTTTGTCTGCACGCCTTCAGGGGAAGGGGGAGTTGTGAGGCTAAAAATATGGGAGGGGGGCGATCACGCGACCTCAAAACGGGATTTTAGTTATTAAAATATAGGATTAACAATTTAAAAGGCTGGGAGTTCAAATAAGCGGCATAAGGTATTGCAGTGAAAATAGAATAAATGGATTCGACTTGATTCAATTCCGCAGAACTACATGGGAGAATTTTTAGTAGACGGATTATCCTTGAGGATTTGGCGCTAAGAAAATGCTTAGTTTAGCAAAAAGATCATACGACATGACATCACGCATAAGTAATGAGCGTCACTAAGCGTTGGTTTTAACATTGAAACAAAGGAAATCTTCAGAGCCATGGAGAGATAGCAATGAGTAAAGTTGTGTGCCGTAGGCGCACAGATTTTAGTGGGGATTTGGAAGCAAATTATTTTAGTTTGGAGCTCAGTAATAACTTATGAGTTAATAAAGATATTTAGGAAAGTCAACTAGACTGGTTTCTGGCTAATCTTGTCAACACCTTGACTGCACTGATGGAAGTTATTAAATTATGGAAGTCCTCGCCAACGGACCACGGACTGCAGGATGATTCTCAGGATGTTTGGAATAATGTGTTAAATAGATCGGGCGTGAAGCACCCTCGTCCGACATATATATATATAGTAAAAATGTCCCACCATTATTAATTGCCCTCGAAAAGCTAACGTGCATTCTAAATTCCTTTCAGCCTCATTAAAGCACAACCCCTAGTTCAAAAGCGAAATATCCAACTATTCTGTATTATCCCTAATGCACGCGCGGTAAAGTTATTTTTAGACATGAGTCAGCGTCACTAATCTATCTTGCCCAGCCGCACCTGTTTGGAAAGGCTTGCGACGTTGCATCATACCTTCAAACCAATTAAAAGAAGTTTAGACGTCTAGCGCCCCCATGGTATAAAAAAGTTGAGAAGTGATTTTTAGTGCTTCTACCCTTCTCGGCCTTGCTCGCTTGCCTTCTCGCTCACGCTCTCTTCTTCTCTCCCTTGTCCACGTACTGCTTCCAACTATATTATAATGTAATCGTATTTGATACTCACAACCGGGTAGTCCGTTGCCATTATGTTTAAACATAATGCCGTCAGCCTGGACCATTTCGTCCAACTATGCATTGCTGTGCACGTTCTCTGATGTCTTGAAGTATAATTCCATGGAATAAAGTGCTCTAGCTGTTTAGTGCGTTTCTATTATTTCCTCGAGTGTGTTTATTACAGCAGTCGCGACTTCTTGTGTGTGAGTCTATATCCTGTACCGTTAATTTTAAACACGTTCCAGTATATATATATATATATATATATATATATATATATATATATATATATATATATATATGTGTGTGTGTGTGTGTGTGTGTGTGTATAGTTATATATAAATTATTTAAAAAATATTTGCTTATAACTGTTTTTATCCCGAAACTTCACAATCAATGTTTCTCACATCAATTCGTTAGTTTGAATACGAATTTAAAAAAACATTAATTTTGTTGTTGGTGTTATTAATAATTGCTCTCGCTAAAGTAAAATAAAAAAATAAATTTGTAACATTAAAGTAAAGGCCCAGATTTTTATAAAAAATATTATATTTATATTACTGAAAACTGAATATCATAATATTGTTTTTCTTTTCATGTAGTGCATTTACGATGAAGTTCTGACATTTAAAGAAAGCTTATATAAGCACGTTTATGTGATAAATTATAAATGCAGCTTACTATTCGGATTTCTACTGGCAGTAGTATTAGAATTTCAAAACTTACAATTTAAAATGATGCTGTTTGTAATGCACTTTTTAAAAGTGACTGGAGAGTTTACTGCTCAAGCATGAATCAAATACAGTTCTGGGCTGCTGAAATATTTAGGGGTAAAACTAAATTGAAAGCTTTCGTATTAAAATAGAGAATCTGCAGGTATATCCTTCAACTTTTTGTTGGTGAAAAAATTTTATTTTCTGAGCTATGTGCTTTATACTGATCACACTCATCTTTTTGAAATTTCTGCGGGTATTAATGAAAGAAAAAGAGAAAAATGAAGTCAACGATATTTTAACTGTGTAACAAATTTCCAGTGTTTTTAATAAATATCTACGTATTAATTATATTGGTCAAGATAAACTAAATATTTCCACTATATGTGTTTGGTTATATCCATAAATTTTTAAAAAAAATTTTTAGTTTGAAGATAAGCAAATATTTAAACTTCATAAATACGAAATTCAAATAAATACATTTTCTTTTTTGATATACGATAAATTTCAAACTGCAAACTGAAGTTTTAAGTAATATATATGACTATTTTGAGCATTCACTTATTCGGTTTGATTATCACATTGTATACTGTTACGAGGAAGTAAGCGTAACATTTGAAATAAATTAGAGAAGGAAAATAATGAAATATAAAGAGGCAAGCGCGAACAAATGAAGTTTAAGGGGATAAATATACGGGGAAGACTGCAATGAGGATTGATGAACACAGGAGATGAATAAGCGATGGACTTAGCTAGATTCTAAAGAAGTAAGACGTGAAAAGGCAATTATGGGATGAAAAGAGACGCCGCAAGGTGAGTTCTAGGTGAAGAAGCAATTAATGGTAGAAAAGGTACAGCACAGAAAAGAGATTGCAGATGGGGATAATATATGACTTAGCCAAAAAACAAGGTGAACGAAAACAGATGTAGTTCCTGAAACACGGGGAAAGAGCTGTGGGAACGGAGGAAGATGTACATATGGGCGGAGAAAGAAAGGTCCCCAAAAAACATAAGTAAACCAATGAAAGAAGGAAAAGGATTTTGAGAGCCAATGGCAAGGAAAGGCGTATCAAACCGAAGGAGGAATAACGAGGGGAAGTAAGATATATTAATGAAGGAAATAGAAAAAATAGAGCAGATCAGATGATGCGGGGATCCTAAAAAGTTAGTGCGACCGAGGAGCATCAAGGACAAACACCTAGCCTGTAGTTAAAGGCATGAGCCGACGAGTTGGCTTAGAACGAGAAAGCTCGAGATGAAACTCAGAGCCAGCGTATTATAAATGAATATAGCTTGACGCTTTATTTGCACTGATGTCCCCAAAGCGTAAATACTAGGCAGTGACTAACATCGAGATTAGTTGATTCTGTGAAAGAATGTAGCAGGCCGACAACGTGGAAGCAGAATGCCCCATTCCAAGAATCGAATCGTCTGAGCAGTATGACCTACCGTATGCTACAAGCTGAATTTACGGATCCTGGAAGCGTGCCTTAACCATAGAACGGGTTTGAAAGGAGGATTCCAAGACGACGCGAGCGCATTTGATGTACTTCAGAACGAGTTCATCAAAGGAGAGCGGATTTGAAAGACTAATTCCCAGACAGTTGCAGCGCATTAAATTGACTTCATGAGAGTTCGTCAATGGAGGTATGTTTCATTTGTGCTCTGTATTGATCACTTGTTTTAAACGTGTGCCATCGCGATTTCTCATTCATTCACCATATATTCCGAATGTATATACGATAGATCTTTTTGTTAGAAATTGATAGAACATTGAATTATGATTTAAATTGATTAATGAAGGTTAATGGTATTTAAACGAATAAGTGCTAATATATGATTTATTGTGAGTTGATGAACGGGTTATAAAATCCAATAAATGAAAAAAATATTGTAGTAAAGGTTTAATAATTGATGAGAAATTACTAGAGTGATAATTGTATGTAGGAAGTAAGAAAATGAAAAGGGTTATAATGATATTGAATGAAACTGTTAATGAAGTGATTATTTGTAATAACATTATGTATAAATATGCTTTACATGATTCCAATTAATAAATGTATCCATTATTATATCTATCAGATGGTCTGTAATGATTTGTAAAAAAACACAACGCAGTACTTAATTCTACATATGTCAATCATATCATCGGGTATCATAATTAATAACCCCAAATCCTATGCTATTTTGGTCTCATGACCAGTTACTTCTCCTTTCTCTCCCCCCAATCAATCCATTATATATACAATATCGGCTTATAAGCAAGAAAAATTTACTGCTTACAGAATATAACTAAATACTTTAATGCAATGAAAAACAGTCATTATAAGCTATTTTTATTTCAGCTAAGAAAATTGCCCCCAGGAAATACCTTTAGTTTACTATAAACCTTCCGGTTAATAGACTGAGGTAATAATTCCCGTACGTCTGAATCATGCGTATTTATTAAGTCCTATTGGCTAATCATTAACCGCAAGGCCATAATCAATTGCCTCACATATTGAAGCTGTGATGTATGGCCGTTAAAATATCCAATGGCATCTGACTAGGTCGATCCAATTTCTCTACCGCTTTGAAATTCCACTCCTAAATCACACGATGATTTTGCAATGATTCCAATCCTTTCCCAATAATGTCTTCCATCACATTTCACCGCATCGGTTATTTCCATCAATATCTTATATCTATTACAAATTTCACATGCAACACTGGATATTATTCTCGGAGTCAGATCTAAAGCTGAACTTCTCTATTTTGTGCTAAATGCGCTTTAATAATCATCCTCTCTCGGTAAAGTTGATGTTGAACGTTATTGTCAGTTCCTCTGCAATAGTTCCTGTTTCCTTTTACAATTGCTATAGTAAGTTTGTCGGCTACATGAAATATTAAGAATTGCTTTATGTTTTATTAGCAGATCTTTGTTAAAGTCTAAGTAAAATAGTAAATATAATTCATTTAAATATAATTCAACATAGATTTTAAAAAATTGAGAAACGGAAATAACGTACGTTTGGTATGATTTTAACCCAAGCTAGGGAATTATGGTTTTACAGCATATCAAGGACAAGTTTATTTTACGCTTTCAGAATAACTGTTTAATATAAAATTTTACAATCTTACTGTGAAAGGACATTATTTTGTAAACTGTTAAACAATACTGATTAAAAAACTCGCGGGCTTTGCTGATTATTATAATGTGTAAAGATCTATATCTATATCTTTCTATCTTTCTATCTATCTATCTATCTATCTGTCTATCTATCTATCTATCTATCTCTCTATCTATCTCTCTCTCTCTCTCTATATATATATATATATATATATATATATATGTGTGTGTGTGTGTATCTGTGGCTTGGGACAAGATAGGCTTAAGTCAGTTTTCCCCAAGATGACTTTGTTTGATTAGAACTCTTTAAAAAAGTATTTTTTCAATGTAAGAAGTACCCAAGTCTGTACAATGTTTTAGATGACACTTTTAAAGCATCGGACAGATTTAGGTACTTCTTACATTTAAAATAATATATTTTTAAAGAGATACAAGAAAACAAAGTCATCTTGGAGAAAACTGACTTAGGCATTGACTTGAGTATGTATATATACACACGCACACACAAATATATATGTATATATGTATATATATGTATATATATATATATATATATATATATATATATATATATATATATATATATATATACCCAACAAACACAGGACTGACGGCAGCTTATCGGGCCAGTGCTGGAGGCGCCGGTAGAACAGGAGAATTTTTCCGGGCCGCTGGCGGGTTGTTTACGAACCTCCGAAGGGGGAACGCTTTGCGTTTACGTGTTTCAGGGAATGTGATGGGTTGATGTGAATCGAGCCGATACCGATATAGCTCCAGCGTCCCGGAAACGGACGTCCGATTCGTAGCCATAAGTAGCAGAAATCTGTATCAGAATTATGGATTTGAAATTGAAGGTGATGATTAAACAAAGATACTTTTCAGAAAAATGGCTCTTATTTCTGTGTAACCTCTTTTACGAGGAACTTCACATAAAATTCTTGGTATGTAAAGATTATGTTATGCGAGAAGTGTAAGGTAATCAAAAAGTAGTTCCATTGTTAATTTTTTATCTATTACTGGAGAAATTTAAAAAATATCTACTTAAAAATGGAGCCTTGTTGCACCACTCTTTATTTAAAAGAGAGGAATTAGTTTATCTATCTTATTTTACTACTCATTTTTTTTAGCGGTAGATGTCACACATTTACGTAGCAACTTCCACAATGAATTTCCTAGTAAATATTAAAGATATTTTTTCTTAATCAAACTCTTCTCATTTTGGTTTTACCTGCACTGCAAAAATAAAATGCTATTTAGTGCATGTAACCAAATTATAATTATACCTAAAATGTATAAGAAAGTGCCTCAGCTACCAAAATATATTTGCAGTTGCTAATTTTCAAGCACATATTTCAGACGGGTATGATTTGGATTTTAAAACGGATATAGACATAGATCTCCAATGTGGGGAGAAGTTCCATATTTATGCCCTCTACTTCTGAAAATAGTTCTTATTTTGTGGAGCTTGCCTAACACCATTGGTAGCAAGAATTGTTAGTAAAAGATGTAGAAAAGAGATAGCATGTTCCTGGAATTTCTGCAGCCAGAGAGAGTTTGCAACAGAGTTTAAAAATGTTGACATTTGTAAACAAAATATTTTTTCTTATAGGTTATATTGCCATAAATAGCCTATGTATTAATATTTTTTTACGACATTTAATTTTTTTTTTACCGTCGACTAACATCTACACCCGTCATGGATACATGTTAATTATATATATTTTTTAATTAACATGAAGGAAGTTATCTAAGAACTTAAGCTTGCCAGCCTTGAAGCAGGGGAAAGAGAAGGAATAAAGAGGGGAAAAAATGCCAGCCGCGATGTTCGATTCCGCCACCAGTAGATTAAAAACCCAGAGCACTACACCCATGCTACGAACCACTCAAGCTAAATGTGTGAATTACCGATAACAAACCAGAGCATATTAGTGGTTTCAAGATAATCTTCGTGCATGTTCGCTAGGGTGGAACGAAAAAACATTTTTTTCAATTTAAATATGCTATGGTTTTCAAAAGTTGCCTCTTGTGATTAGAATATAGAATAGAAAATAGAATTTTATTGTACGACTAAAATCTTTTCAAGTACTGTAAAGTGCTTCAAAATGGATATTTTTATGAAAAGTGATAAAATTTGTTTTTGTTTTTAAATTTATTTTATAGTATATTAAAATAATATATATATATATATATATATATATATATATATATATATATATATATATATATATATATATATATGTATATATATATATATATATATATACATATACAGAGGCTGTTCGCACATTTTTTAGACGATTTTGGTAAGCGGTAATAAAAAATCGTTTGCTGCAAAAGAAATAATTGCAATTGTACTATGTTTTTAAAAGTCAAAATTATCATTTCCGGCTTCAAAGTTTTGTTTTTATTCAAAATGGCGTTATTAACAAAGCAGTGGTTCGAAGGCTACATTTATGCTCTTTCCGAAGAGAAATATGCATACTCCGTTATCCAAAAACGATGTGAGAGTCATGGTTTTGTGATATCTAAAGAGTCGATAGGTAATATCGTCAACAAGAATAGAAAAAGACGTCAAATTGGAGCCTCAAGTGGGACAAAAATTCCAAACAAGTATCCAAGGAAAAAACGGCACATCTTCGACTATTGCAAAGGTACTTTGTTTAATGTTAAAAGAAAATCCCACTAGTCAAAGGAAAATTGCAAAATCATTAAAATGCTCGGTGTCCACTGTAAACAGAATGATAAACGTTGATTTAAATCTTAAGAAAGCTAAAAAACGCAATGTGCATCGTCTTCTTCCAAATCATATCGCTGAACACAGGACACGCTGCAGAATTCTATATGAGAAACACTTATCCAAAGAAAAATGGAAAACAATTGTCACAACAGACGAATCATGGGTGTATTTAAATTATTGCAACAAAAAAAGAGCCATTTATTATCATAAAAGGGGAGAAAAAAATTTAAGTACAGGGTTCAAAGAATCGAAAGAAAGTTTTTCTAAGGGATTCATGATTGTTTCTGGTTTTTCTTATAATGGCAAGTTAAAAATAAAGAGAGTGGAAAAAAATGTCAAGATTAACTCCAAATACTACTAGGAACATATTTTATCGCCAATTTTTCTAAATGAAATACCATCGCTTTACCCACAGTGGCATCAATCTGGGAGACTCCATCAGGACAAAGCTAGCAGTCACACATCAAAATCCACTGTAAATTTCCTAAAAGAAATGGAACAAAAAACTGGTATCAAGGCCATGCCCTTCACTGATATCCCTACTAAATCCCATGGATTTTTGTGATTTCGGACTTTTAAAATCTGCATTATCCAAACGTCATCCCAAAACCCTTACAGGACTCTGGAAAGCTGTTCAGGAGGAATGGGATAGAATACCTCTTCTGACACTTCAAAACGCATTATTATCCTAGAAATTGCGGTGTCGAAAGATAGTTCAGAATAAGGGATGTCAAATACAATATTTAAAACACAAGAATTTTATGTAATTTAGTTTCGTGAATACAATATACATCATCTAAAAAATGTGTGAACAGCCTCTGTATATATACACTGCTGGCCACTGTAAATGCAACACCCTGAAGGAAACATGCAAATAACATGAAATTTACAACATACATTAGCGGAGGTGAGATATGCAAATGATTAGAATTTCAGCGCAGACGCATATCACGCGCGTCTGTGGCGCCACTTCAAAGCGCTATTTAAGGCTTGGAAATTTCGACGATTTCAAGTTCGGCAATTGTGTTTTTCTTGTGGTTTTATTCAAAAAAAGGATCAATTATGCCTCGTCGAAAACAGCGATCATCGTTTGATCAAGTATCCGAGTTCGCCAGAGGAAGGATAGTGGCCTACCGAGATTGTGGATTATCTTTCAGGGAAATCGGTAGTCGTGTTGGACGAAACCAAACAACTGTAATGCGGATATGTGATCGTTGGATGCAGGAGGGTACGACGGACCGGCGTGTTCGATCGCATCCACCTCAGCGCACCACTTCACGTGATGACAGGCAAATTGTGCGCATGGCAGTGACGGATCGCTCAGTCACATCACGAACCATAGCACAGCAAATGCAGTCTGTAACGCATCAACCAGTGTCTGCGCGTACCATTCGACGCCGTTTACAGCAGAGTGGTCTGTCCGCAAGACGTCCATTGCTTTGTCTACCCTTGACGCAGAACCACAGACGTCTCCGCCACCAATGGTGCGATGACAGAAGGATGTGGACGGCAGAATGGAATTAAATTGTCTTTACTGACGAGTCACGCTTCTGTCTGCAACACCACGATGGTCGCATTCGAGTCTGGAGACACCGTGAAGAGATGATGCTGAACAGCTGCGTTATGCACCGCCATACTGGTCCTGCACCGGGTATTATGGTATGGGGCGGTATTGGATATCACTCTCGCACATCTCTAGTACGCATTGCCGGTACTTTAAACAGCCAGCGCTACATCTCCGAGGTGTTGAAGCCAGTTGTCCTTCCTTACCTTCAGGGCTTGCCCACAGCCATAATTCAACAGGATAATTCGCGACCACACGTGGCACGCATTGTCCAACGGTTCTTCGTCAATCGCCAGATTGAATTGCTTCCCTAGCCGCCTCGCTCTCCGGATCTTTCACCGATAGAAAACATGTGGTCCATGGTTGCTCTACGATTGACCCAGATTCCATCCCCAGCTGCCACAGCAGATCAACTTTGGCAACGTGTGGAAGCTGCTTGGTCTGCTGTACCCCAAGAACTCATCCAAAGTCTCTTTGAATAAATGCCGAGGCGTGTGGCAGCGGTGATCTCCAACAATGGCGGCTACTCTGGCTACTGATTTTGGCAGGAACCACACTTCACAGAAGTCTATAAATTTAACCATTTGATACTTGGTCAACATGTTATCTACAAAATAAATTTTGTTGTGATATCTCTTGTCTTTCTTGGTGTTGCAATTTGGGTGGCCAGCAGTGTATATTGTAAATAAAATATTCAAAATACGATATTTTTACAGGAAACTTACAATTCTAAGTATTTCTAACTGTTAGATGTCATTACAGAACAACTGATTTTGTAGAATTTTGCGATTTTCATCATATTAATTTTACAGTAGCATATCTTAATAATACACAATTAAATGAAAGAAAAACAATTTTTAATTAACGGGCATTAGTTAAAATTAACAAATCACACTTATTTAGAAAAATATTAATAGTGATTAATGTCTTTAAAAGCAAAACGTTATTTTGAAAAAAACATTCATGTTTTTCAAAAGTCCATAGTAATCACACATGGTTTCCATTACTTATTTCACTGACACATTGAATTGTTTTTTTGTTTCAAATTTTGGCATTTTCTTTTGAGATTGTATTTTTGTTTTTATCAATCCATCTCTTGCAGAGGTGCCACGAACGGACGACTCAGTATCGAATTTAACAATCCTTTCTTTCTGCTTGTGTGTAACATGTAAAATTATTGAAGTCAATACGTTGACTCTCGTGATCAGATTCTTTTGCTTCTTTTATAAACTGCTTTAGTTTGTCATCAGAAATATGCCTCTTCATAGGAAGTCCTGTTACTTTAACATCATAACATTCAATCATATCAATATAATCCTTCTTATCAAAATTTATAAGTTGAATTTAAAATTTTCTGATGTCACCTTTCAATGTTAGCCCATGAGTTTAGAATCAGACTTAATCTAAGCTCTCTTACGGGACTGCGATCATCTGATATCATACAAAGGAGGATATTTTCAGAAGCAGCAAAGTAAGCATTTCTTTGAATAACTGTGTGAATTAAATTTTTAAGAGTCTGATGGAGGTAACGTGAATAGCTTACAAGTTTTCACAGGTTCTTTGATCCATGGATACAATATGCTTTCAGCGTTATGTTAAACCAAACAGCTGCATAAACTTTCAAAATGTACTCAGTCAGTATTCGGAGATTTTTTGCAGGATATTCTGTTCCCGCATACAAGGGAAGTATTCTGTTTGCTAATATAATCCATCTTGAATGACAAAGTTCTCTTGGTTTTCTCATGGACAAATCAGAAGAACACCTCACAGCAAAGATTGCATTACTCATTTCCAGCCAATATTTTAGGTCCACAATTAGGCAAATATTTTAGGTTAGAAATTAAGGAAGATTTTTAAATCTTCCTTAAATTCTAGTAATGGAATGTCATTTTCAATAGGTGAAAATTCAATCACTGGAAGTTCATAGCAGTTTTCTAGTAGTTTACCTATTTCTCCTCCTGAAAATATTTTCATGGATCTAAAGAATGGAACATAACACCTGTATGGTCAACTAATTCATGGATAAAAGATGCAGCCCTAAAAGCAAAAGGCCTGTTTTCTGTATACTTTTATAATACTCATGTTAGAACAGTATACAGAAACCAGGCTTTTTACATTTAGAACAGAATCGTTTATCCATGAATATCTTGACTATACGGGTTTTCAATTCCATTGTTAAGATCTGTGAAAGTACTCTCATTAGCAACATATTTAAAAAAAAATTAAATTTGGGTTAGATGCTTGGTTCAAAAAGTCAAAGTGTTTCTTCACGCTTTATAATATAATCTATGCCCTTTCACTCAACATTGACAGCTAGTCAATATTACCCACCTCATTCTTCAAATTAACCTAGACTAATCAAGCAATATATCATAACAATTGCTTAGTAATTACTGAATCTAAATAGTATATTTTGAATAATTTCTTACTGTGGTTATCCCTAATAACAGTTGCTCGTAAATAAAAAAAATATTTTATTCACAGATCTCCACCATAATTTGACAATTAAGTAACAAAACGATATGCTCTATTAAAATACTATGAAGAAGTTAGTATCCCAAATTACTTTCTACCACATTTTATGTAAAACCAATTACTGTGAAAGCTACATCATATAATAAATGTTTACTTTATTCATTATTATAGTAATAGATTAGTTGTTAAAGAGTATTCACCCTTTTCACTAAATTTCTGAGTACAGTAAGACATTCAACCCTGTCAATTAAATGATTAGTTATTACAGATATAAATAAAATAGATTAGAATGCCTTGATAGAGTACAATAATTGAAAGCTGACCGAGAGACTTATTTAGATTGACAACAAAATTTTCTGTTCACTATCGAGAATCACTCTCACATTGAAAGTAAAGAAACACAAGAATGGAGATTGAATACTAAATAAAATGTTAGCATATAAAATCTTAAATTTCTAAATCTGACCCAGCATCTGTGTTAATGCTCTCTACGGCATGTTGTAATCAGATTTAGAAATTTAAGATTTTGTATGCTAATGTTTTACTTAGCATTCAATCTTTATTCTTATGTTTCTCTACTTTCAACAGCATTATTCTCAATAGTGAAGAGGAAATTTTTCTGTCATTCTAGACTAGTCTCTGATTCAGCTTTGAATATTGAGCTGAAATTATGCTCAACATTAAAAGCTTATTATTGTACTCTTATCAAGGCAATCTACCCTATTTTATTTATATCTATAATAACAAATTAATCGACACGGTTGGATTTTCTACTGTACAGAGAGAAATTTAGTGAAAAGGGGAATGCACTTTAACAAATATTTTATAACTATTTTCTATTAGTATATTTATTTAATCAAGTAAATATTTATTACATGATGTAATTTTCACAGTATGTAATTGGTTTTACAAAAAAATGTGGTAGGAATTTACTTCTTGGAAGCAGTTATCAAAAAAATGACAACAGATTTAAAACTGCACTCATGTGTTGGGTGCTGTTTTATATCAAGTTGTTTTAAACCCCTGTCTCAGAATTTATATTTCCTAATTGGACTTAATTGATTCTACTTTATCAACAAAGAATTTTTTCAACAACTTTCAACAATCAACTATTTTTACAACAATAAATTACCCTTTAAAGTACAAAACTGTGCAAAAAAATGTTTTTCTTATCTTCAGAGCATTTACTAACTCTACATCAAAAAAATAATTTAAATAAATTATTCTTTTGATTCATAAATTGTATCAGGGGATTGGAGTCATTTTCCTTTCACATAAATTTATGAATTGATTTTCTCTTTCTTTTTTTCCCTAGATGCTGTAAATTTAGAGCAGACGTACAGCGAAAGGATCCTGTTTTGTAGAAAATATAGAAAAAATTGTCTAAATTTGCTATGAATTTCAAAATAAACTATTTTTACTTTAAACCAGCTCTTTTCTGTATTTAAAAGCATGTGTTTCTATAATTATCTTCTATTGTTGTGTAATTTTAAGAAATATTACTATCATAGTACTATTTTTGAGAAATATTACTATCATAGTAGTATTTCTCAAAAATTGTACTATTAAGTGATGGATATTGAATGTAATAATATCCTATATAATATGTAATAATGTCCTATATAATATAAAAGAAAAAATTTTAAAAAATGACTTATAAGAATTTTATAAATTACTCTTTAATTCACAAAACTATGCAAAAAATAATTTTCTTATCTGTAGAGCATTTATTAACTCTACACCAAAAAATAATTTAAATAAATTTTTCTGAGCAAGTTTTCATAAGCTGACAAATATTTGAGTATGGGTTTCATCATATCACACTAAACATTACTCAAGTTTTGAAAAATGAATGTATCAAATTTATGTTTATTAATTTATCATAGTATGTTAATAAATTTTATATTGGGGAAGTATACATTTTTGGGGTTAATTATTAAAAACATGGATTTATGTTACATTTCTTTGGATGAAATGCAATAATATGAATGGAAAGAATAAATACGTACTACTGTTTTACATACTATATCTCATTCTAAATTTAAAAAAAAAACCGGGAACCTTAGATCGAATGGAAAGATAGATTCAGCTTTAACGGTTGGTATTAATGTCATCATAACTTTCAAATTTGGGTAAATGTATCTTAATACAAAATGAGGTTTTGTTCTAACAAGTAAACATGTGATTCATATGCAATTTTTTAGGTAATAGCAATAATCAGTATTTGGTAATACCTAAAAATACATAAGGCAAAACTGGAAAGAATACTAGAAATATGAAGGCAAAATAATAATAATAAAAGTGAAAGGGTTGATATCAGAAGTTATTCGCCAATGTAATAAATAATAAAAATAAACATATAAACGAAAGGGTCCTACGCAAAACTT
Source organism: Dolomedes plantarius (assembly GCA_907164885.2). Taxonomy (NCBI): domain Eukaryota; kingdom Metazoa; phylum Arthropoda; class Arachnida; order Araneae; family Dolomedidae; genus Dolomedes; species Dolomedes plantarius. The sequence goes on along the minus strand of OU015493.1, from coordinate 70,692,173 downwards.
TGAAAAATTGCCAGCGTTCCGTTTCTGGTAGAATGCCGGCATTTCGCCCGGACCTACTACATTGCTGTTTACGAGATGGGTAGATGACGGTATGTCGACACCAATTATTGCTCCCGTAACCGGCCCGTAAACCTCCGGTTACGCGGTGGCTTTGTGTCCGCATTGATGGGTTCCTCGCGGCTGCCTTACGGTTAGTAATCGGATGAACGATGGCTTGATTCTTACCGGAATCGGCCCCAATCTCGACGGGATAGTCGCGGGCGAGAGGACACTCCCGTGACGGATCCGATACTGACCTAATGCGCCGGCCCGGCAGTGGAGAAATCGGCTGGCCGGAATTATCCGGCCCCGGCCCGATGCCTCTGTATTTGTTGGGTATATATATATATATATATATATATATATATATATATATATATATATATATATATATATATATACATATGTTGTCGGTTTTGTAACTTTTCTTACGGGGGCATCTGGGAGAGGGATGGGATCGTCTGGTCATAACAAATAAAATTTTTAGTCGTGAAGTCATAAATAGATGGACTCCGAGAAAAGGAACCATTGCAAAAGAAAATGTTCTGGAAGTTACCTAAAACTATTGAACCTTCCAATCGACTGAATAGGGTTAAAAGTATTCTCCTCGCGCGTGATGAAAGATAGATTCTATAAGTGTGATCCCACGGTAAATCAGTAGGAATTGGAATATGAGTTAATACAAACAGTTTTGTTCATTTAGCGAAATTACTTACAGACTCTTGTACTCTTGATACATAAGTAGAATATAAACAACTGCCCTTGCCTGCCACCTAACCCCAATACCCACAATACTTTGTCGAAGAAGATCGTGACAGATTACGAACAGACTAGATTGATCGAAGTTGTCTCTTTAATTTATTTGAACATCTCTATTAAATTTGATCTGAAAATTGGAAGTATTAGCTAAACTAGAAAGAATACTGCGAGGCATATTTGATAATTATTATCATAATGATGATTTCTTTTTTATATTTTTATAAACATTTTTCTTTAAATTTGCAATGCAACCAATGCCTATGGATAAATTAAGCAGAGAAACGGTTACTAAAACTATAGAAATATAAACAAAATATTAAACAAGATAATGCGTCAAAATACAAAAAAAAAATCGCAGTCTGAATTTAAAATGCAATTTTTCAAATATTGGAATAAATTACAAAAAAATTGCATTTTGTAAATTTCTTTGAAGTTTCTAGCCTCCCAATATCGAGAGAAGAGGTCACAGGACAACAATGATGGTATGCAGCAAGGTGGTAAGCGCTTTTACATCTCCAATCCCGCAGAGGAAATTAAAACATTTTACACACGGGTAAATTCCTCTAAAATTCCCTTTCCATCAAACTAATTCGAGGAAGCGTAAAACAAGGTAACTTCTTCGAATTAATTTAATGAAAATATATTTAGAGAGAAAAGTTCTAGTTTGAATTTTTTTTTCATTTATTACTTACATAACAATATTAAATCATATTAGCGATCTGTTAGTTTAATACAGTCATATATATTTTCGTAATCTTCATCCTAAGATAAGGAAGAGAAAAAAAATGGGATATAGTAAAAGTGAAATCATTGTTGATGTTTAAAAAGAATCGCAAAACATCACTTCTATTCATATATTAATTTATTCACTTATTAAGAGGGACTTAACCAGAGTCTGTATTCCAGGAAAAAATGGGAATAAATTGTTCTCTTTATAACATTCAAGAGCTCAAAATCGTTGTGTATTCTTTTGGGACTTTCAGGAACAGATAAATCTAATGTAAAACCTTATTTTTCGAAAGGAAATTGTTCTCATATTATATAAGGGTGGATCAAATGAAAACGGAACAGTGGTTATAATTTCGTTTATTTTTGTATGAATGTCGTGCAAATTTGTGTAGAGGTAGGGCGGGAGGTAATGAAAGCAACCCCTATTGAGGAAATGGACTTGACCTAGATAGTCACACAGAAGTACGTGATATGCGCTGGCGGTCGGCCCACTGTAGCGTTCGGCAACAGTTTGTCTTTACAACATCTTCTCAGATATCACGCTGAGGACAATTTCCTGTACAGAATTGTGGCAGGTGAGGAATCTTGGTGCCATCACTGCGAAACAGGAAGTAAACGACAGAGCCAACAGCGTAAACATCCGAGCTCCCCACCGCCAAAGAATTCCAAGATGATGTAGAGTAGGGGAATAGTCCTTTTGACATGTTTTTTAGATCAGGATGGACCGCTTCTCCTTCAGTTCCTGGAGTGGTTTGGCTACATGACAACGCGGCACCAAATATGGTCGCTTATACACAGAACACATTGATGAAGTTTCGGTGGACAATGTTGCACACACCATATAGCCCTGATCTACCGCCATGTGACTTTCACATGTTTGGTCAACTGATAAAGGCATTGAAGTGTCGCCGTTTTTACTCGGACAGCGAAGTCACGCGCAATGTTCGAAACTGGTTTTGATCTCAGCCAAAGGACATCCATGAGCAGGGTATTAACCGCTTAGTGAAGCGGTAGGACGAGTGCTTGTGTAGCAACTTTGAGATTGTGTTTTAAATAAACTATGACATTAAATTATATGGCCCCGGTTCTATTTTCATTTTATCTACCTTTATAAATCAAAATCTTAACCCTAGCTACAGAGAGTCCGTAAAAAAAAAGTAAGTACAGAGTTCATCAATGTCCACTTACATAAAATACTATTACAAATTTAATGTAACAAATTAAATGTGCACTAAAGTTATACTATTAGTCCTAAACAGAAAGCAAGGAGTGTGTAATAAGAGAGACTTTGTCCTTAGATAGTTTGTTAATTTAATTTATATAGGAGCAACATTAGAAAAATACTTCCTCGTTTGGAGCTTTAAAGGTTGACCCTCCGGGCAAGTAAGTCCCAAACAGAAATCACGTATTGTGTAAAAGGCGAGAATTTGTCCTTACATACTTTGCAAATTTAATTTATGTATGAGCAACATTAGAAAAATACTTCCTCGTTTGGAGCTTTAAAGGTTGACCCTCCGGGCTAGTAAGTCTCAAACAGAAATCACGTATTGTGTAAAAGGCGAGAATTTGTCCTTACATAGTTTGCAAATTTAATTTATGTAGGAGCAACATTAGAAAAATACTTCCTCGTTTAGAGCTTTAAAGGTTGACCCTCCGGGCTAGTAAGTCCCAAACAGAAATCACGTATTGTGTAAAAGGCGAGAATTTGTCCATACATACTTTGTAAATTTAATTTATGTAGGAGCAACATTAGAAAAATACTTCCTCGTTTGGAGCTTTAAAGGTTGACCCTCCGAGATAGTATGTCCCAAACAGAAATCATGTCTTGTGTAATAAGAGAGAATTGTCCCTACATATATTACAAATTAAATTTATGTGGGATGAACAAAAAATCCAGCCGTTTGTGCTATAATACCGTATATTTTCACAGTGTAGTAATACTGAAGTTAACAAACTTTTAACAGATGTTTTTAATTTTTGTGTAATTTTGTTAACAAATGTTTTTATGAGAGGACGTCAAAAAGTAACAAAAAAATTAATTCTTTTAAATGATTTATTTAATAAAATATTTGTCAGCACTGTTATTGAAAATTTATTTATTTATATGCCCCCATATTTGTCATAGTGTACTCAAACATTTACACGCATACCATTTTGACTACTTTGTAAATATAGTAACATATATGTAGCACTAAATAACATCATCGTATACTCAGTTCAACAATTGCATGTTATATTATGCTTTATAAAATCCTAAATGGGTCTACTTATGTTTCAAACTTACTACATACTTAAAATTGATCAATTAATATCACCATATATAAATCAAGAATTTTCAGGTTGAGAAAATTTTATAACGTAATTTGCGAGTAATCAACATAAAATATACCTTCTAAAACACTATGTAAGTAAGGGATTCTACATTTTTAAAAGCCGCGAAATTCTTTGTTCTAGCAGAAAAATACGCAGTTTTATTTTGTAATGTCAGGTGGAAAACATCTCTTTTTTAGGTGGAAGGATTTAGCAAAATTTTTGAATTTAATTTTCAGACTTTTTCACTCGCAGTATTATGTCATGCATGAAATTGGGAGTTCCATTTCTGCGTACTGATCGTAATCCTAAAAACATACAGCTGTTAGTTTGCGTTCTGTAACATTTTCCTTCGATAACAAGTACAGAACAGAAATAGAAACATTTATTTCTGGTTCAACAATGCGATTTTAAAACCCATATGCACTTAATCCATGTTGTTCCACAAAATTCAGTTCTACATTTGCTTACATTTTCAAATAATCCGAGTAATTGGTTATAAAGGATTTTTAGTTGTTATGAATTGTCTATGGAGGATTTAAACTTTTATGGGAAATAATGCTGAACTGTTCTACATAGATATGATATTTTCTGGGGGGGGGGAGTTAAAACCCCTCGAAAATCGGAACACCGATATCTATTACAATTTCTTTCCTTATTTCGATGGTATATTATGAACAAAATGTTTCTCTAAAGTTTACGTTTACTAGGCACACCCGCACAGCAAGTAAGGTCAATAAGAATATGTTCATATATATGTTTAAAAAAGCCTTAGAAAATTAATAAACTTCATGAATATTATGACTCGTAGCAAGTAAAGATAGTACTTAAAAGAGGTAGGTGAGCAAAGTTTAAATCTCTATAAACAATATCATTACTTTCTAAGTTATTTAGCTAAATTTCTTCTAAATTTTATATTGCAGCAATAGAATTCTACATGATTAAAATCTACATAAAATCTGAAAACCCAGTGAGAAGTAGTGCTACCAAAAATTCAATTAAAACAACTGAAAAAAAGTAAGGTTTATAAATTTAGTTAAAACAATTGCAGATATGTCTAAAAAATATTAAAACTTCCAAAAATATATTTTGAAATGTTTTAATAATATACTGATGGTTACGTGCATGAATGTGTAAGGTATACACAAGATTCGATTCACAAAAATCGAACTTTTGAGTGAATTAAAGAAGCTGCTTTAGATATGCTAATTTCGGCATACGCGCTTAGTATAAATACCACGCAGCGTCATTAATGAAAAGGGGAGGTTGTTAAGGTTAAAAAGGTGTTATCCTGCGCTAGTGCTTAGCGGGCCAGAAGTTTTACATGACAGTACTGCTTAGTTTGACTTACTGTTCGTGAGTATAAAAATATATTGTTCTTGAAAGCTGTGTTTATACATTCCGTACAAGTAGTACGCATGCTTATTGCTGTAAAGCCAATTATATGTGCAACGAATTCAATAAACATTGTTTCATGTATAAACTGTGTGTGGTTCAAATTCAAATAGAGAGCCACTTCAAATTATATACACCCAGGTCTGGGTAGAAGTGAATATAGATTCTCTATACTGGCGCCCGAAAATATATATACCCTGGTAGTTAGCGTTACATTTGTAACGAACAACATAATTGAAATTAAAAACTGTGTACTGTGTACTTATATTGATAAAATTGTTGCAAGTACTTATATACTATTTAAAAAATGAGTGTTGTAGAACAAAATCCTGCTGGAAATTTTCCTCGGGTAATTATGGTTCAGCATTTTGCGCCATTCGAAGCCACCTTCAATGGCGGCCCCTCAAGCCAATTCCTAAAGAAAATTGAGCATTACTTTCAGCAACAATGCACCCCAGAGGGGGAGTCGATAACTCAATGTGAAATGCTCACTTCTATTGTGCTAGATAATAAAACGCAGTTAAAAGAAGAACTTCGTAAAGACCTGGAATTCGGAGATATAGATAAATACCTTAAAACCCCGAACAATTTTCCGGAGTTAATCTGCATGCTATACAGGGTAGAGCACAGAACTATGAACTAGTCGATGATCTCCTTTTTTACAAATCATCCACAAATCGGAATGGTGAAATTCGTCCCGTCATTCCATGTTCAATGAGAACACACATTCTACATACTCTTCACGATTTACCTACAGCCGGCCATATGGGTATTCGAAAAACTTTTTCTCGACTTAATGAGGTGGTTTACTGGCCCCAAATGAGGAAGTGGGTCACCCAGTACGTTCAAAGCTGCGACACTTGTCAGCGTACTAACTACACAAATTACCGCCCCGCGGGTTTTTTACAAAGTATCGTGGCCACGTTCCCTAATGAAATCGTAGGGATAGATTTATTAGGCCCATATCCCCGTAGTGCAAGTGGAAAATACAGGTTCTTACTCGTAATAGTCGACCATTTTTCAAAATGGACCGAAATTATACCCCTGCGTAGAGCCTCAGCCAAAGCAGTTGCTGATGCATTTACACATAATTATGTTTTGCGATATGATGCCCCTGTAAAAATTATTAGCGATAACGGTGTTCAGTTTGTCAGCGAAGTTTTCACGGACCTGTGTCGCAGGCTTCAAATAAAACATGCAAAAATGGTCACTTATAGACCACAGTCGAATATTGCGGAGCGGGTAAATCGCAATGTAGTTAAAATGATTCGCGCATTTATACAAAACAATCATAAAACATGGGATCAACATATACAGCAGTTTGCGTTTGCATTACGTTCGGCCGTCCATGACTCGACAGCCAAAACACCTGCCGAAGTTTTTCTAGGCAGAAAGATTATCACCCCTTTAGACAGTCTATTCTTCGTACCGGGGCAAGCGCCTCAATTTCAACTAGCTGATATTCAGGAGATGCTTCGCGAGGTCAAGCAAGTTAATGACCAGATGCGGAAGCAACAGAAGATATACTACGATAAAAATCGTAGGGAGGAGAAATTTGAAGTTGGGCAATGGGTTTTAAAAGCCACCCACTCACTATCTAACGCCAGTAAAGGCATAGTCGGGAAATTTTGCCCGAAATTTCAAGGTCCGTACCAAATAAAAAAGGTAGCAGGCCCAGTGGTTACCTTACAAGAAGGCCAACAGCAAGTTCCCGCAAATATAGACCAGATTAAGAGGTATATAAACCGTGCAGACTATACCCTGTTTTCAAATCAAGTGCAACAAGGTTCACAAGGTTCACAAGATGCTGGACCCTCGGGGGTCACCAACGAAAACCGTCCTCCCCCTACTTACGATTCCGGTGATAACCTGCATGAGGGAAGCAGCTCCACTCCTGCACAGGAACCCCGGTCAGGAGTTAAAAGAAAGACTCCCATGACTTCTCCATCGTCGGCGCCTGACTCTCAGCCGTTCGAACATCCACGCAAGCGGGGGAAGCAGACGCAAAGGAAACGAAAGATCTCTGCCGCCCAACAAGATCCTCCTCCCAAGAGACCTCCTGTCCATCGCAAGCCAGACCAGCGCCTCAGGACCAACGACCTGCTGCACGAAGGATGCCCACACGGTCAACGAACCCCTTTACTAGGACTGCGACCGTCAAGAGAGGTTCCACGGATTGGACAGACTGGTGCAAGGAAGTTGCTGCATTCATGAACAAGTCTTGTATCAATTATCTTTTTCTAACTCCCACCCTTTAATAAAACCGAACCAAATTGGTTTGAAATTCCCCAGTGTATATACTGTGTAAACATTTTGAGGGGAAGGGGTGAGCCACTGAAAAAAAAAATACGGCATACTGTTGTTTTATAAATTTTTGAAGGGGACATGTAGTGACTAGGGAAAAAATACTTACTACACAATATACCAATTAACCACTAATGTACTAACTTCACAAAAAATAACACATGTACATTATAAATTGGGGGAGAGCAGATACAGTCAAGAAATGTCATGCTGTGCAATTGTGTTGTCACTTTTAATTAAAATAGATATTTTAGGGCGCAGTTGGCAGCCCAGTATCCGCAACTCTGCAAATCCACTGTTTGATGGTGTCACCTGGACCCTTCGGGGTTAGTTTTGTAAAATGGTAGTGGCGTGTTTCCTCCACACAACGTGTGGAAGGTTTTTTTGGCTTTGCCACCCATTATGTAAAAAGTCAGACCAGCACGCGTTTTCAATTAGTTAACTGAAGCCGTTCAGACCTCAGTTACCTAATTTTTTTTTTCGAGGGAGGCCAGTGTAAGGTATACACAAGATTCGATTCACAAGAATCGAACTTTTGAGTGAATTAAAGAAGCTGCTTTAGATATGCTAATTTCGGCATACGCGCTTAGTATAAATACCACGCAGCGTCATTAATGAAAAGGGGAGGTTGTTAAGGTTAAAAAGGTGTTATCCTGCGCTAGTGCTTAGCGGGCCAGAAGTTTTACATGGCAGTACTGCTGGTTTGACTTACTGTTCGTGAGTATAAAAATATATTGTTCTTGAAAACTGTGTTTATACATTCCGTACAAGTAGTACGCATGCTTATTGCTGTAAAGCCAATTATATGTGCAACGAATTCAATAAACATTGTTTCATGTATAAACTGTGTGTGGTTCAAATTCAAATAGAGAGCCACTTCAAATTATATACACCCAGGTCTGGGTAGAAGTGAATATAGATTCTCTATAAATGTACGTGCACGAATGTACATGCTTATGCTGGTTTATTCACTTTCAATATATATATATATATATATATATATATATATATATATATATATATATATATATATATATATATATATATATATATATATATATATATATAAATTTAAATACATATATTTAAATATATATATATATATACGTGTGTGTGTGAATCTATGATTGAAATTTATGAGGCGATTTATGGTTAAAATTTTTTCAGCACTTCCTTTTCCATTGCTTAGAGTCAAAATTATGCCCTTGATTTTGCCTTAATCATCTTTAAAGATTGGTAGTGCTTGCTTTAATAATTATGCATTTCAACCGCATATAGGTATCCCCTAATATGATTGATTTTAGTTTCTAGCTTCCAAATAAGTCATGTTCCGGCTAAAGTGCAGCCGAAATCAGGATTAATTATCGAGTATTAATCAAGTAAAGATATCTGTTAGTAGTTATATGAGTTCAATATAAAGTTGGTTCATTAACGAGGCCTAACTATTCTCATAGGGAGCATTACTTAGAAATCAATATTTAATGATCATTAAAAAAGATGGGAATATAATCATATTTTACTTCTTTTACGCAGACGGAATCTTGTAAAAGTACTTCACTGCCTACATATCATTTTAACAAAGTCTTGAAACTCGTTGTTTTTAATGATAAAAAGTATTTATAATAACATACTTCCTTCTTCACAACATAAATATATTCATATTAATTACATAGAATTGAATATAGAATTACTCCCTATCTACTAATTGTATATAGAATTGTATAAATTTATTGTTGTGTATAGAATTAATTGTTTATAGAATTATACTATTACCTTTGCGACCTTTAATTGATATTGTTATAAAAAGCTATAAATATTTCTATTATTCTTATTTCCTCAATTTAAATCTATTTTGTGTTAAATATGGCTTATTTACAGCCGTTGAGAGTTTGATTTCAATACATAACCTTTTAACGCTACATCGTGAATTTTGGTGACCTCAGAGATGAATGTGGTGGCGTTTGGCGACTTTTTGGCTGTATGGAGAACCAATCAGATTTCACTTAGTTGGCGTATTTATCGAGTTCGTGGCGTTTCCATCCGTCGAATAATCGAGAATGTCGCCAAAGATATATAAAGATACCAAACACGGGCTACTAAATATACGTTGGCCTAGGCAACACAGTTAGCCATTTGTTCCTATGGTCCTATGGTCCTATGGCTACTAAATATTTAACGTAGGATTACGTTCCTCCATAATGGTCCTCCGAAAAGGAAAATTTCAGACGCTAAAACCGTCCGTCCGTACCTCACGAGTTATAATTTTGACATATATATATATATATATATATCTATATATATATATATATATATATATATATATATATATATATATATATATATAAATACACTGCTGGCCACCCAAATTGCAACACCAAGAAAGACAAGAGATATCACAACAAAATTTATTTTCTAGATAACATGTTGACCAAGTATCAAATGATTAAATTTATAGACTTCTGTGAAGTGTGGTTCCTGCCAAAATCACTAGCCAGAGTAGCCGCCATTGTTGGAGATCACCGCTGCCACACGCCTCGGCATTGATTCAAAGAGACTTTGGATGAGTTCTTGGGGTACAGCAGACCAAGCAGCTTCCACACGTTGCCGAAGTTGATCTTCTGTGGCAGCTGGGGATGGAATCTGGGTCAAACGTAGAGCAACCATGGACCACATGTTTTCTATCGGTGAAAGATCCGGAGAGCGAGGCGGCCAGGGAAGCAATTCAATCTGGGGATTGACGAAGAACCGTTGGACAATGCGTGCCAAGTGTGGTCGCGCATTATCCTGTTGAAATATGGCTGTGGGCAAGCCCTGAAGGTAAGGAAGGACAACTGGCTCCAACACCTCGGACATGTAGCGCTGGCTGTTTAAAGTACCGGCAATGCGTACTAGAGGTGTGCGAGAGTGATATCCAATACCGCCCCATACCATAATACCCGGTGCAAGACCAGTGTGGCGGTGCATACCGCAGCTGTTCCGCATCCTCTCTTCACGGTGTCTCCAGACTCGTATGCGACCATCGTGGTGTTGCAGACAGAAGCGTGACTCGTCAGTAAAGACAATTTCATTCCATTCTGCCGTCCACATCCTTCAGTCATCGCACCATTGGCGGCGGAGACGTCTGTGGTTCTGCGTCAAGGGTAGGCAAAGCAATGGACGTCTTGCGGACAGACCACTCTGCTGTAAACGGCGTCGAATGGTACGCGCAGACACTGGATGATGCGTTACACGTGCTGTGCTATGGTTTGTGATGTGACTGAGCGATCCGTCACTGCCATGATCACAATTTGCCTGTCATCACGTGAAGTGGTGCGCTGAGGTGGATGCGATCGAACACGCCGGTCCGTCGTACCCTCCTGCATCCAACGATCACATATCCGCATTACAGTTGTTTGGTTTCGTCCAACACGACTACCGATTTTCCTGAAAGATAATCCACAATCTCGGTAGGCCACTATCCTTCCTCTGTCGAACTCGGATACTTGATCAATAGATGATCGCTGTTTTTGACGAGGCATAATTGATCGTTTTTTTTTGAAAAAACTACAAGAAAAACACAATTACCGAACTTGAAATCGTCGAAATCTCCAAGCCTTAAATAGCGCTTTGAAGTGGCGCCACATGCGCGCGTGATGTGCGTCTGCGCTGAAATTCTAATCATTTGCATATCTCACCTCCGCTAATACATGTTGTAAATTTCATGTTATTTGTATGTTTCCTTCAGGGTGTTGCATTTACAGTGGCCAGCAGTATATATATATATATATATATATATATATATATATATATATATATATATATATATATATATATATTTATCTATACTAATATATAAAGAGAGAGAGCGGATTTTGTGTGTGGGGGGTAATCTCTGGAACCACTGCACATATTTGAAAAATTCTTTCACTATTTGAAAGGTACATTATTCCAGATAGACATAGGATATATATTATGTATATCTGTTCAGAAGGAAGAAAGTTAGGGGCCTTAATGTTGAGCTAATGCCTCCCTTTTACAACTTTTCTTTTGTCAACCATAGTCAAGTAACTATAGCAACACATCAAACGATATTTTAATTTATTATCAGTAAAACATTTAACATTTGAATTTTCTTTGTCAACCATAGTCAAGTAACCATAGCAACAAATTTTCATTTATTATCAGTAAAACATTTAATATTTTAAAGATTCAAGTGGAGGAGGTATTGATAAATGCGAAAAGGATTTTTGAAATTGGCAGCGTTTAAGGGTTTGTTGAGGAAAATTACATTTGAAACTACGCTTTTTACTGGACATTTAAGGTAAAAAAAGTTTACAATTTATTGGTTATCAACTGGAAATTTATTGGTACAATATTACATAACTTTATTTAACTTATAAACTTTATGTTTTCAATTTATGTACTAGGGTTTGACGGTTTTTCAAACCTGGTTTTAAAAGACTGGTTTTTAAAATAAATTTGTCACATTTGAAAACCGGTTTTTAAATTAAGAAAACCGGTTTAAAAGAATTCAAATGATTATGTAAAAATTTTCATTCTATGCAACGGGCAGCAGACATATTTTTTCAACGTTGCGAGTTGCGTTGGCCAGTGCTTGTGCATTGTGCACTGCGCACGTGGAAAAGACGTGCCTAACCGACTTATTTTATGGTAGTACATATGTGGAATCCGTCACGAGTCACGACAGGTTCGCTTAATCCTGTAAAGGGAAAACTGGAAACAAAAATATAAAGTTGTTATAGTTATCTGGAAAGATATTGTCTAGAATATTTCGAATTCTTATGTGGATACCGATTCTGATGAAGAGCAAATCGAAGAATCTACTCATCAGAGTAATGCTTTTTTAAAGGAAGCCATGGAAAAATCAATTCATAAGTTTCTTGAAGACCCTGAAGAAAAACTTACAAATCCAAAGATACTGAAAGCTGAATTTTCATTATTTGAGACAACGAATAAAAGAACCAAAAACTTAGATATGTTATTTGATGCCCTGAAAACTATAAAACCAAGCTCAGTAGCTAGTGAACGAGTATTTTCAATTTCAGGCAATATTGTGTCCAAAATAAGAACAAGACTTAGCCACCGTTCAGTGGATATTTTATGTTTTTAAAAATCCTATTCTCTTAGGAGAAATTAAAATTAGTGAAATAAATATAAATATTATTTGAAATTTGAAATTTTGTTTGAGTTTTAATTATTTTGTGTAAGTAATGTGTAATCCTTATTTTTTTTAATATTTTGACTTTGATATTGATTTCGTTTTTTGTTATTTTATATAAATTAAATAAAATATTTTCCCCAATTCTATTTTTTTTGACAAAAATTCGAAAACCCGCTAAAACCGGTTTTTTGGAAATCTGGAATTCGAAAACTGGTTTTTCAAAAAGTCGGTTTTTGTATAAACCCTATTATGTACAATTTTATGCACAATTTGCTGAAATCGAACTTGAATTATTGAACTTTATTCAAAAATCAGTGTGTTTCATTCAAGCTGTGAAATTAATTGATTATTTCGAATAGGCCTATGTTTGTTCCTTTATAAGTGAAAAAGTATTCCTTCAATTGAGCTCAAATTTTGTATATATATAGTTGATAGTTCAGGTTAAAACATAGGCTTATTAGTTTTTTAAAATCGGGCCCCGGAGGTTTTTTAATTAATGTTATAATAATTTTTCTCCTAAAAGTTGCTTATTTCGACAGCTTCCGATGCTGTCCTCACTGACAGCGAGACTATGGGGCCGAATCGTACCAAAATCGACACGCGGATGACCCCGAACATGATTCAGTGCCTGATGTAGCCGGATTTTTCAATTTTTAATTAAAAAAAATATTAAATTTTATGTGTCATTTTTGGTGCTTTTTTCGTGTTTTTTTTGGTGTGTGGACTCTAGCGGATAGGCTATGGGGCCAAATCGTATCAAAATCGGCATGCAGGTGGCCCCCGGACACAATTTAGTGCCTGACGTTACGGTTTCCAATAAAAATTTCTTTTGCCATCACCATCAACAAATACCAAGGTCAAACATACAAATATATTGATCTTGACTTACAGGAAGATTGCTTTACTCATGGACAATTATATCTTGGACTCTCTAGGTCAGGAAATGCGGAGAATCAATTTATTTTAAAACTTCAGAAAAACGAAAAATATGGTATACCATGAAGTTTTAAATTCAAATTATACTTACCTAATATCTACTTAAGACAGAAAATTTTGTTAACCCGGACAAAGTCGTGACGGGCAGCTAGTATATATATATATATATATATATATATATATATATATATATATATATATATATATATATATGAGGAAAAACATAAAACTAAAATATAGGGGGCTTTTGTTAGGGAAAAAGGGGAATTGGCAATCAAAAATTATTAACTCACGAAAGTTCACCATAAAAAGAGGAAGGGTTATTAATAGCAAAAACAATCGATAGGGGTCACCACTAGACGGGTACTGTTCAGAAAAGACATATTTTTCGGCAGAAGTAAGTTACGTAAAAAGATTATATTAGAAGAAATGTGGAGAACATTCCATGATGAATCAGACAAAACATTGGGCTGGAGTGTAACAAATAAAAGCTAGTTAGTCGGCACAGAGATCTGATAGAGAGAAGACGTCTGTCTTGAGAGAGAACCTGGGTGGAGTGGTTTGCATAATTATGTTGGAGCACTTATAGTAATAATAAAAATAAACGAATTTAAGCGATCTCTGTCATCTCTTCTAATCATTCGGTCCACGATTGTATTTAATTAATAACGAAATGGATACGAAACATGTCATATATATATATATATATATATACACTCAAGAGCCAAAACATTATGACCACCTGTCAATAACGAGTTCGCCCACCTTTGGCGCGCAACACAGCTTCAACCCGCCTTGGCATGGATGCCACAACTCCTTGGTAGATGGTCGGAGACAGATTGTACCAGATGTTTAAGCAACGGTCACGCAAATCCGAGATATTGCGAATTGGTGGTCTTTGAACTCTGAGCTGCCGTCCCATGACATCCCAAATGTGTTCTATAGGATTGAGATCCGGTGAGTTAGGCGGCCAGGACATTAACTGGAATTCAGCATCATGTTCCTGGAACCACTCCAACACAATTTTAGCCTTGTGACACGGGGCGTTGTCCTGTTGGAACATTCCATTTCCAGCTGGAAAAACAGGCCATGTAACTGTGCCACTGGTCCGCAATGATGTTCAGATACCCTGTAGCATTCATGGTCTGCTCTACCACAACCACGGGTCCCAGAGACACCCAAGAGAACGTCCCCCAAAGCATAATACCGCCACCACCGGCCTGTGTATGACCTATTGTACATTAAGGGAGCAACAGTTCGCCTGGATGACGGCGTATCCTGACACGGCCATCGGCGTGATGAATGACAAACCGTAATTCATCTGACCAGGCAACTCTCTCCCACTGATCCATGGACCAGTCGCGATGTCCCCGGGCCCAGCGCAGGCGCAGTTGGCGATGACGCTTGGTCAGCAAAGGCACACGAGTGGGACGTTTGCTGCGTAGCCCCATATACAATAGTGTCCGCTGAAAAGTGTGCTGCGATACTATTCTACTTGGCCCTGCAATGTATTGGGCTGTCAGCTGAGCCACTATCTGGCTCCGGTTTTGCTTCACCATGCGAGACAGTCTCCGACGACCTTTTCCTTTGATAGCGTGTGGACGTCCAACACCATGTCGTCTACTGCTCGTTTCACCGTCATTGATCCACTTTGCATAAGTACTGACAACTGTCGGTCGCGAACAACCCACGAGTCGTGCAGTTTCGGAAATACTTGTTCCGAGGCTTCGAGCCATTACAATCTGCCCTCTATCAAAGTCGCTTAGATCAGCAGCCTTTCCCATCACACACAGAAGTAAGTGAAAGAATGATTCTTCAGACTCTCCAGCAGCAGTTAAATACCACTCCCACCTGATCACGTGCCTTCCATGTCATCCAGGCGAACTCATTGCAGAATGTAGGGGTGGTCATAATGTTTTGGCTCTTGAGTGTATATATATATACTCAAGAGCCAAATATATATATATATATATATATACACTGAAGTGCCACTGAATTAGGGATACCTACCAAGTAACGAGTTGGGCCTCCTCTGGCCTTGATAACGGCTGCCACACGACGAGGCATAGATTCAACAAGTTTCTGGAAACGTTCCAGGGGGAATGGCTTGCCAAATATTGGCTAAAGCTGTCCATAATTCAGTAAGGTTCTTTGGTGCAGTGTGATGTCCTTTCACGCCTTGTTCCAAAACATCCCATAGATGCTCGATAGGATTTAATTCTGGACTTGTAGGTGGCCAATTCATGACAGAGAAGTCACAGGAATGCTCATCCCACCAGCCAGCAGCCAACCGGGACTTGTGAGAGGTACAGTTGTCTTATTGGAAAACTCCATTACCGTGCGGATAACAGAACAGCATAAACGGATGGAGGTCATCACCCAGCAACTCTACGTACCGAATTGCATCGAGGGAGGTTGGAAAACGCACCAAAGATCCCAAACTGTGCCACGAAAAAACACCCCAGACCATGATTGAGCCACCATGCCCTTGTACAGTTCCAGCCAGGCATGCAGGATCCAGGGCTTCGTGAGCCTGACGCCCTATTCTCAGCCTCCCTTCGGCGTTAAGTAGTCGGAATCGAGACTCATCACTCCATGCTACTCGTTTCCATTCCTCTACACTCCAGTGTCTGTGCTCTCTAGCCTAGGCAAGACGTTTAGCCCGATGGCGAGTATAGAGCAATGGTACTCTCGTAGGTCGACGGCTCCCGAAACCCATACGGTGAGCGAGCGTTGCACAGTCCTTTTACTGACTGTACGACTGGCACCGTCATTAAAATGGGTGGTAATTTGAGCTAATGTTTGGCTTCGCTGGCTACGTACAATACGCCTGAGCCGTCTCTCACCACGCACTGTCAAGGCTAATTGTCCTTTGCAGTTTGCCCGATCGCCAGTTTTTTTCCACCATCCATTTATTCTTGGTATACTCTTGACACTGTCGACCTTGAAAATTCTAGCTGTCTGACGATTTCGGAAATTGAATGGCCCATGCGTCGCGCACCTACGATTTGTCCGCGATCGAAGGCGTCTAAATCAGGCAGTTTACCCATACTGGCAATTCCAACAACTAATTCAGAACAACCACAGTACGCGCTATATCTGCAGTTACCACAGCGCCCTCACTTGCGCTTACATGATGCGCAGCGCTTTACAATTTGCATAGGCTTTTCTATCTCTAATTTAGTGGCACTCCAGTGTATATATATATATATATATATATATATATATATATATATACAGTGTGTCCCAAAAGGTCGTTTACAAACTTAACATGCTGGTCTGTCGTGTCATGATGAACAAGATTTACATAGGAACTTGTGTCCGAAAATTCAAACTGAGACCGATAGAGGGCGATAAGTGCAGGTTTGAATGAGGAGAAAAAAAATGATATCGACAGATGTGTTAATATGATTTTTATTACAAAACATCATTACATCACAGCAAATGTTCAAAATTCCTTCCATTCGCCACAATACACATTTCACAGCGTCGGCGCATGGATTCACGAACCCGTTCAAATTGGCTAGGAGTCACGGACACGTGCTGCCGCTTCCGCGATCCTGGCGATAAGATCCATGTCCGATGTTACGGGTGTCTCGTACACTATGGACTTCATGTGTCCCCACAGGTAGAAATCCAGGGGAGTCAGGTTGGGGGATCGCGGCGGTCATTGGACTCGTCCGCCTCTACCGATCCAGCGATTAGGATAAGTCCTATCGAGGTATTCTCGAACAGCGTAGCTAAAGTGGGCAGGCGCTCCATCATGCTGAAACCAGATGTTTCGTCGTGTAGCGGCTGGAACGTCACCCATCAGATCCGACATTCTCTTTCTAAAAAAATGCGATAGGTATTTCCGTCGAGGCGTTCAGGTAGAATGTAAGGGCTAATCAACATGTCACCGATAATACCAGCCCAAACATTTTCAGTGAAACGTTGTTGATGTGCATGGGCACGTGTACATCTTGGGTTTTCATGCGCTCATACGTGCATGTTGTGCAGGTTCACGACACCATCCTGTGTAAAGCAGGATTCATCAGAAAACAAAATCCACGATGGAAAATCTGGCTGTGCGACCCGCTGTTGCAAATACCAGCGTGAGAATGCAATGCGTTTGGGATAATCGTCAGCGCACAATGCCTGTACTTTTAGGAAGTGGTAAGGGTGTTGCATGTCATCGTGCAGTATGCGCATTATGGTGGAACGACCTACACCCAAGACATGTTCGCCTTCTGGGAGACTTGTTTGTGGGTTGATGGCAAACTCTTGTAGCACGGTTTCCTCTACGACAGGCGTGCGTGTAGCACGGTCTCGACCGATGTGGCTACGTACTACGAAAGCACCTGATTCACGTAATCTGCGGTGCAATCGTCCAAACAAAACATGATTTGGCTGACGTCTGTTTGGGAAGCGCTCAAGGTACGTCCGTACCGCGGCTCGTCCATTTCCATCAGCGGCGCCGTATACGTAATGCAAGTCGGCCATTTCTGCGTTACTAAACTCATTCATCCTTCTCCTTTAACGGCCACGCCTGAAATGATTGTTTTTCCTACTCTCCCGTTTTCGTGCAATTATCGCCCTCTAGCGGTCGCAGTTGGAATTTTCGGACACAAGTTCCTATGTAAATCTTGTTCATCATGATATGACAGACCAGCATGTTAAGTTTGTAAACGACCTTTTGGGACACCCTGTATATATATATATATATATATATATATATATATATATATATATATATATATATATATATATATATATATATATATATATATATATATATATATATATATATATATATATATATATATATATATAGTGGTACCTCCGAAAAGCGGACAGTCACGGTACCAAATGTTTTGCCCGTTATTAGGATGTGTCCGCAATTGGGGAGGACAACATTTTTATAAAAAAGTTTTTGCTCTTTTGTTTGACATTTGATTGAAAATTACGGCTGCAATTTCAATTAAAAAGGAAAAATTAATTAGGCAAGAAAAAAATAACTATTTACTACTTTTCCTTTAAATTGTGTGCTAAGCCTTTTATCTGGCATTAAATAATCCCAAAATACAATGTATAGTAGCTAAATTATTTTAATTACTGCTGAAAAAATCTCTTAACAAACTTTGATTTCTCTTTTTCACACAACAAACCTGTTTTTCAAGATGAATCTTCATAGGAATTAGCTTTGCTAGTCTCTCCGAATCATCGTTGTTCAGAAAGAAATGTTTGAATTGTTCGCTGTATTTCAGTGCTTCCGAATAATCTTTGATTATGCAGTCTGCCACTGGCAATTCCTCTTCATCATCCTCAGAAAGGGCCAATGCTTCAGTGGTGGCCCGATGAATGAAATTGGAAACACGCAGGTTTTCTACCTCAATGGATAAAGCATCGTCTATCTTGACTTCCTCTTCAACGCTAAAATTTGAATCCAAATTAGCTACTAGATCCGCAAGTTCATTTTTGCTTTTTTCGGTAGTGCTGTCAGTTGCCACTTCGCTTGTACTCAAAAATTCTGTCTTCTTAAAACATTTTAGAACGCACCCAGGTTCCACCTTTTTAAGGGCTGACGTAGTCCAGGAAATTGCATCCAAAACAGATACCGATTTTGCCAACTCTTCGCTGGATATGCAGGAGATAATCTGTGTCAGAAGCAGATTTCTGTATCATACTTTAAAGCTGCGGATAACTCCCTGAAATGGGCTGTAGCATTGTCCATGAACAGAATGATTTTTCTGTTTTGTTTTTTCATTTTGTTGTCTAACTCCACCAACCCATCGCTCATTATCTCAGTGGTTATCCACGGTTTCTTATTTGACTCCCATGAAACACTAAATTTTCGCACATCAATGTTCTTGAAACATCTAGGATTCTTAGCTTTTCCATTAACAACTGGAGTTTCGAAGTCTCCCAGCATGTTGCAACTCAGAAAAAGAGTGAGCCGCTCTTTTGAAATTTCCCGCCTCTACATTTTCCACCCTTAAAACATAAGGTCTTGTCCGGAAGAACACGGCAAAAGAAGCCAGACTCATCGGCATCGAAAATGTCTCTGTCACCATATCATTTGCCCAAATATTTAAGCTTTCCAATCCAATCTGTTACTTCATTTGAATTTACAGATTTTTCTTCAACACAAATCTGTTAAAAAATATGTTGTGACGTGTCCAGAATTTTTCCATCCATCCATTTGAGGCGTTAAAAGTTTCTAATTTTGAAATGTTTGCCAAAATAATTGAAAGTTTTTCAAAATACCTGTCCGCTATTCGGAGTGTCCGCTTTTCAGAGGGAATAACATGGATTGTCCTATATAAAAAACTTAGACCCGTAAAAATGTCCGTTAATTAGAGGTGTCCGCTATTAGGGAGTGTCGGTTAAGGGATTTTCCGCTGTATATATATATATATATATATATATATATATATATATATATATATATATATATATATATATATATATATATATATATATATATATATAGAGAGAGAGAGAGAGAGAGAGAGATACATATATACATAACACATCGATAAATATATACATACAAAAGAAGCAAGCAACGATAAGTATTCCATCGTTAATAACCCACGTAGTTTCGTTAGAAGTAACCACCAGGATTTTTTTGTTTATTCGTTTCTCAGATGGAACTTGGCTGCTATGTAGACATGTTATTGTGCCTGTATGAGTATTAGGTCAAATCTAAAGCTTTTGCTGAACTTCGCTGTAGTTCTTGGTGACTGTATGTAGTGGTGGTGTCCTGTTTATGACTAAAATGAAAATAAATTTGTAACGCTGTCATATAGAGTCGTCATTCGGAAAATATGGATGAAAAAACGCAACAATATTCTTTTATTCACGTCAATATATGAAATACAAGTTCTAGTAAGCAGTTTTCTTTCCTTAATATACATTTGCCTAAACTGTTAATGCAACCATGTAGGCTTTTGATTAATAATTTACTTCAAATTTTTTTATGACTTGGGCTACTTGTTACTTCTAGAGAGTTAAAGTATAAAATTATAAGACATATTTCTGTTATCTGGTCATAAATTTAAATGCAAAAAAGTACGTACCCTACTTATATATAATGTCGCTTTGTAAAGGATTTCCAATACCTTGCTCAGCTTGTTATGAATTCTGACAATGTATACACTTGCATTATGGCAATTATTCATAATAAGTTTAACCTTTTGTCTTCCTCATATATATAACAAGTATAATACTTATTTCACTTGTTAGATGTCTCCTAATTTCCCACTATTAAACAGCTGTAAATATTTCTAAATATTCTTTATTTATCCAAATATATATTTATTTTATGCCGAACTACAAAAGCAGAATGACAGGCCTACAAAGCAGCCGAGATGCACTTGAGAAATGAACAAATAAAAAATTTAGGAGCCAAATTTTGCATCCTTAGATACCCTTTATCTAATCTAAATCCTCATTACGTAAAACGTTTTCGATATTTCCTCCTCGATATTAGAGGATTACTATAGATTTCTGTTCTCTGGGATAATATTTAAAAGCAAAAATGTATTAAATACTTATGTACAATTGAGCTTTGTAAATGCCTTTCGATACTTTGCACCCGTTGCTACATAAACTAACAATCTCTTTTACCTAATTTTCGTAAACACTTGGAAAATAAAATGTATTTATATTTAAATTAATTTTGCTCCCTTCCGCATATGTCTAACAAATATATCACTTATATCACTTAATAGGTGTCCCAAAATTTCTTATTTATCTATAAAAAATTATTCAATATAAATGACATAAAGCATTTGGGATAAATTCACTCCGGTGTTAGCTACCATCTTGTGTTATAATGGAGGAATTGCTTTTGGTCTAGAAATAATAAGTAGCAAATTTGTTTTTTGTTTATGGTGAAAGTAATGTATATATATATATATATATATATATATATATATATATATGAAGCAGAAATCAACAAATCTTCCTATGCTGAAATGCTAAAATTAGTTGAAATAATCCGTCGCGGGTTACAGTTTTAAGAAAATACGTCTGAAGAGTTTTTTTGTTCATTGCAAAGATGCGAGACGTATTAAGACAGAAAACACATTTTTAAACAAGAAACAGGCAAAAGTAACAGACTTTCTCAGTAATTAAATTTAAGGCACATTTGGTAATGTATGCTTAAAATTTCTTGTTATAATAAACGCGATAATGTCATTAAAATTTATTAATTTTAATATAAAATTATCTTTAATTGAAAATACAATGTATTCCCGAACAATATTGTGTTTTATTCTTGTTTTACTTGCAGATTTATTTTTTAAGGGTAAAATATATAAAACAAATATATATTAATTTACAAAATAAAGGTGTGATTATTTACCCTTTTTAATAATATTCAGTGTTTATGAATTTAAAATATGTTTTGTATAGTTTAGAGTATTTTAAAAAGTGTATCCCTAACAAATTTTTCATATAAAGAAATTTTTTTCTGGATTTAGCGACTTCGTTAAATAGAGGTCCGACGATTCGACGGTATATATACAGTCCGACCACGGAAGCGAGGTCCCTGGAAGCTGTTACGCATGCGCGAGAAAAGCTAGTCTACTAAGAAAATAGGGGAAAACGTCATATTTTCGGATGTGTTTGTTTATGAAATACGGAATGTATTTCAGACTGCTTTTTGTCCGCAATTTTAAAGTTATTTTTAAAACTTTATTTTTGATCGAATATGTGAATAATACTTTCAAAATAATAAAAAGAAAGAAGCAAATCTATTTAAAAAATAGGAGTGTTATAGGAGTGGATATTTTCGGGTGTGTTTGTTTAAGAACTGCGAAAGAAAGTTTTCAACCAACTTTCTTTTTCAGAATTTTTCTTTTGATTGAATGTATAAATAAAAACCGAAAAACATATTAAAATGAGGGTTTGAAAAATTCCATTTTTAAGTGATATATTGTAATAACATAAATATATATATATATATAATGCAATAAAAATAATATATTTGATTCACAGTTTTACAATTTGCAGAAATAATTAGGATACACAACTCAAAATTTTCAATCTTTTGTGATTAGCAATAAAAAATTTAAAATGAATTTAAGATCTTTCTCATAATTTTATAAATAATCGAAGTGTGAATATGAGATACAAATTTATAATTTCAGTCTTCTATGATAATTAAAAATCTAGATTTTAAAAATGCATTTTATTGTAAATTAAATTAATTTAAAAAATGGTATATTTACATTCACTGTGATATTTATAAGAGCTGCAGAAAAAATACATCAGTGATCGGTAAAAAATTTTTTTTTATATTTTTGTATCAAAAACTATCAAATAAAATCAATGAAAAATCTAATATTCATCTGATGAAATATCCGAATCACTGTCCGTGTCTGAAATATCTATTTGCAGAGGATCAACCAAATCTTCAATCACACCATCCCTTTTCCAATACATATTTTCTAATGAAACAACATGAGAGCTATTGTTGATACTATTGAATTGTTGGTACTATTTTATGGACAGCATAAAATTCATGAATTGTTCTTCGAATTACATCGCAATCAAAATTATCTAAAGCTACGTTTTCGGTGGTTCTTTTTTCCTGACGTTTCCTCGGAGATTCAAATTTTGGAGTTTCTTCACCCTTAGCTTCTCTGCGTATTCTTTTTACACTGGACATTGATATCTCGGTCATTTCACATTTCCTTCTAGTGCTTCTTTATCACACAATTTAATTACATTGTGTATTATACGTTTACAATCACTACGGAACGGCTTATTCCTAGCAGTTGTGTTGGGTAAAGGATCCATTAATTTTAATATAATAATCAAAATAACAGACGAGGAAAAAGCAAGCAAATGCAGTTAGTAACCAATTCTAAAGAATGTCGAGAGAATACGAGACTTTTCCCCCTCCTTCCTCAGCAGCCTTACCTAAAGGGTGAATAGAATCGTCTTGGCACTATGCCAACCGTGGTTCTTCGTTCTGTGGTCGGACAGTATATATATATATATATATATATATATATATATATATATATATATATATATGTGTGTGTAGGGCGCGGGGTTGCAATAAAAACATCCAGAACATAAACTAACAACCATCGTAAATAACAATGAACAATTAAAGTTTATGTACATTTAGAATTGAAAAAAAACGTAGTCCGTCTACGACGGAATCCAAAGCGGGAGTCTTAATGTTCTCCCTAAACAGAGTAGAGGGGTCGTGATAATGTTCGTGCTAGCGGCGCCCTCTTGCGCCAGACATTATATGCATTTACAAATAACATTTTATGAAGTTTAAAGTTCATAGTTAAAAGTTCAGTTCTGCTTTCTATAGATCGGCCATCCTACCTGTCATGCGGCGTCGGATGACATTAAGCAATAGGCACTGACAGTCTCTGAAAAAGAAATAAAATGGAACACACTTACAATACACGGGACCATGCAGGGGATGCGCTGGTGCTGACATCGAGTACACGGGACCATGCAGGGGGTGCTCTTCTGCTGACATCGGATGGCCGGATGACTCGTCAGTCGTCTGAATCGGGATACTTGAGATGTCATGCCAGTCGTCTAAATCAGGATAGTAAGGATGCCCTGGCTTCGTGTAGTCGGCAGCAGAAGACGTGATGTTAGGAAGTTCATGTTGTTCGAATTCGATGACACCGTACCGGTCGTGGGGCTTGACATCGGTCACTTTGTAGGGACCTAGGAATTTCGGTCTTAATTTCATTATTGTTCCGTACTTCGTACTTTTAATTTCACATGATTTTCTTATCTTCCATGATTTTTTCCCTTCTTAAAGGATTTCTGGTTTTCGTCTTGAATCTTAAGGATATTATTTATTTCATCTTCCTTCATTCTTTCTCTCTTTTTCATCGTTGCATTAAAATACTTATGAAATGCACCATTAGTGGCAAAATCTTCTTCGTCTTTCCCTTTTTCTGTTAGCGTTTTGGCCGTATGGATGTCTTCATTTCGTTCTTCGGCAATTTTAATTTTGGCGGTTTCGTCGTCTTCTGTATTTGCAATAATTAGCACAGTGTTGCGACTTAGTGCATCAACATGTTTCATCTGTGCTCCTGACCGATGGATAACTTCATAGTCAAATTCTCTCAGGAATGATGACCATCTTGCAATTATCGGTGAAAGGTCTTTCTTGCCCATTGTCATCTGGAAAGCGGCACTGTCGGTTACAATTGTAAATTTGGAACCAAGCAAGTAATTCCTAAATTTTTTCAATGATTCAATGACCGCGAGAACTTCTAATTCGTACGAGCAATACTTCTCTTCAGCTTGTGACGTCTTCTTGCTCATGTAATGGATGGGGTGATATCTTCCATTTTCATCTTCTCGCAATAAACACAGCTCCGTATCCATGTTTGTTAGCGGCAGTGTGCACTTCGAGTTTTCTGCCTTGCGTAAATATGCTCAAAACGAGTTCAGTAGCGAGATATTGTTTTAATCGCAAAAATGCTTCTTGTTGGTTTGGACCAAAAGTAAACTTCTCAGGTTTTCTAAGCAAGTCGCTCAAAGGTTTTGCGATAGTAGAGTAACCAGGGATAAATTTTCGAAAATATCCCGTGATGCCTAGATAGCTTTGGACCTGCTTAATTGTCGTTGGCTGAGGAAATTTCTGAACTGCAGCTGTTTTGACGGAGATGGTTTAACAGTTCTGTTTTCGATGACATGACCTAATAATTCTACTTTTTGCATTAAAAACTGGCATTTTTTCAATTTAATTTCTAATCCGTATGGAGAGGCTACTTCTAAAACTTGACATAATCGTTGAATACCTTCTTCTTCATCTATTGACGGAATAATTATATCATCCATATACAATACAACAATACCTTCATTAATGAGGTTTCGGAATACGTGGAAGATATATCTCTGAAAAACACTGGGACTGTTAGAGACCAAAAGGTGTTTTCAAAAATCCATATTGTCCATCAGGAGTTACATAACTAGTAAATTTGCGACTATTTTCTTCTACATCGACATGAAAAAAGCCACTTCCGAGATCAATCGTTGTGAATATTTTTGCACCCTGTAATTTATCCAGAACGTCTTCAATTAACGGTAAGGAGAAACGATCCTTTATCGTTTTCTTATTTAATGGTCGGTAATCAACACATAGTCGCGTAGATCCGTATTTTTTCTTAACCAGAACAATTGGACTTGCATAATCAGAGCAACTAGGTCTAATTATTCCGGCTTCTGACCATTCTTTATTTTGTTGATCTACAAATGATTTCTCGGGAATTACTTCATAGAAATATCTACGGTTTCCGTTTTGTTTGGCGTATATTTAGATACAAATTTAAAAATAGTGTCTCTTCGTTGCTTATCTTTAATGTGGTTTATATCTATTTCGTTAGAAACAAAGTTGGGTAATTTTTCCATCAACAATAAAAAGTTGTTCATGTTGGAGGGCTTCTGAATGATTAAAGAATATTTTTTCAAAATAACGTCAGCGAAATCTAACAGAGGGGTACCAATAATAAGGTCAAAAGTTATTGCTTCTTTCGGGACTACGTGAAACAGCAATTCGAAGGAGTGACCGTTCATTTACACGCTATGCATATAAGAACCCTTGGTAAACACATTCTTAGAGTCTAGTCCTACAAGATTTATGGCGGGGGAAGAAACAGCTGGTAGACACAGTCTTTCATAGCAAGCGGATCGTATTACATGCAAACTGGAACCACTGTCGAAAATACCCGTCAGCTCATTATCGTTCAATTTGACGCTTATATCTACAAGAGAATTTTTCTCTGCGGGAACACGGCGAATGATGTTCACGGGTTGAGTCGGGGTTTTATTACTTTTCACCGGACAGTTAGCAGAAACGTGGTCATTCGTAAACTGGTTGTAATTGAAACATTTTCTTCCGCGATCTTTAAATGGGCAAACACTATGATTTTTATCACCGAAGTTTTTACAACGCTGAAAGCGGGGAGACACATCTGGAAGAGGGGTGAAATGTTTTTTCTTTTTTGTCGTTTCTGGTTCAGTTGGAATCGTAGTATGATTTCGTATTTTTTCGTAAATACCTAATTTTTCCTTAAACTCTTTTAAATCTTTCGCACCATAAAGAATTACTTTGTTAGACGGTTTATCGGGAATACCATCTATAACATATTGAATTAGGGATTCTGTTTCGATGTTACCTCTGCTTGCTTGTTCTTTCATGACCAGAAAATATTCTTGCAGAGATTCTTCGTTGTTTAAACGACGTTTAGTCAACATTTTATGGAGTTGGGAGCTTGTGCACTACGAGGCAAATTCTTGTTCAAGAGCTAATTTAAGCTTAGCCAACGAAGTTAAGCCAGATTCACCTTGAATAAAGAGTTTCGCTAATCCAATTAATGATCGTTTCGCGAATATTAATTTTTGAAGATCATTCCATGCGCAAATACCCGCCGTTTCTTTAAAATCAGTTATCTACTTTTCGATGGAATAATTATTTTTCCCGTCAAACTTTCTCAAACTGTCTTCGATATCATGATAGGAAATAGTAAATTTAGAAAATTTATCTACTGATGGTTGTAAACGGGTTAATTCACTAACTTCGCTACGAATTTCTTCATTCACGTGTTCGTCGTCAGAATCGTCGCTATCAGATTCAAAATTATCAATTTTAAGCATTTTAATATCTAATACGCTATCGAGAATTTGAGTAGCGAGAACAGTTTCATTTCCGCCACAATCAATACATAAAATATTGCAAATTGTAATTAAATTCGCAATCCTAACGTGTTTCACTGCAAAAGTTAATTTCTTTTCATAATGTTCGTCATTTTTCTGGTAGTCAAAGCCAGAAAATTCTCATAACCGTTTCCGCTTTAATCGGTCACCTTCAGTTTCATAAACAAAATTATGCAAACATTTTATAGATTTAACAGAAGCAAACTTCAAGTTTGCTTTGATTCGGGGAAATCAGCTAATATCATTTTTTCCATTTAGAATCGTTAATCGTAGCAAAAATCGTAATTATTCGTCAACTTAAAATAATGCTCGTAAATCGTATAAATAGAATTATCGTAATTAGCCGTAATTCGAAGAAACAAAACAGTCACTATCGTAATTCATAAAAATAGAAGGATCTTACTTCAGTTCGAGTCCGATGCGTCTTTATGCGTTGTTGGGGATTCACGTCGTGTGTTCGTTGATTATTTTTAATTCATACCTCATCCCATTCTTCTGGCACCACATTTTGGGGCGCGAGGTTGCAATAAAAACATCCACAACATAAACTTACAACCATAGTAAATAACAATGAACAATTAAAGTTTGTTTACATTTAGAATTGAAAAAAAACGTAGTCCGTCTACAACGGAATCCAAAGCGGGAGTCTTAATGTTCTCACCAAACAGAGTAGAGGGGAGGTGATAATGTTCGTGCTAGCGGCGCCCTCTTGCGCCAGACATTATATGCGTTTACAAAATAACATTTTATGAATTTTAAAGTTCATAGTTAAAAGTTCAGTTCTGCTTTCTATATATATATATATATATGCATATATATATATATATATATATATATATATATATATATAATATATATATATATATATATATATATATATATATATATATATATATATATATATATATATATATATATATATAACTTTGTAACATTCCCTATATCCTCGTAGGAATCATTTCCAATAGCATACTCCTACAGAGCGTAAATTGTGGCTATTCACTCCATAAAATTAAGTTTTCTGCAATATTTGCAAATACGTGTGCATTTAGAAATTTTCAAAGCATTCTCTGGACATGGTCTGAGTTCACCGGATCTTTACGATATGTAAAATATTTTTCTCTGAACTTTTTAGGATACCGTAGAACATTTTATAATGTTTTAATGATTTGAAAACAGTTTATAGTTTTTTTTATGAAATACTAAATCCCCAAGACTGATAACTGTTTAAACTAAAGAACTTAAGACAACATAAAAGGAAGCAAAAATTTTTCCGAACATTAGCTCCCAGCAATATCAGGGCATCAGCATAAAGAGGCGGAGTTTCCTGATGTTAATGCAGCAGTCATTCAGTCGTACCACAGACTGAGTGATAACTTCATGTATTTTTACAGAAGCCTTAAATAGGTTTTTAGCTTCTAACAGACATGTTTTGCTGCGTCTGGGGCAAATTCTTATGAAAAGTGCTAGAGCATAAAGGGAAAATCATTTTTGTTTCTACCTCTATCTGTGCTATAGGGTTTCGGGAAAGAAATTAATAGTATCTTATTTACTTTAAAATCACTGTCCTGTGAATATATTATAGCTAGTTTTTCATCCTCATTTTTCTCGTTCAATACAATCTTCAAACTGTTTCTTTTTAAAGTCTGTCTATTCAAAGATAAGAAAATTCAATAGTTTCCTTTGTGAAACTAAATAAATATGCATTTTCTGTACAGTAAGAATGAAGCCTGAGAGGATTGATTTTGAATTACTATTTTACAGATTTCCTGTGACTTATTTTGAATCTCTGTAACATCCTATTCTACATACTGCCTATCACTAGAAAGCAAATTTGGTTATTCATTGGCCTTTTCTGCCCTATAGCCCAGGTCAAACCTTCTTTACATTGGCTGGCAAATAAGTACCTCACCTGAAGTTCTGGAGAAACAGCTCCTGAAAAACCTAATTCTCCAACTGAAAAACACACTCGTCAAACATTTCGAAAACCATTCTCAATGGCACTTACGTAACACTGCGTGACAATGACAGTGTGCTTAAGTTCGCACACAAGTTCATATCTAAGGGGATAGTGGACATTACAAAGCGATTTTTGAACATTTTTTCCTACAGATAGGAAATTTCGCAAGCATATTCTTTAAAGCATAGCTATATTAAACACCTTATAATATTTATATATATTTTTAAAAAATTTATAATGTGACATGGAACTCTTCTTTTGCAATTATTTTGATTATTATACTATTTTAACTCTAAAAAAAGAAAAAATACTACACTCATGGACAAAAAAATTAGCGCCCCAAGAAGGAGTCGTCAAAATGAAACGAAATTTTACATACGTAATGACTACTTTGATATAAGTAAATGATAAGAAAATCAAAGAAAAAGAATAATTTATTTTAGAGAAAAAGGCAAAAGAACGGAGGAGTTAATACTCCGTTGGACCCCCTCTAGCGCGAATGCACGATGCGATACGATCGGGCATTGAGTCATACAAGTTCTGTATGATGTCTTGAGACATTTCGTTCCATATTTGCTGTAACCTTGCCTCTAGTTCGTTCAAACTCGTTGGATGCCCAACTCGTCGTCCCAAATGATCCCAGATATGCTCGATTGGAGACAAATCTGGGGATCGGGCAAGGCCAAGGAAGGGTAGTAACAGTGCGGAGACAGTCTTGTGACACGCTTGCCGTATGACGCCGAGCATTGTCTTGTTGAAAAATGGCTCCTGGGAGCCGTTGCATGAGTGGCAACACATGTGGTTGCAGGATTTCATGAACATACCGCTGGGCTGTCATGGTGCCACTGAACAATAGTAGGGGTGACCGTGTATTGTAGGCAATGGCACCCCATACCATCACACCAGCTGTGGGAGCGATGTGTCGCTGTACAGCAAAGGCAGGATTGAAGCGTTCACCACGGGCTCTCCACACACGAACACGATTGTCATCACTGCCGAGATTGAATCTGGATTCGTCGCTAAAGACGACCTGGTTCCATTCCGCTGCAGTCCAGTTTCCTCGTGCGCGGCAAAACTCCAAACGGAGGCGTCGATGGGTGGGCGTCAAGGGCAGCACACGTAATGGGCGCCGTGATACCAACTGTCCTTCAGCCAGGCGCCTTCGTATGGTTCGAGAAGACACAGGGGCCCCTAGTGAAGGTGCTACCTGTGCCTGGATGGCGGCCGATGAAGCAGTTGGCTGTACGCGTGCATTTCTTACGATGTGGCGGTCTTCTTGACGACTGGTCTGTCGAGGGCGTCCTGAGCCTGGTCGTCGTGTACATGACATCTCTCGGGTCCACTGGTCCCAACAACTCCTCACAACACAATCAGAGCGACCTAATTGACGAACTACTCGCCTAGCTGACCACCCAGCTTCCATCATCCCGACGATTCTCCCCATCTCAAACTGCGACAACTGCTTATATTGTCTTTGAACATGGCTTAATGGCATGTCTATCTCAGCTCTTCCTTTGTAAATGATTCAGCACACTCAAAAAAGCTTTGGTAACCTGTTTTATACTCCACAGAGTACAATGTTCAACACCCTCTACCGGATATACGTAATGCGCAATCACGCAGCATTTCTAATCATTTGCATATCTCCCCGAAATGTACCTTCATTGGAAGTTTCGTTATGACCCCGCAATTATTTCTTGGTGCGCTAATTTTTTTGTCCATGAGTGTATTTTCTTATCTCACAATTTCTAAACAACATTAATTCGCAACCATGCACATTTATAAGTGTATTTATTTTATTTTGTAAATCTTAAATTGTCTATGTGCTGAAAATCCTTTCTGTGGTTTTTCGTACCGGTTTTCCTGGAAGGAGGAAATGTGCCTCCCGTAGGCAATTAAGTGTGACCTGTAACAGTACGGATAGTCCACAAGATCATTTACACAAGAAGGGAGAATTACTTGCCACCCTCTCGGTCATTAAGGGGACATAGTTACTCCATAGCAACATCCCAGCAACCGTCTTTTAACCAATCATATAGCTGAACGGTGTTAATTGTCCTAGAACATTTTCTGACCTCTGCGTTTTCGGTTCTGGGAAGTTTTAACAGTTTTTTGAGCAGTTGAAAAAAAAAGCTGCGACTGTGAGAATGCTCGAGGTTGTCCGCTCTTCAGCCCCAGTCGCCATTTTTGTATGCTGAAATTTCTGGTATGCCTTTGGACCAAGTTTAATACAACAATGTGTAACAATCATCAGTCTCTAATAATGGTGGTGGTCAGTAATAATAATTTGTAATATATTTTATCAGGCGAGAGCACAGAATAATTAATATATTCAGCTAGGTTTAATTATTTGTTCAAATACTTTCTTAATGTATGTAGATAATTATTATGTTGTTTCTGTGCAAATTGTAACTAACGATAAAATTAATTTTAAATAAGAAGAGATATTAAATACTAATATTACTCATTTAAATTGAGTTTGTTTTTCTAATTATCTCAGACATGTGTAAGAATGTGTTTTCTCCAATTAACAATTTTAAAAAGTGCCACTATACGATAATCTATTTTATTACATATTTTAATTCCACATAATACTTATTTTTAAAATTGAAATTTTTTTAATGCTCTTTGCGATCCAATTTTTTAATTTTCCCCTTAATTTTGCATTTATATTGCTTACTAGCTGAAGTACCCGGCGATGCCCGGGATTTTAAGAATGTTTGTTAACCAAAATAAATTTAAAAATTAACACAGTATAAATAACATAGAAAAAATATATGTGAAATGTTATACACGTCTGAGAATTTCAGCCTTTCATCATTGTAGTACTAAAATCTTTACAGGTTCAGCAGAAATTTCCAATAGAACCATGATATGACTGCAGCGTTGCCTCTTAAAAAATGAAGTGTTTGATTGAGGGCTGCTAACCATTCAACTCCTCTCCACATTTAACTCCTATAAACATTCTCTACATATTAAATTCCTTTTCTCTCCATAATAAACTCCTCAGAATTTTGGTACATTCAGCCTTTCATCATAATACCACTAAAAACTGAAGCATACTCTGCAGAAATATAAATTTATTAAATTTCAATAATTAAACACACACAAATGTATGAATTACGCAAAAGTTTTTTAACCACCATTTGAATAATTCGTAAATGAAAAAGCATATGAAAATAAAGATAATAAGAACTTCCAGAATCGAAATTAATTACCCTTAATTTTTAATTAATAAAAAACCAACATAATATGAATAAAAACGATAGTTGTTTAAAACCATATGAAAATAAAGCTATTATAAAGATAATAAGAAAAAAGCATAAGAAAATAATGCTCGCGCACAAAGTTAACGTTACGATATAAAGATAGTAATAATAATATAAAACGCATGCATAAAATATGTAGCTTTCGAAGCAAAATGAATTAATTTTTAGAAAAAAACTACTTTTAATCGAGAAATTAAATACATTGCACAAAATTTTGATTTTACCAACATTCTACCCTACAATTTACACCCTACTTCTTTTAAATAGGGTGTAAATATAAAGCTTTAACAGCCAATTGAATGCCAGTTAAAAACGATTGTTGTTTAAAACCATATGAAAATTACGCTATTAAAAAGATAATTAGAAAAAGCATAGGAAAATAATGCTTGCGAATGAAGTTAACGTTAGGATATAAAGATAGTAATAAAAATCTATATATACAAAACAGTTCCGTAACTGACTGATTGACTGATTGACTGGATGACGTACAAAGTACAGACCAAACCGCTGAACCTAAAGGACTGAAATTGTGCATGGCGATTCTTCTTATAATGTAGGGGTGCACTAAGAAAGATTTTTGAAAAATTCTTCTTTGATTTTTTTAAATTAAATTTTTAAGCTGTTTTTGTAACTTTTTTCAAGTTTGCATTTAAAACAATTATTTGAGGGTTTTAAAATTTATATCACGAAAAAGAGCATAAAAATTCCTTTAAAATGAAATTTTTTTCGAATCTTTACCTCCATTTTCTGATTTTTGGTGAATTTTCAAAGATTAATTTTTACAATTTAATTTATTAAACGCTGATCATGTGATTTCTTTTTCTGGTACTTTAAATAAATTTATCGTCACGTAACAACGAAATAGACAATTTGTTTTTCTTGCTAATGCGGCAGACGATTGGACATTATCCAAAAAAATATTAAAATACAGTAAAAGATATGTTCCTCAAACTGTACTATATTCTTTAGTATGTCCTATTAGATTTAATTTGAATATTTTCTTCTACATTATTTTGTCTATAAAAATATTCCTTACGATTTTTAAAAAAACAAATTTTTTTGTTTTTTTTAAATCATTTGTATACATTGATCGTCGTATTTATTATATAGTATATATATTGGCATTAATTGCATACATTGACATTGTATTTAATTTGAATGTATTCCGTAGCGAAGTGCGGGTTTTCAGATGGGTTGGAATCATGAAGCTACAGAATCATGAAGCATCTGTAGGTTCATGGTTGGAATACTAAAATTTTAAAATAGTGGGGCCATAAACTGGACGTATGTGAATCGAGAGTCGCATCCTTCAAAAGTGGTTGGTTATTTATCAACTAAAAATATTGGAATGTTCTTCTGGATCTGTAAATATACATGTGGTAACAGTTTTAAAATTTATAAATTATCAACCTATACAGGTGATAATTTATCCGGCGTTGTCCGGGATTCTTAGAAATGTTCATTTACCAAAGAATGTTCGTTAACCAAAATCAATTTAAAAACTAAACACAGTATAAATAACATAGAATAAAAAGCATGTGAAATGTTATACGCAAGAATAAAAAGAAAACCCAACATAAAAAACCATAAATTTACAATAATTTCTTTAGAATTCAGCTAGATTTAGCATTTTATCATTGGAGCAAAAAACCCCTTAAAAGTAAAACATAAAATATATACATTTATAACAAACCACTAAAAGCTGAAAAGGAAAATGTCAAATTGTCTTTAGGAAAGTAAAGAATTTTGAAAAGTGAAGCTGAAAAGTAAAAATGTCAAATTGTCGAATGTCTGTTAACCAAAATCAATTTAAAAACTAAACACAGTATAAATAACCTTTATCAGATTTAGCCTGTATCATTGGAACAAAAAATTCTGAAAAGTAAAACATAAAATATATAAATTTATAATAAACCTACCAAAATCCATTAGAAAACTAAACACAGTATAAATAACATAGAAAAAAAATACGAAATGTTATACACATTAATAATTTTAAAAAATGATAAAATAAAATAAAAATAATAATTTTTAAAAATAATAAAATAAAATAAAAATAATTAAAAAAATTATAAATAAAAATAATACTAATACTAATTTAAAAAATAATAATAAAAAAAAGCTAAAATAAAAAAGCCTCCATAAAAAAGCTGAAAATACAGGTTTAGCAAACCCTAACGTGAACGCCATATTCAGAGATGTGATTCCACAAAGAGTAACAGCTTACATTTAGTTTAAAAAATTGTTGGTTTTTTATTAATTAAAAATAACCGGTAATTGATTTCAATTTTGGAAGTTCTTAAGTCCCTCGGCTGTTTTTAAAGACGCCTGTATGTAAAATCTCACGATCGCTGCTCCTAAACTGTGGATTTCTATACAATTATAGACATACAGACAAATTTTTCATTTTTATATATTAGATAAATACATTTTGAACAGAGTATTGTGTATTACTTTGTACTTTCGTTGAATAGTAAATATTTTTGGAAATACTTTTATGCTTTACTCTGCTTTTTCGGGAAATTTGTGTACCTTTCTACACTTAAGTTAAACTTTGATAATCTAAATGATGTCGATACCTAAAATGGATAAGCAACTTTTGATGTTGTAGAGGAGTCTTTTTAATAATTTATATAAAATTTCGTTAAAAAGTTATGACGCAAGGAGCATTTCATATACTTGCAAATCTGGAAATTACTCATATTAGCTGCGTTTACATGGACAACAATAATACCCGGGATTTGCCCGCTAACAGGGAAAACTTTCGAAGTCCATTTACACGGGACCACATTTTCACACTGCTTTTACCCGTCTTACCGGAAGTAAAGGCCGTCACATGATTCGGCGGAAGTGATCCTCATACACCATCATTCCTTGTAAATCACGTTATGGGTTCGATCCCAGCCGGTGTCATACTTTTCCAAATTCACTGTATTGCTATTTTTAGCTTTCCACCTTCGAAATCCGCATTTATCTCGTTACGAAGTGTATGGTCCTGGGGAAGGCCTTTTTTTCCAATTGCTGTTCTTTTGACCTCGTATTTTTAAATTTTAAAAATAACAACAACAACAAAAAAATCATAATACTTTAAAATTCCACAAAGATTGAAAAACTTACAAAAATATTTTTTGCATTCTTATGATATCTGCTTTTCTGGGCCTCTTATTATTATTACTTTTTTGTTTTCCGTGGATCATTAGTCTTATCTAATTTTTCTTCTAAATTTTCTTAACTTGTAACTCTATATTTTTTCTGTTAAAATTAACTTTTTTGTTTTAATTTAACTTTACTATTAATTTTTTTTCTTTTACCCGCGTTATTCTTACCTTAATATTTTAATTCATTACTTAAAATTTTAACTACTGAGCACTCCCACCTTGATTACATATATCTTGCTTACAGGAGATAAAGTCGACACGACCAATGCACTCCTCTTCTAAAACACAATTACGTCTGCGTCTATTTGTTATTTAAATGGAGCACATGTCAGTCGCTGTTGATAATCATAGAACGTTTACGATTTTTTTCTGTTGTTTTTAAAAATAAATTAAGAAAATAGATAGGAAAAAAGGAATATAAGAACTAGAAGATTGATGCAGATATTAGATATAATCGTACGATCTATGGCTTCATCGCTAAATTTAGTTTTTCCCCAATAAAGAATGTGGGCAAAATTACGAAGCTCTGTTTGGTGGGAAGAAATTGTTTTAAATCCCTGAAGTAATAAAGACTGGAAAGAAAATTTTCCAATCGATAGGTGCATTTTTTTAAATTATAAGATTAATTGTAAGATACTTATTGTTTTAATAAATTCTTTTATAAAATCAAAATGTAATTTTGATTTTAATTTTGTTTCAGTAATTTTTAGTCATGAATAAATAAAAAAATCATAAATAGATATAAATAAATTTTTATCTGTGAATTCTAAAATAATTAATTTATAAATAAATTTTAATGTAACTTTTAATTATTGATTATACTTATTAAATTTATTAATTTTACCTTAACACATTAAATGAAAATGTTATTGAAATGAAATTTTATTTCTTATTTTACATACCAGATGGCAGTACCATTCTATTTATAATGTAATTGGGGATGGTTTTTTTTTTTTTAAACTAGATGGGCAGATCAAGAAATAAATGAAATCCCCCGGAAAAAATAGGCACTTTTCTACTGTTTTCTTGAAAATTATGCGATCGTTAAGGGGTTCCAGATCCTTCCATCGATCATTTGGCTGAATTTTCATGGATTCACACAATGTTCAAAACCGCCATGTTTGTTTACTACTAGCTTCCTGCTTCGAAATGCATCATGGGTAATTAGCGGGTTTTATCCTAGTTCGAAGCAGGGTCGAAAATCCACCCTGCATTTTTCGCTATCGTAGGAAAAAAGCAAGAAACGACCCTACTTTTACCCGGGTTTTTGGCACATGTAAACAGCACTCTTGAGGAAAAAAAAACTTTTAAAAGTTTTTATTCCACCTACCTTACATACTTACTTTTCTAAAGCCACCAAGTTTTCATTTTACTTTTCACAACATATTTTCAATGCATTTTATTCCAATATTTACATATATTTAAAATATTAATACACCCCAAAAAATTCTAATTTTTGCTCAATTAATGCTAATTTGAAAGTCCACAATTTCCTTAAAGCTGAATTAGAGGACTCTTAGACACAGTGTTTGTTTATAGACCTCCAACTCCTTAAACCAGTAATTCTTAGGTTTATCAAATTTCTATTGGCTTAAACAACAAGAACAAAATAGCATGGGGTTTTACTTAAAGGGCAACTGAACCTCTTTTTCTCACATAAATTTCCTTTTGTGAAGTTCCATGCAGTTAACACTAAATCAATATAGTCATCTATCATAAAT
This sequence comes from Dolomedes plantarius, assembly GCA_907164885.2. Lineage (NCBI taxonomy): Eukaryota > Metazoa > Arthropoda > Arachnida > Araneae > Dolomedidae > Dolomedes > Dolomedes plantarius. The sequence goes on along the minus strand of OU015493.1, from coordinate 70,654,737 downwards.
GAATATGAATGGCCTTTTCAGAAACTCCAGGGTAGTCTGAAAAAGAATTGATATTCCCCACTTCACCTCTGTGGCACGTATCATATCACTCCATACATGAAAATATGCGTTAACTAATCTTTTCAATATCACTTTTTTTACTGACTAAAAACATGATAATAAATAAGGTATTATTTACAAAACGGCACTTCGGTGATAATTATTAAACGGTGTTCGCATAGAATAATTCTTGCTTTAGACATAAAACGCTATTCTTTGTATGTCTCACTCATAACGAAATCAAATATTAAAGCAAGAGATCTTCAAAACTCCATCCAAGAGCAATAAATTTGCGTATTCCCATCCGAAAATTCTTTGTTTCGTTTACGTGACAGTTAACAGCACAACAAGTAATCAACATTCTCCACAAATCTCCTCCAAACTTCATTACAGAGGGTTCCGTGATCAGCATTATAGTCATATCTTTTTCTGCACTTCCGAGTCACTTAATTGAATGATCCGGAGGAAAATGCTTTGCGATTGTTGTTATGGGAGAGGACGTAAGATTTCTCTGATAATGTGCGAATTTCTCAGCGTTATACACAAGGAATTCACAACCTCCCTGATAAGCAATTTCTCTACTCTAGGCTTTCCTTTAATTGCTTTATTGGAGTTAATATTGTTGCGGCTTCCGCCTTATTGATAACATTAGGGTGTCAAAATATTTATTACCTCCTTTCCTTAAATGAGAATTATCTTTGTCTCGAGATATTTTTGCTAACATTCTTGAGTGTATGTATCATTCTTTTCTTTGTATTTGAACCTTTAGAAAATCGGGCTTGCAATTAAAACATCGGTTCATCTCCTAGTTTATGACAGTATTGTTACCATGTTTTTATTAACTTGCTTTCTTGTTTGTTTGTGTGTGTGTTTCTCCCTTACAAATCTTGCAATCGATTTTTAACTAACTTCCCGACTAGCTAAACATTTGAAAATTTTAGAATAGCTCAGAACACGTTAACATTGCATTTTTTAAATACTTTTAGCCATCTTTAAGCATATTTGAATACATTTTCAGCTAATTTTGTTTTATAGACTGGAGCAGCCATCTATCGGCCAGGACGGGAACGAAAAGTTAAACGTAAGTTAACTTCCAATTAACTTCATTTTCTTTCAAGTTGATGGGATAATTCATCAAAAAAATTAAAAAAAGTATTTATTAATAAATAGAATTGTAAAGTGTTTATGATTCAACAGAAATTTTTAAAAACATGGTATATCAAAAGTTATTTTTGTCTTGTAATTATTTTCAAGATAAATATCAAATTTAATTGCTACTTTTCAAAAATAAACAGGATCCAAATCTTGTATGCTGGTCTTCTATCTCTCAAATGTGTATAAATGCAAATATATCTATAAAATATTGTAAAATTAAAACATCAAAAATTCTCTCGCTAACATTTAATTAGATTTTATTTTAAAAGAGTGAGATCGAATATTTCGTTCTTCGTTGCTATCAGTAGCATTTGATATAAAATCATTCTCCAGTGTGTGCCAACAAACATTTCAAGAAACATAAGATAATAAAATACATTGGAAGTATAAACATTACATCTAAAAGTGTCATTGGCGAACAGTGAGTATAAAATAAATAGTAAATTCACCAATTAGAAGAGTCAAACTAAAAGAGTAAACCTGTCTGAAAGGCCTAGAGTCGATCCCTAACTTGCCAATATCCATTTCAGACTCTGATAATGGTGGACATTCTTTGACGTGCACAGCATCCATCAATCTGCCGCACTTGCACAAAATGCAATGTGGGATAGGATAGGTTTTGATTGGGTAAAGGTGGTTAGCCAATCAATATCACCCAGTTTCCAGTCTAAAGGCATCTCTGAGTTAAATAAATTATTATTTTCAAATTTTATGACTTGTTAGATCTCAAAAGTAGACGAATTGTGTAGGCTGATTTATCTCTCCATTATATTGTTACGAATTTTACGAATCTATCGTAATATGAGAGTTATCGCCAAATTGGAGATGGATTTGGTGATTTATTTTGGTCACCAAATTTGGCGATATGGCGCCAAAGGGTCGCCAACCTTCTAGATCTTTCTGAAAGCTGATGGAGATTTCTAGCTGTCCGACCGATAGGGGACGCTTTGGAAGTCTATAAATATACCTGACATTGGCATTGGAACTCAGTGTTCTTTTCTACTAAGAATTGAATGTATTCAAAGTGCGTTAGGCTTGTATTGTATATAAGACTGTTACCCTGACTTGCATTTTTAGAGTTTAATGCTGTATAGAAGACAGTTGTTACGTGTTTTCTGTTTGAATTTGCGTATGCGCCTGAAGAATTTACAGAATACTAAATTTTATTTTGTATAAACTTTCTGAAGAGATTTTATTCAATCCTATCGAACCCAGGAAAACGGAGCAATATATTTATATCTGCAAATATAGAAATAAAAAAGCATTGTTCAAGTAAGGCGTCACAAATACAGTTTCCCTATCATTTAAATTAAATTGAATTTCAAAAATACTGATCATATTTTTTTTAATTTCTAGATGTGGACTCTAAAAACATCATACATCACTATGTACCAACATACAGCACAAGCAGCAGACGATGATAAAATACAATAAAATTAAACTTATTACATTTAAAGCTACCAATGGAGGACATAAGGGATGCAAAAATAAGTTTACAACTAAAAGCGTCAACCAGTCTGAATGGCCCAAAGATCAATTCCGAGTTTGTCTGTATCTGTCAAATCTTCTCTGACAATGTTGAGCATTCCTTCATTTATACAGCATCTATAAGACTGCTGGACTTGCAAAAATTCATTATAAAGGTTAGGAAAAATTGTGTACTGAAAAGGTGGTTAGCAATTAAATTACCCTCGGTTTCCAGCCAAAAGGCCTTTCAGGTACTGACATTAATTATTTCCAGCTGTCTAATCAGGCTATTATTTTCTATTCCATATTTAATTAACCACTTTACAGAATAAACTAAAATGAATATTAATACTGAATTAACTATTGACTATACGTTTGCTTTTATAAATGTTGCACTTAAAAAAGATTCTAATTTCAATTCCACAAGACTGGATGGAAAACATCATAAGAATAATGTGTCTATTACGAATAAGAATATTTTGACAAATAAATCCCGTTTCAAATAAAAGGATCGATGCAAAATGAATTTCAATTATATGATTCTCTTTCACATATTTCCAAAAAATAATACTTACTTTATATTAATTCATGAACAAATAAACAGCAACTTCGAAATGTTCAATGGACTAATCTTTTTTCATCTAAGCTGAAATAAAGTAATATGGTAGCTTCCACAAAAATCTTTAATAAGTTAAGAAACATCAGATTGAAATTTCTTTGGAACTTCATTCCCCCTAAATACACTGAAGTGCCACTGAATTAGGGATACCTACCTAGTAACGAGTTGGGCCTCCTCTGGCCTTGATAACGGCTGCCACACGGCGAGGCATAGATTCAACAAGTTTCTGGAAACGTTCCACAGGAATGGCTTGCCAAATTTTGGCTAAAGCTGTCCATAATTCAGTAAGGTTCTTTGGTGCTGTGTTATGGCCTTTCACGCCTTGTTCCAAAACATTCCAAAGATGCTCAATAGGATTTAAGTCTGGGCTTCTAGGTGGCCAATTCATGACAGAGAAGTCAGAGGAATGCTCATCCAACCAGCCAGTAGCCAACCGGGACTTGTGAGAGGTACAGTTGTCTTGCTGGAAAACTCCATTACCGTGCGGATAACAGAACAGCATAAACAGATGGAGGTGATCACCCAGCAGCTCTACTTACCGAATTGCATTGAGGGAGGTTGGTACACGCACCAAAGATCCCAAACTGTGCAACGAAAAAAACACCCCAGACCATGATTGAGCCACCATGCCCTTGGACAGTTCCCGCCAGGCATGCTGTATACATGCCTTCATGAGCCTGACGCCATATTCTCAGCCTCCCGTCGGCGTTAAGTAGTCGGAATCGAGACTCATCACTCCATGCTACTCGTTTCCAATCCTCTACACTTCAGTCTCTGTGCTCTCTTGCCCAGGCAAGACGTGCAGCCCGATGGCGAGTATAGAACAATGGTACTCTCGTAGGTGGACGGCTCCCGAAACCCATACGGTGAAGCGAGCGTTGCACAGTCCGTTTACTGACTGTACGACTGGCACCGTCATTAAACTGGGTGGTAATTTGAGCTAATGTTTGGCTTCGCTGGCTACGTACAATACGTCTGAGCCGTCTCTCACCACGCACTGTCAAGGCTAATTGTCCTTTGCAGTTTGCCCGATCGCCAGTTTTTTTTCCGCCATCCATGTATTCTTGGTATACTCTTGACACTGTCGACCATGAAAATCCTAGCTGTCTGACGATTTCGGAAATTGAATGGCCCATGCGTCGCGCACCTACGATTTGTCCACGATCTAAGGCGTCTAAATCAGGAAGTTTACCCATACTGGCAATTCCAACAACTAATTCAGAACAGCCACAGTACGCGCTATATATGCAGTTACCACAGCGCCCTCACTTGCGCATACATGATGCGCAGCGCTACACAATTTGCATAGGCTTTGCTATCCCTAATCCAGTGGCACTTCAGTGTATTTCGAAGTGTTTTCTGAGAGTGGTAAGATTTTAAAATGTCTCCACAAATACGAACTTTAATCAGGTATTATAAAAAGAAATTTTCAGATTTTATTGTCTTAACTTACTTAATTTTACTTTATGCATGAGTTTTTAATCCTTTTGTTACCATTGGGAAAAAAGCCAAATTAGATAAAGAACTAACAACTATTAATTTAAAAGAGCCGAGTATTTCAATGATGATTTAAGAACATTAAAATTTTACATTAAAACTTAGCTTTTTAAATAAGGAATTTTAAGTCAGACAAAGCTTCGAAGAAGAATCTTTAGACGGATGTTATAAAATTAAAACTTATTAATTGATAATTAAGTAGATTATAGCTTTTAAAAAGACGATTATGTGAAAACAAGAGTGGTAAATATAGACGAAGAACGACCGGGACGTTTATTACAGATGCAGCTCTTTTTACCATGCTTTTATTAACTCGCTTTCTTGTTTGTTTGTGTGTGTATGTGTGTGTGTGTGTTTGTCCAGTACAAATCTTGCAATCGATTTTTAACTAACTTCTCGACTAGCTAGACATTTAAAACTTTTATAATAGCTCAGAACACGATGACAATGGATTATTTTAATACTTTTAGCCATCTTTAAGCACATTTAAATTCTTTTTCAGTTAATTTTGTTTTGTAGACTGGTGTAGTCGTCTATCGGCCGGGACGGGAACGAAAAGTTTAACGCAAGTTAACTTCTAATTAACTTCCTTTTCTTTCATGTTGATGGGATAATTCATCAAAAAATTTTAAAAAGTGTTTATTAATGCATAGAACTGTTAAGTTTATAGATTCAACATAAAATTTAAAAACATGGTATATAAAAAGTATTTTTATCTTGTAATATTCAATTGAATTGGCAATTCACACACTTTCGGGTGTCTGGTGAAAAATGTCAATTGCAAAAATTATTCTTGTGACTGATTTTCGTTATTTAGTATTAGAATTTTGTAGAATCAAACCTAGCATTCAACATCATAACTTTTATTTTTCGGTAAAGGACAAATAACTATACATTATGCACTTATGAAGATATAAATTTCAAATTAACATTAGAAAATTTCTCACTTTTATTTTTATAGGCCATTTTTCAACATTGTTTGTTTTCTAAATCATTATCCTTAACTAAGTTTTAAAATTGGAAAAAGCTAGTTGTGATGCCTCATACCTAATGAAATATACCCCGTTTAGATGCATGTTATTAACAAAATATCTTAGTACAAAATAGATGTTAAAGACCTGTCACAAATATATGTTATTGCGAAAGCAGCCAGTAAAACAATAACATATACAACTATAATTTAAAAAAAAATGTATTTTATTGTATGCAGAGTAAGTAACGTATTTTCTTTTCATATGTTTTAGAAGGAATGTCTTGAGAGAGTTTTGCCAAATTTGCGTATGAGGTTTTTCCATTGCATTAAAAACTATACGGACATTTTTAACAGATAAAAACTTTTCAGACATTGCTTGTAAATAGCTTCCGAATTATTTACAATTCGTTGCATTTGTTATCCTAAACAGTTGCATACATCTAAAATGTAAAAATGATAGCTACAAACCAACTAACTAAGGGAATACTTTGAAGCTCCGATATTTGTGCTATCCTGCTTTTCTGAGTGTATACAACAAAAAGTGTATTTATCACATTAAAAGCGCGTGTTGCTCCACAGCAAAAAATACTGTTTAATTAGACATACTACAGAAGTAAAAATCGAGCAAAATTATGCGATATCGTAGATAGTGCGTCAGTTTCGTTTACCCCCACGACATCACCGATGGCATTTAGTAAACTTAGATATATTGAATGACTGTTTATATGAAAATTTTTGTTATTACAAACTTCTTTTTATAATTTTTTTATCATAATCTTATTAACCTGATTAAAAGAAAAAATGTACGAATTATGGAAAAAATTAAAAAGTGTATAGATTCATTTTAAAATACATCTGAATTGAAAAAAAAAATACATGTGTTCGTGTGGTATCTTATTTTTCAAAACAAATTATTTCTTAAAGGTAGACTTCTAAAAGTTAAATTAGTGCCTTTTAAAATTTCGAATATTATTAAAATACCGAAAACCAATTTTAAACCAAACTCTTTGGAAAAAAATGCTCTATTTATTTATTTAATATTTTATTAAGGCAGCTTTCCTGGAATGAAATATGTAACAGTATGCTAACTAGAAGTGTTATGTGCCTTATAATAACCGTTATCATACGAGAACTAGTACAACAAGAGGTGTTAGCCATTTTCTCCCCAACAGCATTTTATTAAGAACTTCCAAGTCTTAATGTCTGTATTGTACCAAGAATTCAAGAATAGAAGAAAATAAATATTTCAAAAGGAGTATGATAAACTTTTCAGGATTTTGTACCCGCTATTTCTGTTGTTGTTTAAACACAGGACACATTGACTAACGAAAAGCACAACATCTCTGTATCCCATAAAGCAACCCACTGCATTGTTGTAAAAGATAAATTTTTAGTGTATTTGAGGAAGTTCAAATAAGTAATTCACTAATGACAAGAAAAAAATATCAGTAGTTGGAAATTTATTTTGTTCTGTATATACAGGATAAGGAAGTACGAAGTTTCCGGGACTAAACTAGAAAGTGTATGGCGCATTTCATGAATTATCGTTACCTGTAACATGTTTCCCCTTAAAATTCCCCAAAGAGTTTTGTTATACCATACTCGGTAGGCATCTTATTTAAGGATCTATATTTAGAAACACTCTCTTACTGTTCCTATGATAATAAATTACTTACAACTAGAAGAATGCCTGCCAAAAGAATTATATTTAATGTACAATGACCTAAATAAATTTATAAGGCATGTGTTATTCTGTAATAAAAATTTTAACATTTGAAAAAAATTTTATTTAAAGAAAATTTATTCTCAAATAAAGAAATTTATGAAAGATGTTTAAGTATTTACATAAGAACACGCAGGAAAATTATCTTCAATCAATAAGCAACATGAATTATGTTCTTTTTATTTTATATAGTTTTTATTACATAAATTTCCTATTCATCATTAAACTGCAAATGACTCGTTCTCGCTATTTAAAAGCAAACTTAAGCTTTCTTACTAATAGATATGTACAAATATAAATATTATTTAATTTCACTTAAATCAAAGGTAGAAAAAGCTATAGATTTCATTTAACTTACAATGAACATTTTATAAGAAAAAAAGTAAACAGGAAAGAAATTATGACTTCCAGTGTAAACTCAAATGTAAATTACACTTTTTTGATAGATCAAATTCACTATGAAAAACATACTACGCAACATTAATTACCAATTTAAGTAAGAAAGTATATGTCTAATGATAAAAAATTTGATATTTAAAAAAAAATTAACATTTCGATTTTAAAATATTTTTTCATACTTATTACTCTCATAGACAGAAGGATCCTAACACTTAGAATTTTAATTTATATAACATTCTATATTTCCATTTAATGATAAATTAAATGCGTTAAAGGTTCACTTTTTATACAGTACTTTCAATATTTTACAATCTCCTTTTTCCTTAAACCACGTAAACATGTACTTCTCATAAAAAATATATGACACAAATTTATGCAAATATGATAGTCAGTAAAATTATTCATTTAACAGCTGTTGTTCATTTCGAGTGTTCACGCGTCTCATTGCTAGCTCTCGAGACTAGGTCATTTTTTTTTTTTTGCTATCATATCGTCGAAAATCAATTACTTAACTATTACTAGTAACACTAAAGGATTTATTCTTCAGCCTGACGTGTAGAAAGCGTCGTAAAATAGTCCATTCCTGAAAATTATACATATCGAGTGTCCTTTAGGGTATTTCGAAAGAAGCATAAAAGTTAAGAAGCTTTCAGATTCTTTTCAATCGCAATAGTTCAGCGAACCATATCAGTAATCCTTTTTGTGAGATCTGCATATCAAAGGCTGCGTTCGCAAAGTATTTGGGGATCTGCAAAGCTCAAACATTACATGACATCTTATGGGAAATTTAACGGATGAAAACGAGAAAGTTTAAATTTGCCACTTGTTCAGCACTATTTAAGACACGGAAAGGTGAAACAGAAAATAAATTTTTATACAAAATGCATTATATAATAATAGTTTAGTAAACATAATATATTTAAAAGCACTTTATCTTTTATTTTTTATTAGTTCCGGCTGTAGTCTGTAGGCAAGTCTCTTAAGCAAAGCGGTCATAATAAGCAAGGCAAACGTACAATATAGGAACAAGAAACATATCTACTACATTTTACTAACAGAAAACTATTTGGCTCTCTTTTGTTTATATCAATGATATTTTAAAATTAGGAACTCATTCAGAAAGTTTTTCGGTATCTGGAAAGTTCAATATTACATGAAATCTTATGGGAAATTTAATTGGTGAATATGAGATTTGGTTCTAAATTTAAATTTGCCCTTTATTCAGGACTATATAAATCATTGAAAGTCAAAACAAGATATGTCTTTAATACAAACTGCATTATTTCATAATAGTTAGTTTTCAAAACTAAATAAGTGTACGCAATTAGAACTCTCAAAAAAATTTGAGATATCCCAAGCTCAAGTTTCGAAATTGTTAAAAAATAAAGAAAAAGTCTTGAACGACTGGAAATGCAATAAAAATCTTAATCAAAAACGAAAACGTACAGGAAAAGAATCTGAAGTTGAAGATGCTCTTCTTCAGTGGTTTGCTGAAAAACGAGCTTGTAATGTTCCTATTAGTGGATTATTATTGAATCAGAAAGCTGAAGATTTAGCACAACAGTTAAATATAACTGATTTTAAAGCTACAAATGGTTGTTTGTGCAGATGGAAAGCAAGAAACCAAATTTCTTTAAAAAAAATTCACGGTGAAGCAAATGATGCTGATGAAGCCGCTGCCAGTTCTTGGAAAAATGTAGTATAACCTGCTTTATTACAAGACTACAGTTCTTCTTGTATCTATAACTGTGACGAAACAGCATTTTATTACAGAGCAATGCCTGATGGGACTTTGTGCTTAAAAGGCGAAAAAGTTTTTGGAGGAAAAATCCCGAAAGACAGACTGACAGTTTTATGCTGTAGTAATGCTGACGGCAGTTATAAAATGCCTCTTTTTGTAATCGGGAAATCCAAAAGCCCACGATGTTTTAGAGGTGTAAAATCCCTTCCAGTTAAATACGAAGTGAATTCAAAAGCTTGGATGACTGCTAATTTCTTTCAAAACTGGTTAGTGTCATTTGACAATGAGATGAATAAGATGAGAAGAAAAGCTATCCTTTATATCGATAATTGTCAAGACCACAAAGTCGACGTAAGACTAGAAAATGTAGCGCTCCATTTTTTGCCTCCGAATACTACAGCTATTTTACAGTCAATGGACCAGGGAATTATATCACTTTTTAAGAGGAATTATAGAAAAGAAATCGTTAAAAAGATCATAGCTTGCATAGATGATACTAGTGGATTTTCTATCAATAGCTCAACTAGTAAAATTATTAGAAACATTTCAATTCTTACAGCTGTTCATATGATGAAAAAATCCTGGAATAATCTTTCCTCTGACGCAATAAAAAGTTGTTTCGTAAAATGTAAATTTTCAACACACGTAACAAATGATGAATTAAATGATGAATCAATTACAAACGCAAATGATTTACCACGAGAAGGAATGACAGAGGAAAATTTTTCCAGTTCTGTAAACTTCGACAATGACTTGGTAGAATGTGGTGAAACTTCAGACCCTCAATTTGATCAAAGCGAAGTCGATGAAGATGAATTTGATGAAAAATGTACCATTAAAAAGGTTCCGTCACATGTTGAAGTTAATAACTCTTGTGATATTATAAGACGTTTCTTGGAAACGAAGCCAAATGCAGACTTTTATTTATTTTATAAACTAGAAAATCAAATAACAGATTTGCTGCATTCACAGAACAGCAAACAATCTAAAATATCCGACTTCTTTAGTAACAAATAAGTAAGTAACAATGTAATTATTTCCAAAAAATTAAGGGAAATTTGTATATTCTACAATAAAATTAGCTCATTTTTCATCAATTTTCTAAATTTTAATGTGTTTAAATTGTTTCTTACTTTTAATTAATAATTGTTTGTTAATTATAATAGTTTAAATATGCCTGTGGTTTAGGTAATTTTTAATGCTTTCTAGTTTTAACTGTAACTTTAAACATTGTGGGTGTGTCAATGTGATCCCGGATAATGGAATATCCCGCTTATTAGAATAATATTTCGTGGCAAATTGGCTAGTCCATTAAGCGGGGTCGTATGTATATATATATATATATATATATATATATATATATATATATATATATATATATATATATATATATATATATATATATATATATATATATATATATATATATATATATATATATATATATATATATATATATATATATATATATATATATATAAAATGCCAAACTTTTTTGCAGTTTTCAAATTAAATTTCGCTTCTAAAATTATAAAAGTACTCCTAATTTTGTAAGTTACTAGTCCTGCAATATTATAGTTTCTCAGTTGTTTATATTCTTAAACATTAATTTATATCTTTATTTAAACAATAAATTTTAAAAAAACTGAAAAATTCTAAAGAAATCAGGCTTTATGCTGGATTTTTTTTATCTTAATTAAGTGGAGTACTTTATTAATATTTTTTTTGTTCGCTGATTGTTAGCTTTTTATTTAAATAGGCTTAAAAATGTGCTAAATATGCCTATTAATGAGTTCATACTATTTAATGAAAAATTTAATTATTAAACACATTGTAATATAAAGGTTTGAACCAATGAATTTGTTTGAAATTTTTAACTAAGAAATCTTACACATTTATTTAGCTAACGAAAGCAAAAGAATAAATCTGTGTTTAAAATTCGATACCACGATATTCAATAGGAAGTTGAATTTAACAAAAAATCAAAAATATATATTTATATAATAATGTTTAAATTAGAAAATGTCAATCATTTAAAATTCATTTTATCTACGGATAAGAAAATATTTTTTTTTAATTTCAGAGCCTTACGTTAAATTTCTTTAAACACTTTTGCATAATTAATTTTTCTCTCTTTATTAAAAATTTCGAAGCTTTTCAATTTTCATACATAAATGAATAAATTAATTTCACCGCATCAATTTAAAAAATAGTAATGCGGTATTTTTCTGATGAATAGAAATAGAAAATATTGCATTTACACGAAATTCTATCTACTCAAATAACTTTTTTTAACTAAACTTTCAACGAAAATTAATATTTTCGAATTCCACATGCTCTAAATGTAGATTTATATTGTTGATGGCGAACGTAAAAATAATTATATCCTCAAATATATTAATAATTGTGTTAATAAATAAATTTTTATATCTATCTTGAAAAGAGTAACACATTATGACAAAATGTATGTATAAAACCTGAATGCAATATATATATTTACAATATTAGCAGCTAAACACAATGGATCTAGGTTCTCAATTGAATTACATTTTAGTTATCGTATGTTATATTTAGAGTAAAGTAAATTTTAAATTTTATCTCCTACCTATAAATGTTGGTCTTGAATATTCTCAGTATCTACCTCACTAGTGCCACTGTGTTTCATTCTAAATAAATTTAAATTATTTCTGTGTTTGCATCTTCGTCCAAAATAGATTAACACATGAATATTTAAAATTTGATTTCGTGGCTAATATTTAGCTACTAACTTATTATATTCATATAATTAACCTCGATGCTGGAGGACGATAATAAGGAGATCCCTATTGTAGATGTAGATAAATGTTTGATAGAGAATTTTACTAAATCTAAACCCTGTATAAATTATATGAAATAAACAAACTATCAATGAATTTAATCGTAAAACGTAATCAAACAGAGAATTTGAGCTTTGACTCAACAGCTTTGAAATTTGCGTGCAATGTGTGTGGTTCATCGCCCGTATGTGTTTTCAAGAGTTTATAAGTTACAATATATTTTTTAAATTCAAAAATGCATTTTAATGCCAGTCCATAACTATACAATTAAACCGTAAAAGTTATGGTAATTCATAGACTGGACAGACGAAAAGAAATTTTTACGCTAAGAAAGAATATATACACTGTCACAAACCAAATATATGCACCCAGAAGAAATCGAGCTATTATCACAAAACTTTGCAGGAATGTAGTCTCGTATAAGATATGCAAATGATCAAAATTTCGACTCCAATGAGACAAGGGTAAGCGCGCTAAGCGCATATGAGATGCGGAGCTGGGAGAGATTAAAACTATGATTGCTCGTACCATAGGGTTATTTAAACAAATCTGTCCAGTTAGATGAACTGTATTGTGACTAGAGATGCCTCTGAGACGAAACCGGCGACAGTACGAAGAATTTTCGAAATTTGAGAGGGGGCGTATAGTAGGCCTCAGAGAAGCGGGTTCGTCGAACAGGCGTATCGGCCACCACCTCGGTCGGAGCGATATGGTAGTTGTTCGGTGTTAGCAACAATGGATCACGGAAGGGATAGTCCACCGTCGCGGAGAGTCAGAGCGTCCCAGGAACACAAATGCGTGCGAGGATCGCGTAATCATAAGAGTGACCACGTCCGCACCAACAACGTCGCTAGAATCAGTTCGACGCCATTTACCACCTTCTAGACAACCGGTGGTAGCAAGGGAAACCATTCGGAGACGACTGGCCGACGCAGGTATAAGGAGTCGACGTCCATTAAGACGCCTACCACGGACCCCACATCATAGGCATTGTCGATTGGATTTTTGCCGACCTCGGGCAAGCTGGAGTGTGACCGACTGAAGGCATTTGATCTTCAGCGATAAATCAATATTCAGTCTCAATGCTGATGACCAGCACATACGCATGTGGAGGCGGCCAGGCCACCGGTCAGATCCGGCATTTGCTGTCGAGAGGCATACGGCGATTCCACAAGGTGTGACAGTGTGGGGAGCGATTTGTTGGGACACACGATCACCTCTAGTCGTCCTTCAACGCACTTTGATGGAACGCAGTTACGTGGACGAGATTTTAACGCCAGTTGTACTACCTATGCTATCAAATCGCCCAGGTACCATTTATCAGCAAGACAACGATCGTCCACATACTGCGCAACTCTCCCAACAATGTGGTCAAGGATATGACGCACTCCCATGGCCTGCCAGGTCACGAGACCTATCGCTAATAGAGCACGTCTTCGGACGAGCTTTAAAGACAACTGCAGCTGTCCCGGAATACTGCTGAATTAACTGCCCAGTTGCAAATATTATGGCATGATCATCCGCAGGAGGTCATAGGTGACCTCATTGATTCGATGCCACGCCGTGTTTCGGCTTGTATAGCTGCCAGAGGTGGATTTACAACTTACTGATTTGTAACATTTTTCATGCCATATCTGCTTAGTAAAACGGTCTGTTCTTCTGAATTTGTAGTCATTTGCTTATCTCCTCATACACTACATACATGTTAAGTTTCGCGATAGTAGCTTGTTTCCTTCTGGGTGCATATATTTTTTTGTGACAGAGTGTAATAAAATCATGTGCTACTATATATATATATATATATATATATATATATATATATATATATATATATACATAGGTGGTTATCAAAATAGTGGAAACACTAAGAGGCATCATGAAAACATTTATTAATACGGCGCAGGATCACCTTGGTCATGTTATGCCACCTGATTTACCTTGGAATTGAATTATACAAGTCATGCATAGTGGTTAAGAATATATTATACCAATCTTCAGGTAAAAACCATGAAAGTTCCTCTAGAGATGCTGTGGTGGATAGCAATACCTGGCTCTATTCGCTTATGCAGATAACAGTGGTTGGATGATATATAGTCGGGGGGATTGCACAGGGCAAGATAAGATATTATAGCATTCTTCAGGGAAATTTCATGAAAGTTCCTGTAGAGATGATGTGGTAGAGAGAAAGTTCCTGTAGAGATGCATGATCTATCCGATTATGCAGATAACAGTGGTTGGATGGTATAAAGTCGGGGGATTGTACTGTAGGGTGGGCCATTTTTATTTTTTTTCGGAAACGGCTAGTTGAAAAAAGTTGTTAAACTTATAGATAAGAAAAACCGTAAAAAAAATTTTGTGAAAAAATAATATCTTCCGATTTCGCTTTTACTTCAAAGTTTTGAAAAAAAATAAGAAAATGAAGGTCTCTTTTCCAATTTTTTGAAATCCTTAAACGTTTGAAATTTGAAAAGCGCTATTTAGGTTGTATAGGGTAAAGCTAATAGTACGTGAAAAAATTAAAAACCCTTGATTATTCAACATTAACTATTCGCGAATTGCCTTAAAAACTAGCGTAAACGCCGTATTTTGACGGATTGCAATAAAGCGTTCTTCCACTCTTCTTTTTCATGCAACCGCATGTAAATGCCCCATTTTTTTAATGTACTTGTAAGAAAAACCGGGATATGTGTGTGTATCCAATAAGTATAAACTGTCAAAGCGAAAAAGCCAAAAACATACGATTTCTTGAACTGAGATTCATATATCGTCAAAGAAAGTACAATTTGGGCAAAACATGGTCTGTAGACGTACTGGACACACAAAAATTGGAGAAAACGCAACGTAGAAATACCTTGTTGTCTGATTATTATAAAATAAACCAAGGTGCAAGTACTTCGAGCGAAAGTGGGTATAAATGTAAAGAAACCACTAAGCATGAGCAGCCTGAAAATGAACAGGAAGAAGAAAACAATGAGAGTGATGCTGAAAGAGATGAGCTTTTTGAACCAGATGAGGGAAAACTGAAAACATCTAATCCTTGGCAAATGAGGATAAAACTTAAAGCAACAACTCTGGCAAGTGATCTGTAGGGGGTATCTGACCGCGGTACAGCCGTGATTACGTCTAGTGTGCTCCAAGACTTCGGCATCATAAACGAGGAAGACATATCTCATGTTGTCGACAAGAACAAAGTGAGAAGAGAAAAATATAGTAACAGATATATAGAGAATCTATACTCACTTCTACCCAGACTTGGGTGTATATAATTTGAAGTGGCACTCTATTTGAATTTGAAGCAAACACAGTTTATACATGAAACAATGTTTATTGAATTCGTTGCACATATAATTGGCTTTTACAGCAATAAGCATGCGTACTACTTGTACGGAATGTATAAACACAGCTTTCAAGAACAATATATTTTTATACTCACGAACAGTAAGTCAAACCAGCAGTACTGCCATGTAAACTTCTGGCCCGCTAAGCACTAGCGCAGGATAACACCTTTTCAACCTTAACAACCTCCCCTTTTTGCATTAATGACGCTGCGTGGTATTTATACTAAGCGCGTATGCCGAAATTAGCATATCTAAAGCAGCTTCTTTAATTCACTCAAAAGTTCGATTCTTGTGAATCGAATCTTGTGTATACCTTACACTGGCCTCCCTTGAAAAAAAAATTAGGTAACTGAGGTCTGAACGGCTTCAGTTAACTAATTGAAAACGCGTGCTGGTCTGACTTTTTACATAATGGGTGGCAAAGCCAAAAACCTTCCACACGTTGTGTGGGGGAAAAACGCCACTACCATTTTACAAAACTAACCCCGAAGGGTCCAGGTGACACCATCAAACAGTGGATTTGCAGAGTTGCGGATACAGGGATGGCCAACTGCGCCCTAGAAAACCTGTTTTAGTTAAAAGTGTCAACACAATTGCACAGCATGACATTTCTTGACTGTTTGTAGATGCTCTCCCTTAATTCATAATGGTCATGTGTTATGTTTTGTGAAGTTAGTAGGTTATTGAGTTAATTATTATATTATGCAGTATGTATTTTTTTCCTAGTCACTACATGTCCCCTTCAAAAATTTATAAAACAACAGTATGTCTTTTTTTTTCAGTGCCTCACCACTTCCCCTCAAAATGTTTACAGTATATCCACTGGGGGAACTGCAAACCAATTTGGTTCGGTTTTATTAAAGGGTGGGAGTTAGAAAAAGATAATTGATACAAGACTTGTTCATGAATGCAGCAACTTCCTTGCACCAGTCTGTCCAATCCGTGGAACCTCTCTTGATGGTCGCAGTCCTAGTAAAGGGGTTCGTTGACCGTGTGGTCATCCTTCGTGCAGCAGGTCGTAGGTCCTGAGGCGTTGGTCCGGCTTGACGATGGACAGGAGGTCTCTTGGGAGGAGGCCAACCTTGCTGGGCGGCAGAAATCTTGCGTTCCCTGTACTTATGCAAAGGAGCTTTAAAATTGTCATTCTTCCTTTTGATAACCTTGTGTACCTTATGTGTGCCACGTTCATCCTTTGATGGAGTTTTTATAGTGCACACTTTACCTTTCTTCGTACTTTTGCTTGTATCGGTATTAGATTTTAATGCAGATTCTATTTTGTCAAATTTATACGCCGCACCAACGTGTTTAGTTACTGGTTTTATCTCGCTGCTTGTGTCATGTTTTTCAACAACCTGACTCTGTTATTCGTATTTGTGCTTATACGACTTCTTTTTTACCGCCTTAATTACTTCAGTATTAGCAGTTTTAAAGCTGGAACCTGAAGGCGCTTTTTCACATTTTTATCCCCCTTAACTTCAGTTTTATCCTCTTTTGACGAAAAAGTATCTTTGAAACTTGCGACATCAGAATCGTTATCATTTAAATTCTTTAACAATGCTTCAGTTTTAGAAGGATTAAGCTTTTCGTACTCGTGCGTTTTAATGCAAACGACGTCTATAACTTCCGAAGCATCAGCTAAACTACTTACAGTATAACTCTGTGTCAACTTTTCATCCTGATTCTCAGTCTGGTTTTCATGTACTTTATTTAAAACCATATTATCAACCTGGCCTACAGCATCCTCATTCGGATGGAAACTTGAAATAATATCATCATTACCTAGCGAGTTCCTACTATCGTTTAAAGAATTTTTATTGTCGTCAACTAATAAGTATTCACAAACTTCCGTAACGCATACTTCGTCATCTACTAAATTTCCTTCATTAAGAGATGTGTGAATATCATCTAAAATATCAGGTATAGCATCAATAATAGCAGGTATAGCATTAATAGAAGTGTCAGATGATTTATTTTCTAAACCACTAGCATTAGTATGGGCACTATTTTCAGAAATTTGTACTGGAATTACCGCATTATTCCAGCTAGACTCACTTTCTTTATAAGCCACAAAAATACCCTGACTTTCACTATTCTCAAAATAATGATTACTGCTCGGACAAAATAATACATTTGACCAAACAGTTTCAACAGGTTGAACCATATCATGTAAATCAACTTGCCAGTGCAAGTAAGGTGCTTCCGTATTATTTACTTTAAGAGCACTAATTTCATTATAACGCCGTGCGCTTCTATTATTTTGCCTGCGGTACTGCTTACGCTGCTGATTTGAAACTCGCGAAAAATTTTGTCGCGGCTGTATAAAACTTCTCGTACCTGAATGACGGTACGGGGTAGCGAAGAAATGCCTATTGTCATGTTTAGCTAAAGCTTGAAGGAGGGTAGCCTTGCTTGTAATTGTTTGATTATCTAAAAAATCTTGAACACTTGGCTTCAAACGTTGGATATCTATTTTTAAGATTATCGCTTCCGTCACCCCTTCTAAATATTCCTCACACTTGGAAATCTTTTCCGTAGCAAAATCTAATGCAGACTGACCTTCACGTTGCCTTAGCGAATAAATTTCCGCTTCAATTTCACTTTGATTAAAGGTCTTTGGAAAAACACTAAGAAACTGTTGCTTGAATGACAAATAGTCAAAAATCAGATTATTGCTTTGCATGCATGTGTACCACTGAAATGCACTACCTCTTAAAGCGGCTAGAGCAATTTTAAGTTTATCCCCCTCTGGGGTGCATTGTTGCTGAAAGTAATGCTCAATTTTCTTTAGGAATTGGCTTGAGGGGCCGCCATTGAAGGTGGCTTCGAATGGCGCAATTTGCTGAACCATAATTACCCGAATAAAATTTCCAGCAGGATTTTGTTCTACAACACTCATTTTTTAAATAGTATATAAGTACTTGCAACAATTTTAGCAATATAAGTACACAGTACACAGTTTTTAATTTCAATTATGTTGTTCGTTACAAATGTAACGCTAACTACCAGGGTATATATATCTTTCGGGCGCCAGTATAGAGAATCTATACTCACTTCTACCCAGACTTGGGTGTATATAATTTGAAGTGGCACTCTATTTGAATTTGAAGCAAACACAGTTTATACATGAAACAATGTTTATTGAATTCGTTGCACATATAATTGGCTTTTACAGCAATAAGCATGCGTACTACTTGTACGGAATGTATAAACACAGCTTTCAAGAACAATATATTTTTATACTCACGAACAGTAAGTCAAACCAGCAGTACTGCCATGTAAACTTCTGGCCCGCTAAGCACTAGCGCAGGATAACACCTTTTCAACCTTAACAACCTCCCCTTTTTGCATTAATGACGCTGCGTGGTATTTATACTAAGCGTATGCCGAAATTAGCATATCTAAAGCAGCTTCTTTAATTCACTCAAAAGTTCGATTCTTGTGAATCGAATCTTGTGTATACCTTACAGATATCATTTGCAGCCCAGAGCTATTAACGAACCTTTACGTGGTCTTTACTTTGATGGCAGGAAGGATGAGACTGTGGTGACTGTATTGGTTGGTTCTAAATGTTATCTTCAGATCCAAAAAGAAACACATTATTTCTTGGTTCAAGAACCAGGCTCAAAATACCTTTGCCATGTTTCACCCGCTACTGGGCTTTCTAAAGACATTGTTGTGGCAATTGTTACACATTTGGCTAAACTGAATATTTTTCTGGGGGAGCTCGATTTAATTGGAAGTAATGGAACGGGCACTAACACTGGCTGGAGAAATGGTGTCATTCGTCAAATCGAGCTAAAAGTTGGTAGACCACTGCAATGGTGTATTTGCCTCTTACATTTCAACGTGCTTCCATTCAGACATCTTTACCATCACTTGGACGGAGCTAATGCAGGAACATCATCCTTTAGTGGTAAATTTGGTCAAAAAATGAGAGCCTGCATAAAACTTCCTGTGCCAGATTTTTTACCTATTGACGGCACTACTCCTAATGCCGACAAGAAAGAGCTGAGCAAATACCAGCTGTATCTTCTAGATATTTCCGCAGCAATCAAATATGGTCAATGCCCAGCGGTTTTGGAAGCCCGAGAACCAGATCCATTAGCACATTCACGGTCGGTAACATCAGCAAATAGAGTACTCAGACTATACGTCAGTGAAGAAAACCACTCAGATGAACTGAAGCAGCTGGCGTATTTAATTTTGCACTGTTACATTCCAGTGTGGTTCCGGATCAAACCAAGTGGTAATTTTTCTGAAGGTTCTAAGATTGTGTTTGAGGCAATCAGATTAACACGATACCTCCCTGGACATTTGCAAAAAATAATCGACCCAATAATAGAATGAAACTAATATTTTGCACTCCCCGAAAACTTAATTGTGGCTGTGGCATGATTAAGTGGTTTAGCTCGTTGCTATGATTAAGTGGAAGGTTTGTAATGTAACTTTGCCAACTTTGCTAAGGAATGTACCGGATGAAGAAATAGAAGAAATGATCAAAACTGGCAGACCATTGATTTCAGACTTCAATAGATTTCCATGTCACACCCAAGCTGTGGAGCGTTGCGTCAAACTTGTCACCGAAGTTAGCAAAAATGTGAGCGGTACTGAAGCTAGAGATGGCTACATAAGAAGCACCCTGTTGTGAAGGTCAGTTATGCCGGAATTTTCTTCAAAGCCTGCCTTCAATGTGTTTGAGTTCAACAATCAATAATGTGGCATAAGGCCGTGGCGGCCTTGTGGTACAGCGCGCTGGTTTTCGGTGCTGAGGGTACTCGGAACGAATCCTGGCGAAGCGCCACTAAAATGCCTCCGTTTGTGTCGTCCCTTCATAGGGGGCAATGATGGTCTGCATGTATGCCGCCCCCATAATAAAAAGGCCAGCAAAACTGCGGTAAATTATAGGCGAATGTCTTCGCGACAAGTGCCACCGCATTGAAAAAAAAATAATAATAATGTGGCATAATAGCAATGCCGAAAGTAAAAAGTGCAGTAAAAACAGCATTTGCAGCAATTTTATGAAAATATATATATATTTTTTTTCAAACGTCACTACTTTTGAATGTTTTGTTTGTACAACAAATGTTTTAAACATCTATATATATATATATATATATATATATATATATATATATATATATATATATATATATAAATGTTTCCCTGTCTTTTAAAACCCTTTTACTATACACTGCGAACTATTGCATTTGAAATGCGTTATATTAGAGCTTTTGAGAAAACTGCTGAAAAAAAATTAATTTTCTTATTTTATTCAATATTGAAAAGTAAATGCGCGATCAGAAGATATTTTTTTTCACAATTTTTTTTACAGTTTTTCTTATCTATAAGTGTAACAACTTTTTTCAATTAGCCGTTAAAAGAAAAAAAAAAGTTTCTTCGGCCCACCCTATTGTACAGGGCAAGATAAGATATTTGACTTCTTTAACATTCAGTTCACCACTATTCTTGATATATTTAGCTCTATGTATAGGGGGATTATCATCGTGGAGAACGCCATCTCATGCAAGAAACAATGTCTGTACCATAGGATGGACTAGTGAGGTAAAATTTCATTATAGTCCTTCCCATTCAATCTTCCTTTTTAGGGTTACAATAGGGCCTGAAGAAAACCATGAGGTGTCATTCCAAACCCTGATAGATCTACCTCCATTATTGACAGGTGAGATGAGACAGCCAGAATATTACGCTTGTTTAAGTGTTCTCCAGACATACGTACATCCTGTTGCAAGGAACAATGTGAACAATGATTCGTCGGACCAAATGCCGTTATTCAACATATTACTCGACCAGGATTTGCACTCGCGGCCATTCTTCATGACGCAATACCTCGTCCGTCTCTTTGAATCAGCTCTCTCTTTCATCCACTATTCTGTTTGCCAAAGGATGTTTTTTCCGTGCACCCTGAATGCTATCATGACTTTCGATACCATAGCTCGAAAAACACCCATTAGCCTGAGGGTTGCAGTAACAAATATTTCAATTTAAACGCGCTCCAACAACTTGCCCTTTTCACAAGGTTTGCAAGGTTTGATATTTTACGCTGTTCCCCCCCAAAGGTACGATGCCCTTAACTTCCTTACTGCTACCTGGCAGTAGAATAATACATACAATATATTATATAAAAAAATCCGGTGGCCAGACTTGTTTTTTAAGGAATGCGAAGCACATTCTTAAATACCACTAATATTGATAGGTGTTTCCATTATTTTGATAACCACCTGTATATATATTCTTTCTTAGCGTAAAAATTTCCTTTCTCCTGTCCAGTCTATGAGTTACCATAACTTTTACAGTTTAATTGTATAGTCATGGATTGGCATTAAAATGCATTTTTGCATTAAAAAATACATACTCATAAACTCTTGAAAACACAGAACTTGAAATTTCATTCCATTCAGATATTTATTTCATGAATTATTCCATGTATGTTAATAATACCTAACTTTTGAATACGACTCATTTTCATGCACATAACCGTCAGTAGATTATTATAATATTTAAAATGATATTTTTGTTATTTATTTGAGTACTTTTAACAATAACACATTTTCTATACCTTATTTTTTCATATTTTTTCAATGGTATATTATGTCATACTCTCCATCGTTCAGCTTTCAGATTGTGCGTAACTTTAAATAACTTATAATTTTTTAATGCATTTTTTCATGCATTAGTATGAAATCTAGAAGAACTTTAGAAGAAGTAACTTACTAAGTAATTGTGCTCCTTATGTAGATTTTCACTTTACTTTTATATTTCTTTTATGCACCACCGTTATTTGCTACGAGTCAAAATATTTATGAGATTTTTCATTTTTAAATTCTTTAAAAAACAAATAGATTTGAATATATTCTTAGCAAATTTACTTTATGTTTGCATATTCTTTGCGAAACTTTTCGAGAAACTTTTAAGAGAAACTTTTTGTTCACAATTTTGCATCACAATAATTAAAGAAGTTGAAATAGACATCAGAGATTACATATTTTGGAAGTTTTAACTTTTCCACATAAGTATCATATCTATGTATAATGGATGAGTAATATATATCATACCATTTTAGATCTTCCATAAACAATTTATAACAACT
The DNA here is from genome assembly GCA_907164885.2 of Dolomedes plantarius. Lineage (NCBI taxonomy): Eukaryota > Metazoa > Arthropoda > Arachnida > Araneae > Dolomedidae > Dolomedes > Dolomedes plantarius. The sequence goes on along the minus strand of OU015493.1, from coordinate 70,631,862 downwards.
ACAAAATCCTTTATAACCAATTACTCGGCATTATTTGAAAATGTAAACAAACGTGAACTGTACTTTGCGGAACAACATAGATTAGGTGCACATGGGCTTTTAAATGGCACTTTTCAACGACAAATTAATGTTTTTCTTTAACTATGTTCTGTACTTGTTGTAGAAAGAAAATGTTAAAGCACGCAAACTAAGAGCTATATATTTTAGGATTACGAAATGTACACAGAAATAAAAAATTCCAATTTCATGCATGACATAACACCGTGAGGGAAAAAGTCCGAAAATTAAATTCAAAAATTTTTCTACAGCATCCTTTCTCCTGAAAAAGAGTTGTTTTCTGCCTGACATTACAAAATAAAACTGCGTATTTTTCTGCTAGAACAGAGCTTTTAACATCATAGCATCACTTATTTACATATTTTTTTAGAACTATCTTTTATATTGATTATTTATAAAGTTCGTTATAATATTATCTCTACGTGAAAGTTCTTGATTCATATATGATAATATTAATTCATTAATATTGACCATGTAGTATATTTTAAATATAAGTAAATTCATTTCGGCTTTTTAAAGCATAAAGTAACATGGATTTTCTTAACTGAATATACGATGATTATTATTTAGTTGTACATAAAAGTTACTACATATATAATATTATAAAAATGGGTAATGTTTAATTGTTTGCACATATATTGTACGTATATATGAATATTTGTACATGCAACTAAATATATTTTCAATAACAGCCCCGACAAGCATATTTTTAAAATAAATAACTTAAAGTGTTCTGCAGTGTTCGATACTATCTCATAAAATATCGAGTAACAAAACTACGAAAAAATTAAAGATACAAGCAAAAATTTATTAATTTCTCTTACTAGACTGCAAAAATAGACGCTATTATAATAAAAGCAGCTGGATTTCTTGGAGATCATGCGTAAATTAAATTTGCAAAGTAAATAGTGATATAATCTCCTATTACACCTTTTAGTGTTTCTATCTGAGACTTACTAGCTCGTACTCGGAAGCTTTCAATCTCGGAGCGAGATAGGAGTTTTCTAATGAAGCAAAGAAAGATGATTTATTTTCTATTTTTCGGGTTCGATTTCAGCCGTTCTCCGAAAGGCTAGGGAACCTCATCTTTTCGTTTTTAATGGGGTCCGGGACACATTTTGAAATTTTTTTATTTATTGAGTTACAATTTTGAATTATTTTGTGATGGTTAACCATATAATTTGTAAACAAAATCACGTCATAAAACTTCTCAAAAAGTTTAAAAAAATTTTTAATTTAAAATTTTTAGTAAAAGTAGGGTAATTTAAAATCGTTATAATCGTTATAAAATTGTTTTCCTTAAACAACTCTTAGGAAACAGTTTTAATAAATATTTTTAATAATTTTAATTAGAGTGTAAAATGTCAGTATTAAAATATAATTTTCAATACATTGGAACACTTCCAGAACGTATTGGTCTTTCAGTCATACCTGTGTTTTTTCCCATATCATGTGAGGAGACATTGTAATGGGATTCTAAATCCTCATTCGATATTCTACAAACATAAAGTCTCTTGTAACGAATGAATGAGTAAAATGTAATTCGTCCAGTAATGTAATAGATTTCAAGCCATCCCGTAGGAATTGACCTTAATGAAAAAATTAATGAACTCGATTTCAAATCGAATTTGAAAACTGTTTCTCTTTATATAATTCCTAATGAAACCAAATTTGCTGAAATTAAATTAAAATATAGCAGAATATAATATCAATTAATTTTTACCCAACCCAATACAAGTCCGTGAGAGTAAGATTAATTTAAGAAAGTTTGCAAATTATAATAATTTGATTTTTTTTAAATTTAATGTTATATTTCATCTATGGTCATGTTGTATATCCTCATGATATGAGAATTATTGCCCACGCACGACAGATTTTACAAAAGTGAGTCTTTTTTATTTAACAAGCCATTTAGTTATCACTCTACAGGTGTCTCAAAACACCTTGACACATTTAAAAAATTATTTTAAAAAAGTACTCATTGTAGGAACTAGAAATCTACGTGCGTGTTACCTTATAAATAGATTTTTTTTTTAAGTATAGTCAATAAATTTTAATATGTGCTCCTTCTGTGGCATGGAGAATGTACATTCGGTAATCTATTTCAGCCCATGTATGTTCCAAAATGGATTCGTAACATATGAAATTGCAGCAATTATGCGTTCTTTATTAGTTCTTTATCACTGTACACTAGGGTGGAGCGAAAATGTTTTTTTCTCGGATCAAAAAGCTTGGGGGCGGTAAAGTTTCTACTAGTTGACATTAACACATGTTCAAAAAAGTTTTTAATTCCAATAATATCTTCAAGTGCCACAACGCCCTTGAAAATCTAAAAATTTGAACTAAAATTGGAAAATCATTGAATTTAAGTATATATTATAACTTAACGCATAGTTAATGCCAACATTGGCAAGAGATAGCAGCACCATTCAGTTGGAAATTTAACTTTGTTTCCCTTCCTTTCTGAAAGCATTCAGGGAGGGTGAAAGCAAGTAAGAAAGGTGCCATTTTCCCAACGTTATCAAAATCTCTAGCTCTAAAGCAAAATATATTTTTTAACGTGTGTATTAGAGACTCGTTAGTGAAAATTTCTTTCTTTTCAGTGTTGTGGGCTATTTTAATGAAGAAGAGGTAAGCGGATTTATTGTTATTTATTAGAATGTCAGATTACAAGTCTACGTTATCACGAACAACACGTGCTAGCTTTAATAATTTCCCAGTGTTTGGAGCTTATGCTGCATTTAATAAAAGTTCTCTGCCCACATACGAGGATGTCATGAAACATTATTTGTTTCATGATAAAATAGGAGGTCAAGCTAAGGAACCTACTTTTTATGAAATTTCTGAAATCGTTATAGAGGATATTGAAGAAATTTGGAAGAGAGCATCTATACCAACTATTTCAAACGCTCGAATTTATACTAAGATTCATGAATATCATAGCAAATATCGTAAGCTTCTTAAACCTTATAAACAAAGATCTAGTTGTGAGAGTTATAAAAGTCAGGTAAAAGCATTTAAGGAAACTGCAAAAAAGTTATTTGATATTGCAGCTTGCAAATGTAAGTCATTTGAGTATTGTTCATGTGAAAAGTCGAGAAAAGTGCCCGTGAAGGAGAGAGACTTTCTTACTGACCAGCGGACTAACAGGAAGATGATGATTGGTAGTCTTGATCAGAAGGTTACAAAGGAGATACAACAAAGGGAGAAACGAAAGCAGAAACAGGAAGCAGTATCGAAAATTTCTAAATTATCAAGATCAGATGATTGTACTCATAAACGTAGCACAAATGTTTACGATGATCAAGTGTTGGTACAACAAGGTAATTGCAATTTTATACCCTCTTTAAGAGAAACAAAGTATACTTCAGAATGCGTATGCGTAGTCGATTCAGCAGAAACGAAGGTCGGAGAACTGCCCTCTAGTAGTCAAATGCGTGAGTCTCTCCCAACATTGGCTCGTGAATGCGATAGATGGGGGCTATCAGATCGCAGTGCTGCAGCAATTTCATCGACTTTACTCCAAGATATGGCCTTGTGAGTGAAGGTGACACATCCTTAGTTATAGATCGCAGTAAACTGCGAAGAGATAGGCAAAAGCTTCGAAAGGAACTTCAATTTAATGTACAGCAAAATAAAATAATGTTGCAAGCAATTTATTTTGATGGTAGAAAGGACAGAACCAAAAAGACAGTGCTAAAAGGTGGAAAACCCCATCCTATCAATGTCCTGGAAGAACATGTGTTTTGTTAAAGAGCCAAATTCTGAATATCTGGGTCATATCACACCTTTATTAGGGACTTTCTTTGAATATTAAAACAGTATTACAACCTTTAACACACCTTACAACCTTACCTTCTTACAACCTTTAACCCTCAAATAGTATTACAACCTTTTGTCTAAAGATATGTTTATGATAGATGATTTAACTGCAGTAGGATGCGATGGAACAAATGTTAAATACTGGTTGTGAAAGAGGTGTAATTCGTTTATTTAGAGGTACATTGTAATAAGCCTCTTCATGGTTTGTGTGCCTACTCCACACAAATGAACTTCCACTGAGGCACCTGTTAATCAACCTTGATGGCGAAACCCATGGTCCAAACTCTTTCTCGCGACCAAATGGAAAGACTCTGAAAAATTGTGTTTTACCAGTTCAAAAATATAGCAGGATTGAGGGTAGTGTATTGCTAGAAGTTGATGTAAAAGAATTAAGTAATGATCAAAAATATTTATATAGCATCGCCACAGCTGTTATGTCGGGTTGTTGCAGCCAAGAGTTAGCCCATATACAACCTGGACCAATGTCCCATTCAAGGTGGCTGACTACTGCAAGCCGAATACTCCGTTTGTACATTTCATCAATTGATCCGTCTGTAAATCTTGTAACTCTGGCCATATACATAATTAATGTTTATGTACCAGTTTGGTTTGCAATCAAATCCAAATCAGATTTCTGTGAAGGTCCTCGACATTTATGGAAAATGGTAGCATTCAGCAGATATCTTCCTCAGAATATAAAGAAAGTAGTTGATAATGTAATACAGAGGAATAAATTTTTCGCTCACCCAGAGAACATGTTATTAGCCATGATGACTGATGAAAATGCTACTATTAGATAACTACCTCTTAGACGTGCGCTGAAAGCCAAGAATCAGCAGAGGTCAATGGAAGGCATTCGATACTTCATGGTCCCCAAATTGAACTTTGAAGCCTAAGATTATTATGAAATGATAAGTCACGAGAACTATGTTAATGTTGAACCGCCTTTGACAAGATCGTTTAGCCGAGACGAGATCATGCAGTGTATTAATGAAGATAAAGATATAACTTTTCCAAAATTACCATGTCACACTTAACATGTGGAACGGTCTGTTCGATTAGTAACAGAAGCTTCTGCAGCTGTTTTTGAAAATGAAAGGGATGGATACATTCGATCAAGACTGAAATCATGATCCATAATGAAAAAGTTTAACACAAAGGCTGATTATGATAATATTTTTTCAAATAGTTTCACAGAATCTTATCTGTTCTTCCACTTAAATGTTATTCAAAGCATAAATAATGCGAATTATTATTGTCATTTGAATTGCGCTTTCCTTATGTAAAAATTTAATGTTTTGTAAAAAATCTGATTTTTCTTGAAATTCTGGATTTTCAGTCTCATTGTGATACCTCTAGATATTTATGTATGCTAATAATTATTTATGCTCATATTGATAGAAATGAGCAACTCTTTTAAACCCAAGCTAAAAGATTTCTAAAGATTTTAACGAATGGCAAATTTTGACGCATATCGGTTTTTTCTCTGATTTTTCAGTTATTCAAGGTCATTATGACACTTCAAAATATTATCAGATTTCAAATTCCTTTTAGCATGTTGTTATTGATCCAGAGTAACAACTTTCCTGCACTCAAGCTAAGAGTAATTTACAAAAAAGTCAAAATCGACACTTTTTCACTACACCCTACTGTACACTTGCGTCTTTATTTTGTTGAATAAACTTTATCTTTGACAAATCCCCAAAGAAAAAAGTCAAAAGATGTAATGGCTGGAGATTGAGGCAGTCATTGGATGGGACCATCTCGTCCAATCCACCTGTTTGGAAATTCCTCATTAAAGATGTCTCGTACAATCATACCCCAATGAGGTAGTGCACCGTATTGTTGTCAAATGAATTTGGGATGTAAATAAGAAAGTTGTGGGACAGCAAAATAGCCATATACAACTTTAGCTATTTTACAATTTCGCTTTCATGGAACAAATAGCGCCCTCTTTTGAACTCATTTTAAACAGAAAAAAACTGTAGTATATACAGTAAGACGTGCGTGAATTTCCAGTTCCTACTTTGTATATTTTTTTAGAAATTTTTAAAATGTGTCAAGGTTTTTTGAGACATCCTGCATATTCCTAAAACCGATTTTTGAAGATGATATAAAAGAACCATGTGGATAAAATAGAGAAATTTTATATTTTAAATAGAATTCTTGTTGTTTAATTTAAAATGGAAAACGCGTAATTAAATTAAATTATTATCCTGTTTGAATTAAATCTCTATTTCAGTAGAATATTGGGATAGTTTCAGCAGTAAATACTCAGAAAAAGTTCTCGATGCTTTTAGATGTTTGGTAACCAGTGTTATAGTTGAGTTTTTTATTCCCTAGTACATTAAGTTAATCCATTTTTCAACTAATTAGATATTTCACCATTTCATTCCAGACATATAAAGCTGAAATTAATGGGTCCTTATTTACAGTGTTAAAATTTCACAGCGGATATCTAGAATTGTGACAAGATCCTCGACAAATTCAGCTGTTTAATCGAAGCAGCGTTTAATATATCATGCAGATTTGATATCACTAATTTCTTCAAATATATGCACTCCCAGATTTCAAAAATTTATCCATTACATTTCGGATGATTAACTGAAAGATTAATTATCTCTAAATTAAGTGATATTAGGTGGATTTGGACCAGGTTATGTGCGTGTCTGAATATTGCAATTCAGGCGATTTAGACCATAATGAGCGAGAGGCAATAATATTCGCTTAACTTGTCAGAGAATAATTGAATTAAAATTTAATGTAGCAAAAGATTATGAGCAATGACAGTAATAAAGCTGCATCATTATGTTGCAAATTAAGCTGTATTCTACAATTCTCTGATAATGACCCTATAAGAAGACTGGAGTAGGAAAATATCTTTAGGACAAAAATACTTGTGTTTATTTCCTATTCAGTATTCGTAAAAGACTTACTACATTTTTATTTTTATTTTAAAATAATTCATTACACTAATTTATTTATCACATTGTTTATAATTTGTATTCTAATTGTGTTCCTTGTCAATAGATGGCATCACTTCAAGCATTTTTTAACTTCAAGCCAAAATGTCCTTTATTCTGTTGTAACACGAGAGAGATCAGTGGTTCTTGTAAGAGTCGAACATCGGTACTGAATCTCGACACGCAAGCCACTAAGATCATCTGAGCCCTATATTACAAAAGGAATAAATTTTAACAATTGGGCACAATTTTTACAGTCTATGAGTATTAAAAACATATTTGTTTAATTTTTATTATTGTCCACTGGAAAATATTTTATTTCTATGTAGGGTTGCAAAATATATAACTGAACAATTTAAGTTACCTATGGAATGAAAATATCAAAATTCCTCAAACTTTCCTGAAATCCACAGAGATTTCAACTATGATTAACAGCTAATATTTCCTTACAGATGATAAATAACCGTCCCATATCTCAATGCGAATGGGTCCATGAAATTTAATTCATACTTCATAGAGGCGAAAGCTTCCTATCTAAGGAGGAAATTCAGTTGCCACGGAAGTTCTTATACAGAGCTCGGAATTAATATAAATTTAAATAACTGCACGTATGATAAAAGTTGGAGTATAGTGTAGGAAGTGCTGTAATTTATATTATTTAAAATATATTGTAAAATAAGGGAAATATTTATAGAATTATCACAATTAATTTCTTTGTGGGACATTAACATAACTTTTTGGGAGAAGTTATAAAGAGAAGTATTGGGAAAACGCTAATTTAAACAAAATCTTTGTTTTGATTACCAAAATATGGCACACTGTATTAAGGATAAAAAATTACTTATAAAAGAAAATCTCTTGGGAAATTAATATCAACAATTCACCAGGCAGCAGATAACCAGGGAATCTACTCAGTGTTGTATCACATATTTGCCATGTATGTAGTCTTTTAGGTAGGTAAATAACCAGTTTCTTTCTTGCACTGGTGGCAGTTTTGAAGCCCAATGTCTGTTGGATTACAGTTGAACAAAGATTCCATTTGGCTAAAGAGATTGCATTGTCTCTGAATGGAGAAGTTACGTCTTCTAACTATCTTCCCCTTCTACCCGGCAAAAATATCAAGGCTTGAAAATCACTCCCGTATTTGTAGACCACATTTGGAGGAATAAGTGATCTTCATTAAGCATGCTCCTGTCATTGCCCAATGCCCAGTATCCAGTCAATCAATAACTCGTGGTAGCTAACATTCCTCTGAATGATGTTTATGGCCTATATTTTAATAGTATATAAATATTTTAAACCCATTCAATTGTTTTAATTTAGTATGTATAAATGTTTTCCTATTTTTTTCATCTATAACTGATTTTTACGCCTATAATTTAGTTATCCTTAAATCACTAAATTTTTTGTAAATGTTGCACACTAATGTAAATTATTTTTATTAATAAATCAAAATTTAAATTTTGGAAGTTTTTAAATATATCCATGGCCTGGCACATCAGGAATAAAAAGTAAAATATGTCGTTCTTACAGTAACATAGATGAATACCAGCTTCCAGTTTAGAGAACCATGGTTCCTCTTTTAATCTAATCAGATGAACGTGATTTAGGCGACTTACCACTAGAATTTAATCCAGGGGAATCATTGTAGTTATATGTACTATGACAGAAAAATACCAATGATCTAGTGAAACGAGACTACTTTATCTTAGCCTGCTTAGTGGGTAGACATTTTCTTAATCTGTTTTTAGGTAACGAAGCTTAATTTGCTCTAGAAATTGGATGTGAGCTAAACTTAAATTAATTTATATTGCATTTCTTAAGGATGTTTTCTATTCCCTTCATGATTGGTTATATATTAATCATTAATAGTATTAAAAACTATAAAATATGAGATATACTCTGCACATTTTGCCTAAAAATAGAGTATATATTCTGAGTTCACGATCGTATGAAAGTTTACGAATGTATCATATGCGCACAACTCCAGATTTGAATCCAGAAAAATTATAGTATGTTTTCTGTGTTCACAAATGTATCATGTGCACACAACTCTAGGTTTGAATCCAGTAAAATTAGAGTATATATTCTAAGTTTACGATCATATGATTGTTCACAATGTATCATATGCGGACAACTCCAGGTTTGAATCCAGTAAAAATGGAGTATATATGAGTTCAAGATCGTCTGAAAGTTCACGAATGTATCATATGCGCAAAACTCCAGGTTTGAATCCAGGTCATGGAGTTGGTTATAATTTCTTGACAGTTCTCAAAATCTACTGAGTACACTATTACACCAAATGGTTAAATTAATAATCTTAGACGGGCAATCATTACATTGTATTTTCAAGGATTCTTACACAGTATTATTACACAGAACTCATATATTATCGAATTCCTTGTCTAATATTATAAATGAAATTCTCAAACAAATTAGAAAAAAAGCCTTTTACTAAATATTTACAACCCTAATATAATTTTCCCAAGATCTTTAAATATCCGATAATTATACAAGGGGCATTCTTATCAAAATGCCTCCAATCCAAACCCAGTGTTTTACTTAGTTTTTGCTCTCACGAAATATTCAGACAATCCTTGGATAAAACGCGCTTTAACCATAACCACACAAAAGGCCTTCTGGTGATTTTTGGCGGCTTTCTCTTCCAACGCTTTGGTGACAACATTTTGCAGGGGTTATTATTTTTTTTTACGTTACTCATGAATTATTCTATGCGTTTCCGGGATTTTTGCTTGCAGCGAACCTTTTATCTATCAAAGGTATTTCGCGAAAAGGAGAAACGTAGAAAAGCTCGATTCCATGGTGTCAACGAAGTTTCTAGGAATAATGAAGTGGTATACATGCAAGAAATAATTTTGAGGTATAACTTTTCAAATAACAGAAATAGTTTCAAATAATTTCTAAAATTTGTAGTATGAATTTCAGTCTAAGTGTGGCTGTAAATATGCCTAACAGTTTGCAAATATTCTTTATTTATCATTAATTTGGGAACAGCTTGGGTATAGGACCACATTCGCGATATCTTGTATTGACGACTTTTCTGTCGTCTAGCCAAAAATTGCATCGTTAATATTATATTAATTACATAGAAATTTAATTTTGCAAAACATAAATTAAAAATAATACAAAAAGGAAAACAGCATGAACTTTGCAGATCCAAAAATTATAGATAAATGTACACGGAAATTTTGAACCCAATAGGGCCCAATTTACATCCCTTATAAATTCTAGAAATTTGTTGAAGCAATCAACATTTTGCTCCTTGCAAGGTTTAGAGAATAGGTAATAATCGAAATAGAGTTTAAAATCATTCTGACGATTATACGACGGTAAGGAACTTTTCACATGCCTCCACGTACTTTCTATCGTGTATGTCTGGCATCCAATTTCTGGATTGGCAAAATTCCCGCTGTGATTAACTTTCAACTGTTCAAAGCCCTCCCTACCTAAGCAATCGTAACTTTTCCAACTATCAGAATAAATGTTAGTTCCTGGCTCAATACACTCCAAAAAATTCCTAATAATGTATCCTCAATCCTATCGTGAACCGCTACAAAAAGAAGCTTGCCCAGTTCCCTCTCAACTCCCCCGATAACCCACGGACCTTCAACTGGACGCCCCTTATGGTATTTACGCTTCCCAAATTTACTTGCGTCTATTTCCAATATCTGACCAATACCACCTATTTTCTCCGAAGATAGCTCTATATAATCTGAGATAGTTTCGTTTACAAACTGCCTCCAGTCTGCTAATTTACTAGAAGAAAAAAATTATTTCTCCTGAATATCCCCAGTTTTTGTTCCTCTGACCAACTCATGTTAAGAAAAATTACTCCCCCATCCTCATTCTACTACTTGAGAATTATGAACCATGCCGAATTGACTTATGAGTCCCTCATTCCTCCCCAGCCGTAATTTCAGTTAACACGGAGGATATGGTTAAATCCAAATCCGAAATAAATAGGAAAAATCAGATGCGCCACATGTAAAAAGTCGCCAATACAAAATATCCCCAATGGGGTCCTATATTGAAGCTGTACCTTAATTTGTATTTATTTTGTGTTAAATAGCGTTAATTTACTGTCAATGACCGTTAGATTTCAATTTGAATCTTTGGCTATACTTTCGAGAATTTTGGTATGCTTGGCCACAAATGTAGCAATATCTGGAGACTTTTTCGGTATCCCAAGAACCAATTAGATTTCATATAGGTAGGTGGCGTTGTTATTGAGTTCTGGAAGTTTCCATTTCTAGAACACTCGAGAATGTGCCAATGGCATATGAAGATGTAACTCGGCTCTAACAGCTTTTTATACAGTCAGTTCTCAGATGGAGCTCGGCTTCTCTGTAGGAATAGTAAGCCTACTATTATTGTGCCTGTGTGTTTTGTATCAAATCTAAAGTCTTTTGCTGAACTTAGCTGTAGTCTCCAGGAGCTGTATGTAATATTTGAGCTTGGTGCAAAACCTAAAAGGAAGTAAACTGTTGTCGCTGTTATCTGCAGTTGTCATTCCCAAATATTGACGAAAGAAATGCAACAATATTTAGATAAATTAAAAGTGTTGATGCTCCTTAGCGGGGTATAGAAAATTTCTGATTTGGCATGTTTTGAGTTCATTTTAATTCTCAGATTTTGAATGTATTACGATATCTGTAAAGATTTTTCTCAGAACTTTTTATGATATCTGAAACTTTCTCTAATGTTTAAATATTTTAAAAACGCTCTATAGTTCTTTATAAAAATACTAAATCCCCCAAGATTGATAACGGTTTAAAATAAAGTACTTACAACAACATTTAGGAACGTTAAAATTTTTCCGAAACATTAGCTCCAAAAAATAATAAGGTATTAGCATAAAGAGATGGAGTCTCTTGATGTTAATGCTCCAGTCATTCAGGCGTACCACAGGAAGTTACCACTATAAGTTCATGCATTTTTAAAGGAGTTTTAAATGGGTTGTTAGCATCTATCAGACAGGTTTTCCCGAGTCTGCGGAAAATTCTTCTAAAAAGTTGTAGAGCATAAAAAAGATTCGTTTTTGTTTCAGCCTCCGTGTGTGCTTTAGGGTTTCGTGAAAGATATTTATAGCATGATATTTTCTTTTGAAAATTCCCTTTTGTGTGCTGTAGAGCCAGTTTTCCAGCCCTTTTATTGACGTTCAGAAGCTTTTGTAAATACATGGTAATTGAGCAACATGGGCTTTTCTTATTAAAGGAAAGAAAATACCCTTGTTCTATTTTGGGAACGAGGTACATTTGAAAAGTGCATTATTCCTATAGCAAGAACAAGTTTGGAAGCGTTTTAATATGAATTTCAATTTTATAGATTCGCTGCAACCAAATTTGAATCTCTGTATAAGAAAAAATAACTTCCTATCCTTAAAAAGCTCTTTCAACAACTTGCTTATCGGCCTTTCACTTCTCATTTCCCAGTTTTAAATTCGTCTGCCGATTGCCTCGTTGTATAATTCTGCAAATAGGTGCCTTTAACAATGTTCTCAAGAGATAGCACCAGGAGCGCAACGAAAAGCAGACATCTGAAGCACAAACAAACACTCGTCAGGCTATTCGAAAATTGTTCTCAGCGGAACTTATCTTTCGTACTACCACAGTGCAAAATTTTCGATAAAATATCTTAGCTGATTCATTGGGTAAAGACAACCGTAGAGGCACTCTCTGGATTCCTATTTAAGGATGACTTTGGAGATCTTGACTCCCGTTTGTTTACAGATCTCCAGCTTCTCATACCTGTATTCTCAAGGTTCACTTATTTCTACTGCCTTAAATAATTAAAAATATATCTATTTCCTTTAAAAAGGGATATGCGTAAATATGTTCCACCATACTCCTGTCGAAATTCTCATAGATATATGATGGCCCAGAGAGAAGTGGTTTGAATTTTCCTCCCAGGAGAGGATTTTAGGGCAATCACCCTCTATTTCTCTGATAATTTTCCTTATGTGGGCATCTGTGCAGTTAATAATTGATAAAATATAGTTACTTAGTTGAATTTGATTGGTGTCTCCCGAAACTAAAATGAATTCTAAAAGAGAATAAATTTATCACTGCCTCTCCTTTATCTCTGGGACGTATATCATATTACTCTTTACGTGAAAATATGCGTTAACTTGTTCAATAATATTTTCTTAAATTATTGTTCATATTATTGTCTTAAATATTTCTGACACATAAGATGACAAACAATGTATTTTCTTTTCAAAATAGCCTTACACATACAGTTATTAAACGGGGTTGCCATTGGATTTTTCCTTTAGACATAAAACATTATCCCTTGTAAGTCTCATGCAATGAATTCAAAATTTAGAACAAGACATCATAAAATCTCTATCCTAAGAACAATTACATTTTTAATTAGTCCTTTTATAGAAGACAATAGGTTGAGCTTTAATACTTAGATAAATAGTGACTATGTATCTGCTTTTATAAATTATATCTTTAAACGATGCATGTCTCTTCTTAATTTCGATTTCACGAAATGGAAGGAAAACATCATACGATAATGTGTCATAAGAAAAATGTTTGGACAAATAAATCGAGTTACTAATAACAGCATGGATGCAAAAGCATTTCAATAATTTCATTCTCTTTCAGAGATGTCAAAAAAAGAGTATCTACACTAGATTAATTTATGAGCAAATAAACAACGTCTTCAAAATGTTTAATGGACTAATCTTTTTTGTATAAGCTGAAATAAGGTAATAATGGAGCTTTCACAAAAAGCTTTAGTTATAAGTTATGAAACATCAGATTTAAATTTCTTTGGAACTCCTTTCATCCCTAAATATTATAAAATGTGTCCTAAGTGAGGTAAGCTTTTAAAATGCTTGCACAAATACGAACTTAAATCAGGAATTATAAAAAGGAAATTTTCAGATTTTATTTTCTTAAAATACTGAATTTTACTCGATACATGGGTTTTTAATTCTTTGATTTACATTGGGAAAAAAATCGACAAAAAAGATAAAGTAATAACTAGTAATGTTAAATAGCCGTGTAATTCAATAATGATTTAAGAGTATTAAAACTCAGCATTAAGACATAGTTTTTTTAAATAAGGAATTTTAAGTTAGATACACCTTAGAAGATGTGTTTTTATTCATATGTGATTCACCGAAAGTGTATTAATCGATAATTAAAAAAACTTTTAGCTTTGTAAATACGATTATGTGAATAAAATTGTGTTAAATGTAGACGATCGACGTAGATGTTCATTGCAGATGTATCTCTTTCAATTGATAGGGCAATTAACACACTTTCGCGTGTCTGATGAAACATATGTATTGGAAAAAAATATTCTTGTAACTGATTTGTTTTGTAATGTAGTATTAGAGTAGTGTATAATCAAAATTAGCATTCTATATCATTTAAATTTTAACGGTAAAGGACAAACAACTACATTTTATGCACTTATAAGATATCAATTTCAAATTAACTTAAGAAAAATTTCCATTTTTTTGTATTAGCAAGCTATTTTCCAAAATTTTTTATTTTTCTACTGATTTAAATATCATCAGTCAATATCCTATACTCCGTAGGAAGGAAAAAAGTGGTGATTTCTAATTATTATCTTACACGACTCCTTTGTAATATAAAAAAGTATTTCCCGCTCAGATGATCATTATTAACAATATATCTTGCACAAAATAGATGGAAAAGACCATAAATACATGTTACGGTGAATGCATCTAGCAACCTAATAAGAAATGGAATTGGAATTGTTTGAAAAAAAAACTTTTAATGTGTTGTATTGTGCGTTAGAGTAAGTAACTTATTTTCTTTTCATATGTTTTCGGAGGAATAACCTGAAGGTTTCTTCCCAATACGCGCATGAAGTATTTTCCAGGTGCATTAAAACTTCCCGGGAAATATATTGGAATTTTTTGACAGCAAAATAACATTCCAGACATTGCTTATGAATAGCTTTCAATTTATTTACAATTCGTTGCATATGTTGTTCTAAAGACTTGCATAAATCAATAAAATGTAAAACCGGTGGTCACAAACCAAATAATTGACGCGATGTTTTAAAGCAGGGATTTTAACGTTCTCCTGCTTCTCTAAATGTATAAAAAATGTATTTATGATATAAAAAGCATGTTTTGCTGCACAATAGAATAAATTGTTGCATTAGACATGCTACCTATATATAATATTATGTGCAAATTTAAAGCGATATCTTAGAAACTAAGTGAACTTCTTTTGCTCTACGACATCTCCTATGCCAATTTGTAAACTTACGTCTTTTTAATAATTGTTGATAAGAAAATTGTTCTTACAAATTTCTTTTCAAATTTCTTTAATCATAATCTTATTAAATTGTTTCAACGAGAATATGCACGAAGTATGGAAAAAATCAAAATGCGTGAGGATTTTGTTTTAAAATCCTATGTATTGAAAAAATAATATCTATATGATAGAAGTTTTGCGGTACTTTATTTTTCAAAAAAAAAAAAATTATAAACTTAGTATTCGGGTGTCGTGGCTCCACAACTAAACTTCAGTATTCGTGAGAGGTAGTTTGGAGAGAGGGTAAACCCGTTTATTAGAGTTAAGCTCTTTTATTACTCTCGTTGCTTTGAAATATATATACAAGTTACATACAATGTCTTTTCGTACATCCTCTAATAGCCCCCCCCCCCACTAGACAATCAACATAAAGATTTATCACTCAGAGTAGCGGATCTGCCGATCCTTCCTCTAGCGATAGCCTTCGGTGCTTTCCCCGAGCAGCAGTACATCTGTCTGTGCCTCGTTGCTAAAAAGACCCTTTTCTTGCTAGGATGGGCTCGACCTTTCTAAATACCTTCCGAATCTTCTCGAACCCTCTAGATTTCTTTTCAGAAACTCCAGGAGGTTCAAATAGAGACCTTCCCATGGTGCATAAAGACATCCGGGCCTTAATGGGAACCGGGACAGCGGTAACACATCCGTTCTTGCTAATGAAACCCGTCCTTGCTAGTGGAAAAAATTATTTTAACCACATTAAACTGCCGCTTCCGAGAACCGGCTAGGCGGGTCAAAAGGGGTTTGTAGCCACATTGCTTCAGTCTTCTAGAAAATTAGATTAATATATTTTGAAGTTTGGAATATCACTATAGTACCTAAAACTGACGATTTGTAAACCGAAATCTTTAGGAAAATACTCTCTTATTATTTATTTAATATTTTATTAAGGACGCTTTCAAAGGATGAAATATGTGGAGTGTACTAACTAATAATGTTATGTTTCTTTTTATAACCGCCATCATAAGATGACTATTATAACAAGAGATTTAAACCACTCAATTCCCAACGGCATGTTATTAAGAACTATACCAAGTCTTTATTATCATAATGTCTATAATGTACCACGAATTCAAGAAAGGAAAATAATAAAAATTTCAAAAGGACTGTGATAAACTTTTAGCCTTTGGCAACAGTCATTTATCTTGTTTAAGCAAAGGGCATATTTATTAACAAAAGGCAAGACATCACGACACCCCGTAACGCAACCCATGGCAGTGATGTAAAAGATAAATTTTTAGTGTATTTGATGAAGTTCGCATAAGTAATTCACCAAGGACAAGATAGAAATATTCGTAGTTCTAAATGTACTTAGCTCTGAACATACGCGAAAAGGAGGCGCGAAGTTGCCGAGACTTAACTGGAAAGCGCGTGTGATGATGATACATTTCATGAATTATTGTTACCTGTTACAGTTTAAAATTCCCCAAAGCTTTTTGCCACTCGGTGTGAGTCTTATTTTAGGATCTACTTTTGGAAGCGCACTCTTTTCCTATGAAAATACATTAGTTACAACTAGAACAGTGCTAGCCGGTGGAATTATATTTAATGCACAATATCTTAATAATATCAAAACACGTGTGTTATTCTCAAATAAAAATTTTATGATATTTGTATATTTTCATCCGAATGCGCTTCAATATAATCTTGAATTAATAAGGAGAAAGATTGGAATTATTTTCAATTTATGTTATTTTTATTAAATAAATTTCCCATTCTTCAGTAAAGGCCAAATTTCTTGTTCTTTCTGTTTGAAATAAGACATAAGCTTTCTTATTAATAGATAGTATATACACGTTTGAACATCATTTATTAAATTTCAATCTAAGGTACAAAAATCTTAAGATTACAACATACATTGAATAAGATATAAAGTAAACAGTAAAGTTAGAAATTATGATTTACAGTGTATCCTCAAAAGGGTACTATTATTTTGATGTATTAAATTCACTACTTAAAATATACTATCCTAGAATAACAACCAATTTAAGAAAGAAAATAAGTTTAGAAAGACAAAAAAAGTTTCCACATTTTGCAAACATAACCTTTTTTCATAATTATTATTCTTATAAATGAATCGAAACACTTCACACTTATATAAATAGCACATGCTATATCCACATTTAATGATATTTTAATGATAGTTTAATTACGTAAACACTTCAGCTTTTTATCCCACTTTCAACATTTTGCATTCCTGTTCTATAAAACTCGTAAATTAATTACTTCTCATAAAAAATACATGACTCCAAATTTATTTATTTATGATAGTTACATTTTCCTTTCATATCATCATATGGTTGGAAATCAATTACATAACTATTACAAGTAGCAGTAAATTTTTTATTCTGCAACCTGACGAGTAGAAAGCGTCGTAAAATAGTCCATTCTTGAAAATTATACAGATCATGTATCATTTTAGGGTATTCCGAAAGAAGCATAAAAGTTAAGGAGCTTTCAGATTCTTTTCAATAGCAATAGTTCAGCCAACCATATCAGTAATACCTTTTGTGTGATCTGCATATCAAAGGCTGTGCTCACAAAGTGTTTCGGTATCTGTAAAGTTCAAATATTACATGAATTCTTAAGGGAAATTTAATTGAGGAATATGACATTTGTTTCTAAATTTAAATTCGACATTTATTCAGTACTATTTAAATCTTTGAAATTCAAAAGAAAATATTTTTTCTTATACAAATTGCATTATTTCATAATAGTTTAGCCAACGTTATTTATATACATAAAACAGTTCCGTAACTGACTGACTGACTGACAGATAACGCACTGATCAAACCGCTGGATCTAAAGGGCTGAAATTTTGCATGGCGATTCTTTTTATAGTGTAGGGGTGCACTAAGAAATATTTTTGAAAAATTATTCTTAGATTTTTTAAAATGAAGTTTTTAATTTGTTTTTGTAATTTTGTTTTATATTTTCGTTTAAAATAATAATATGAGGGTTATAAAATTTGTATCACGAGAATGATCATAAAAATGCCTTCAAAATGAAATCTTTTTCGAATCTTTACCTCAAGCTTCTGATTTTTGGTGAATTTTTAAAGATTAATTATTACAATTTAATTTATTAAATGCTGATCAAGTGATTACTTTTTCTGGTACTTTAAATTAATTTATCGTCACGTGCATAACAACGAAATAAATTGGCAAAAAATATTAAAATACAGTAAAAGATAAAATTTAACCACTAGACTAATGGAGATGGAAGATTTTTAAGAATTTAATTCAAATTCATGACTACCATCTGGGAACTGACAGATCACATTTATCCAGGCATTGCTCGAATACAGAATAAACCTGTAGAATGGTTTTGCGAAAGGGCCATTTTGACTCCAAAAAACGATCAATCTGCGTTCATTAATGACATGTCTCTAAAGTCATTTGACGGAGAAGAAATTGTCAACAAGTCGATGGACACTGTCTGTAATTCAGATAATGCCGTTAACTATCCGGTAAAGTTTTTAAATTCCCGTAAACCACCGGGTCTTCCATACCATAAACCCTTTTCTAGAAGAGTAGACCCACAATTTTCCTTTGGAATTTAAAACCACCAAAATTGTGTAATGGCACTAGACTACAAGTCAAAGCCCTGCATAAAAATTTAATCGAAGCCAATATTTTAACCTGGTGTGTTCATGGATAAAAAATGTTCGTGCCACTCATTCCTTTAATACCCAATGACTTCACCTTTGACTTTAATAGACTGCAATTTCCCCTCAAAGTACGCTTCGCCATGACGATAAGAAAGTCTCAAGACCAAACATTAAAATTCACTGGCGTAGACTTAAGACAAAATTGTTTCTCCCACGGTCAGTTTTACGTAGCTTCCTCACGCGTAAATTCGCGGACGAGTCTGATAATATTAGTTCCGTCCAATGCAGAAACAAAAAATATTGTTTATAAGGAAATCCCCTGAAAAGCAATTTCATTATTTTTTCATTGTATTCATCCTAAAATGTATTCCGTAGGGAAGCACGGGTATTCAGCTAGTAAATTTATAAACACTTTAACATTTATTCTTTTATTCTTTACATTCCTCATAGTTCCTGCTACAGTCTCTAGGTCTATTGTGAAGCAAAGCAAACGTACAGTGCAAGAAGCATATCCACTAAATTTTAATAATAGAAAATTATTTGGCTCTCTCTTTTTTATTTCATACCTATTTTAAAGTAGCAGCGGATCCGCGGCAGCTTAGTGACTGTGTGTAGGTCTTCGAATGTAAGGAGCTCAGTTCGAGTCCCGATAAGCGCCATTGAATGTCTTCGTGTCTACGCCGATTCTGCATACGTTAAATCCGTAGGTCGATACGGGCCCACCAGATGTCGCCCTTTGATGTGCTCCGTCTAAATTGTGGTGGCATCTAAGTCGGACACCGATCCTTGTATCATCACTAAAAAGAGATTTCCCCCGTTTAGTTGGTCATTATTAACAAAATATCTTAGCACAAATTATATGGAATAGACATACCATTAATATATTTTATGGCGAAAGTATAAGTAGCGTAATAATGAATACATTTAGGATTGCAAAAAAAAAATAATGTGTTGAATTGTGTTAGAGTAAGTAACGTATTTTATATTAAAAAAATACGGAGCTTCACTCCTCTGCCTGGAGTTAACTATAGACCCAGGTCGGAATGTTTCGGCCATCGGACATAAGTCAGAACAACAAATAGAATAGAAGTTACAGAGCGCTGCAGCCAACGATTCACTTAACAGATAATTAACTCATTTTCTTCAATTCTAATTTTTTTGCATGAAAAGTCCATGTAAGTGTATGGGTTGGTTTTAAAAATTTTCTTCAGTCATATCACGCTATTCAGCGAATTTTTTTACAAAAATACACCACAACTTTATACTTTTCAACATACAATACCACTTAAATAGAGAATACTTCTATGAGAATTTTTAAATTTAAAAGTCAGCACAAGGGGTTGAATTGAGTTTAAATATAAATGACATTGCATAGATTTCCGCTGATATATTAAAAACTGTGTTTTCATATTTCTAAAAAAAAGTAAAACAAAATAATAATATTTCTAAATCTTGAATAATAAGAACTGAAAATTTTAAAACTTTGAATCATAAGTATTGGGTCAAGCAGACATTGGGTCAATTAATACAGTCATGTAATCCCTCTTTTGTCTGATGTCTGCTTACTTTATATCGATATTTCAAAATGATTAGGAAAAAAACATCTGTGAGCCATCTCTTCTGCTACCTATTATGTGCTTCCAACCAGCGGAATTTAATTAAATGTTGAAACACTTCTTTCAACACTTCTTTCTCGTACACGAAACTGGACCACTGAAACGAAAGAATTTTTATCCATCATGAATAAGTACCTTGACGACAACGCAGAAATACCTTTAAGCACATAATAGACATTGGGATCAGAAAAAAACGATTTTCCCGGCGCGTTCCTCCCTGTTAAAGTGACGTGACTGTTTGACGTCCACATGTTTTTATTTTTATATTTACTTTCCGTGGAAATTATTCTTTTAACGTAGGATTACGTTCCTCCATAATGGTCCTTCGGAAAGCAAAATTTCAGACGCTAAAACCGTCCGTCCATCCGTCCTCGCGAGTTATAACTTTGGCAGTGGGCCAAACCCAGTCTGTATCGCTTCTACAAGACAACAGTTAAACAGAAAAGTACCAAAATGCGTTAAAATTTTGGCATACATATATGTATATATATGCATACGTACATATATATAGATACATATATACATAACACATACCTGCATATGCACATACAAAAGTCGTAAGCAACGATAAGTAATCCTACGTTAATATCCCGTGGTAATTTCACTGGAAGAGACTACCTGAATTTTTTTAAACATTCCTGTATTTCTTTCTTTTTACTTCCCTAAAATGTAACTAGTGAAACCGGAGTTCTAAACTGAATATGAACAAAAGCAATCTGTGTTCAGAGATCACAAATTGAATTCAGTTAGGGCCCTCCTCAGCGCACTGACTGCCGGACGGTCCTTAAAATATGAAATATTATGATTTTTTAAAAATTCAATAACAATAGAATTGATGTTTGAGTAGTATTTAAAAGTCATACAATGAAAAAAAAATATATAGCATCGAATTTTTTTTTTTATGGATCATATGATCGTTAAAAACTATGTTAAGGCTAAAGACATAATCGGAATCTTCAGTTTCACAGTTTGAAAAAGTGGGAAAAAACCAACTTTCTTAAAAAGTTTTCTACATTTTTCAGATTTTAACTGAATTTCTATAAACGTTTTAATATATCTCAAGTTAAGTTGTGTGGGGGGGGACGTAACCACCCGTGCCCACCCGACGCTACGCCTATGCGAACCCCATGTACCTTGGCTACAACAACAAATTTCGCTTAGATCTTTCCATGCCGCGAGTGCAATAAAGTCATCAACATATTTGACAAATACTAGCCAGTGGTGCATTCATGATGTCTAAACTATTTGTCCTCTTTTAAACTCTATGCATCATCATGGAAATCCCACTGAAGACGGCTAGGAGAGTCCTCCTAGGGCTTGAGAAGTAGTTTATCAAAGCACAAGCATAGTAACAGGAAATGAAAAAATCGTAATAATCGTTTGGAATGACTTAAGCCGAGGTGAATGAAATTGCATAATGAATTCCGTATACCTCCTTTGTTCAGGAAGTTGTAACTTAGAGAAGTGTGTAGATCACTATAAATTGCAGTTATTAATTTTCTATAGAATAAAATAATGTATATTCACTTGGATAGGGAATTATTTTAAAAGACTATTATTTTGCGTATGAAAAGGCTTAAAATTACACTGTATGTAGGAAAAATGTGTGATGATGAAACGCATGAAATTTTTATGTGTCACAAATATGCATACTTGGATACATTTCATTTTCAGTAGGATTAAAAGAATGACGACACACACAAGAATATATATATATATATATATATATATATATATATATATATATATATATATATATATATATATATATATATATATATACATATATATATATATATATATATATATATATATATATATATATATATATATATATATATATATATATATATATACATACATATATATATATATATATATATATATATATATATATATATATATATATATATATATATATATATATATATATATATATATATATATATATATATAATGTACATACATATAAATGTGTGTAATATTACACCAAGCTTTAGGGAACTATGAAAAGATTTTCAGATTATTTACAATCGATCGTAGAAAATTTAAAGCAATAATTAACACCATTACATCATCGCGTGGGTTCTCCCCGTAAATAATATGTCTGTGTGGACATAATCTACTGAAATCTCTTATGTGACCTCATTTTGCCAGTGTAAGGCTTAAACCGACCATTTTAATAGGTGCCAGACGTCGAGATAACACTTCACATTTACTACAGAACTATAAACGTCGAAATTCAGATATCGTCGAAGAGTTATTGGTTATATATTTTGAGCCGGGATGCTAAATATTCTATTTGTATAGGTTAAATTATCCAAATTATTCTAAAACTACAGTCCTCGGACAAACCAATATATTTCCTATTCACATGTCACAATGGAGTTTAAAATCATTTAGGCAGGCTTGCAACAGGGACGAGAGCCATTCTAATTTTCGGAATGTTTGTTTTTCTGGCGTTTCAATGGGCTTCACAAACACATCTGTCCTTACAATCACCCCTTACCAGAACTTGTGTGGGCTTGAAGCAAAACTAAACTACTTTCTTCTCAGAACTCACAGCTGCAACAAAGCACTTTTATCACGAATTTCACGGACATTTTCTAAACTTTAGAACAACGTTGCGTGCTTGCATTGGATTCGATACTCAAGGAAAGGAACATCAAGCATCCATATTTAATTTGATAATAAATTGTGAAGTTAAAGCATTAGCACTCATTAAAAGAATATTTGTATTATAAATAATAACATTTCAAATAAAACGCAAACTTTAAATCACATATAACAGGCCAATTATAGGAAAGCATCATTACATCATCACATTTTTGGCCTCGTGGACCTGGTCTAGCCTACGGCTAGAGCGGGTGGAATAAGTCAGTCACACACACACACATCATCACATGCATTATAAAGTTACAAATTTTCCCTATTTGACAAGACAATTAATCGGGAAGTATTGGAAATAGTGACCATCATTGGAAAAACATTATTTGTATTGCAAATAGTCCCGTTTGCAAACTTGAGATCATAAATAACTGGCCAATTGTCGGAAACCACCAGTGCATCATCGCATGCATTATATAGTTACAAAGTTTAGTGTGCTATAGGGTAACAAGTTGGATTTACCATTTGTAGCCGAACAGTACTATTATTAGATACGTGCAAGCTTGGCTTACATAAAAAATTGATTCTTTTGTCTCCCTTTATAAATTGAAAAGATGACTCATCTTATTACTTACACTTCTCAATTCCTACTTGATGAAAAAGCAGTAGCATGTATATACACTGTTGACCATCCAAAATGTAACACTAAGAAGCAAGCAATAAAACAGAATGAAATTTCCATCATGCGTATACCGCGATGAAATACGTAAATGATAATGATTGCAGCACATCATGTCCGAATGCAGCGCTCCTCACAAATTGCATATAAAGAGAGGAAAGATAGCCGCTTTGAAGAACGTGAATCGAGCTCTCGTGAGATTTTTTGTGTGTGCATCTTCAGTATGCCTCGGAGAAAAACATGAACATCATTCGAGCTTGGAGTTCGACCGAGGCAGAAATGTTCCTTACAGAGATTGCAGGTTATCCTTCCGAGAAATCAGTCATCGTGCGGGCGTAGCCAAGTCACAGTCATGTGAATATGGAATCGGGGGATGCAGGAGGGAGCGACTGACCGATATGAGCGATTGCAACCGCCTCATTTTATCACTCCATGGGAAAACAGGCATATTGTGCGCATGGCACTGATGGAGCGCAGTGACACTACGAATACAATCTGTAACACAACAATCGGTGTCCGCACAAACAATACGCCGTCGTTTGCAGCACAGTGGACTATACGCTAGGCGTCCATTGCTTCGATTACCTTTGACTTTAAAACACAGGCGTTTACGTTTGCAATGTTACACTGAAAGGCGGAGATGGAATTCCGAATAGCATGACATTGTGTTTTCGGATGAACAAGCTTCTGCTAGCAACACCACGATGGTCAGATTACAGTTTGGAGACACCGTGGAGAGCGGGTAGTGAATTATTGTAGTATGCATCATCATACTGGTCCTGCACTCGAGAGCATGTGTTATGTTGTGGGGTGGTATTGGATTCCTATACCGCAACCCTCTAGAACGCATTACAGGTACACTTACCAGCCGGCCCTATATCTCTGGGGTTTTGCAGACTGTTCTCATTCCTTACCTTCAGGGCTTGCTTGCGGGCACGTTTCAACAGGTGCGTGACCACACGTCGCACGCATTATTGAAGATTTCCTCTGAGACCACCAGATTGCGTTGACACCCTGGTCTGCCTGTTCTCCAGATCTATCGCTCATCGACCATGTCCGGTGAATGATTGGACTTTCCTATTCCCGCATCCTGCACCCGTGGGTACAACAGATGAAATTTGGATACGTGTTGAGGCATCATGGGCTGCGGTTCCCCAACACCACATCCAAAGCCTCTTTCAGTCAATGCCACGGCGTGTCGCAAGACATTGACAGACGTAGAGGTGACACTCATTTATAATTTTCTCGTCTTCCTCATTTCAAAAAAGGCTGTATTTCCAATCAATTATCATTGATACTATATGTAATATCTGAAATAAATTTGGCTTCGATATATCTTTTCCTTCTTGGTGCTGACTTTTGGACGGCCAGCAGTGTATGCATATATACATACATACACACGTACACACACACACACACTTTTGTTTATATTATTCTGTGAACATTAAAACTAGTTACTGCTTAAGGGTATCTATCAATATCAAAGCAAATCTGTATCACGAAATGTTTCGCTTTTACACTCAAGATGTGAAGGAGTGATTTTACTGCACCAGACCATAAACTTACCAAACTTTACTTTAGAAAAATATCGATCGATAAGATTTCTTCCATTTAATTCAAACTTCTTGAGCAAAACTGAAGAACCAATATTATGAGGCCTTTTATCATAAAATTTATTAGTACTTAACGCTTTAGCGGCTTTATACTCCCTTTAATTCCCCTGCCACAAAAGGTTGAAGGGGAGCAATTTTATAATTAAGCATTCCTCTTAGCCATGTGCTTAGAAACTGCAGATTTTAAAACATGCCTTTTTGATAAACCGTAGATTCATGGGTAAAATTAATGTGCCTGGAAAAATGAATCTGTTCTTATCTTTTTAAAACTGAAAGTTTCCATGTTCTCATATTTTAGCATTTCTGGGCACTTATTTGTTTTTAAGCTTTCCTCTCAGAGTTTTGGTTAATTAAAGTTGTTTATCACCAAAGATTTCGATTTTTGTTCTCTGTGAGCTATTAGCAATAGATTAGAATTGCTTGTAGTACAAAACATAGAAGTAAAATGCAATCTTTTCCCAAGTAATACTTAATCCATATAAACAATCTTGTACCACTTATATTTATTTTAATAAACGACTTATTATCATTATTTTATTAACTGAAGCTGATCTGTGAGCCTAAAAAATATAAATATTAACAAGAAAAAAATCATGTTAAATAAAATATAGTTATTAAACGAGTATTTGTAATTAACGCTATAAAAACAGGATTCAGATGTTCAATTTGGAAAAAAATTATTTGATGACACTGTTAATGACCTTATAAGTTCGTTAACACAGTAAGAGATTAATTAAGATAAGCATTTTCGGTCACCTACATTGATAAATGACTATCATCGTTGTACGTTAAGTAACATATTTTTAACTTGATCTCCTTTACATTGAAAGTAATGTTCAAAAAACTAGACGATCAATGAAGATCCTATTCCATTAGGTCTTTTATTGTATATTCAAACCCTCAAAAATTAATATATTAAAAAAATCTTTACATAGGTTTTTGAAATTCAGGAATTACTAAACTTAAGTATATTTCTGTAAGCTTAATTTATTATTAATATTTAAACAGGAAAATAAAAATACTTAAACTAATAGAACAAAACAGTAATATTTAATATTTTTTTTAATATTATCTATTCTGAATTTCAAAGACCTAACGCAATTTTCATCTTTTATTAACATATTACTTCATATGTTAGAAATTTGAATAAATATACTTTCCTGTTGAAGTGAATTTTTAGCTTCAATTTTGTTTGCATTTTTCTATTATTTAATGTCTTTTTCTGCTAATATTTGTCAAAAACGATAGCACCATTGCGAAACTTGACTGAAGGCGAAAAGTGAATTTCCAAGATAGGAATCACCAATCTAAAAACTATGCACGCAATATTCAATGCACAAAAATGCTGGGACATCTGAATATCAGACAATGAGACAGCTGACTAAATATTATGATATACCCTTTCCCTATAAAAAAATACAATGCATCGAAATGTATAAGATCAATAGTTTTATTAAATACTATCTGAATACCAGTGCTTCGTTACGGAGTACAATTTAGGATAATTACAATGAAAAAAATAAGAAAATTGCTTTTTAAAGGATTTACAAACAATATTTTCTGTTTCTTAATTGGGCGGAACTAATTTTACCAGGCTCGTCCACGAAATTACTCGTGAGCAAGCTACGTAAAACTGCCCGTGGGAGAAACGATTTTCTCTTAAATCTACGCCAGCGTGTTTTAAAGTTTGGCCCTGAGATTTATTTGTCGCCATGGCGAAAATTACTTTAAGGGGAAATTGAAGTCTCTGAAAGTCAAAGGGAAGGTCTTTGGGTATTAGAGGAATGCGTGGCACGACCACTTTTACTCCTTGAGCACACAAATTATTAAAATAATGGCTTCGATTAAATTTTTATGCAGGGCTTTGACTTGTAGTATAGTGCCATTATACAATTTCGGTATTTTTAAATTCTGAAGCAGCATTACGGGTGTTCCCTTCCGCAAAGAGAGTTTATGATATTGACGACCCGGTGGTAATAAATTAAATTCTAAAATTTAATGTTTAAAAATTCACCAAAAATCAGAAAATGGAGGTAAAGATTCGAAAAAGATTTGATTTTAAAGGAAATTTTATGATTTTTCACGTGATTTAAATTTTATAACTCTCAGATTATTATTTTAAATGCAAACTTAAAAAGTTACAAATCAGCTTAAAAATCTAAGAAGAATTTTTCTAAAATCTTTCTTAGTGCACCACTACACTATAACAAAGAATCGCCCAAAGTTTCAACCCTTTTGGTCTAGCGGTTTGGTCTGATTAGATGAGATATATATTCATATGAAAAGATTCCTGTTATAATAACTTATAAAATTTGTATTGGTATGCAAGCCTTAACATCCTTCATTTATTCTTTAACAGCCATCATACATACAGTCTTTTTAAAGTCAGTATAGGATTTAACTTTCGATGCAATGTCCACCGTATTAAAGCACCCATAAAACCGGCCTTGCTTTCGACTAAACTCAATAATTTTTGCGATTGTTTCGTTATGATTACAAACATATACCAGTATATATACCAAAGAATGACATCAACATTCTCGGTTTCATGTAACTGTTGGAGCTGTATTCGATAGTTTGAATAAATTCAGGTTCAAAAGTATATTAAATATATTTGGGGTTAACCAAGGGCCAAAATTAACACCTCAGCCTTAATACGGTTACTAAAATCTTCTACGTAGAAAGATTTTATATTATATGTAATGTTTCTAGCAAATGTAACAGATAAATCATTGCTCAATGCTTTGTATATCTGTTTGATACCAACATGTGGCGGTTTCGCCGATGAAGAGAACTTTCCCTGATGCAAATGACGGACGGCGGCAAGTGTTATCCACAGGTACATGATGTGCAGGTAAATATGTTGCCTAGCTATTTCCCAGCAGCACGTGTTGTGCGAGCGTTTATACTGCCGTCTAGGGATTGTTTCTAATTTGTTAAGGTTTAAGGTTTTAAATGTTGCAAGGTTATAAAAAGTTGTAAAGATTTTAACCTCGTGTATATTTATTCACATCCAAGGACCTGTTTCTGTTCGTCAGGTAGACACCTTCCGTTAATATAATCAGAGGGGGTGTGGTAGTAGAGGGCCTGCAAATCAGTAGTTTCTCAATAGACCTAATAGTGGGCAACGATTGCTGACCAGAACGTGATACGCATCAACCCGGACGTTGCCGGTCACCTACCCTTGTTTTTTAAATTAAATTATATATATATATATATATATATATATATATATATATATATATATATATATATATATATATATATATATATATATATATATATATATATATATATATAAATAAATAGGAGATCCCGAAAGTTTGTTCCTTGTAAATGTGGGGACTTATTTAAGACATTTACGAGATAAACTCGAGAGTTTTTGAAAAATATAGTTTGTAACAGGACCTTAAAAAATGATGCGTGCATGTTTTGGAGCAAGGAAGGAAACACAGAGAATTGGCCTTTATGATACAATTTTTTACAATAGCAGAAATTCTTTTTAAAGTGAAATTAATAATAGTAAAAGATTCCCTTTAACATTATCATTTAATATATGAGGAATCAGAAGCAGAGACAAAATATTCTGTCAAAGCAATTATTTCTAGGATCTTTCGGGAGGCACATTCTACTGTTGAAGAATACAGCGATGAATGATTTCGTTGACAGGGATATATATATATATATATATATATATATATATATATATATATGTATGTATGTATGAAATGGCGCGTGATTCACGCCCGTTTAATAAATTCAGTTCGTGGCACCAAATCATGTAACTCCTTGAAAATCCTAAGTAATGTAGTCTAATTACTGAAGCACACGTTATAAATCCAAGGATATCAGGTTTATTGTTTCATATAATTACGACCACTACTCCAAGTGCACATCTTAGCGCTCGCTATTTTCAAGAAACTGCCGCGGCACAGAGCCAAACGCCCTTCAAGCAACAAGGTCCCAATTTAATCTGCGTAAATCTCTGTTCTCATCAGCACGTCCCCCTTTACGGCACATGCGCAAAGCACCACATGGAAAATTCTAGAATCTTTTATTTTTTACCTAAGCAAAATTTCCGCGCCAAACGCTGTACGTCTAAAATAGATTCCCTCGACGGACCTTCAATTCAGTTTCGCGAATCAAGGTCATCCATTCCAGACGGGGAAACACCCTTTTTTTCCAACACGTTTTGCCAATGATTTTATTGTTAAATTTGATTATTCTGAAGCCCCCGTGTAAACTGCTTAATTACTATTATTTCCTAATTAATTCTTAACTAACACACACACACACACACATATATATATATATATATATATATATATATATATATATATATATATATATATATATATATATATATATACACACAACTATCGAAAGTAATTTTATCTTGCTCATTTGCAGGTTTGGAAATTTCAATGTCATAAGTTTTAAAAAAAGGGGGATATTAAAGATGGGACAAGTAATTTCTTGTTTAATCGTCGATCATAAATAATTTTTACCAATCGACTGTAATATTTAAGAATCTGGTGTCAAAAAAATATTAAAGAACAGTTAGATGCGCACTGAGGAACATTTTTATTGGGACTGTTAAATCAGTGAAGTAATTTTTACCACCAATGGACTTTAAGATAGAATTTATTGATAGAGCTTTTCTTAATGTCCCCATTCGTATAAAATTCTCTATATAAATTAACATATCAAAATTTCGACGATCAATTTTATAGTTCAAATTTGTCAAAACTTCAGGTCATAACTATTATAGAAAGTAATGTGCTGTAAAATTCGCCGAACTGTCTGATAAAAAAAAAATGTTGTTTAGGCATCATTAGTTGTTCAAATTAGCCGTAACACATTAAATCCGATGCGCCTGAGTTGCACACATAAAAAAACACCTCTACCTGTTTTTTTCCTTCTTTTTATCTAGATGACATGGAAAAAGAATATTATTTCAAAACTGTAGTTTTGGAGAGAATACATCATTTTTTTAGAAGTGTTTCTGGGTAACAAAAAAGTTAAGTATTGTGGTTGACAGATACCTGGCCCATGGAATTTTTCTCAATTTCTTCACTCTTGAGATTGTTGTGTGAGAAACCTTTTAAAAATGAAAAAGGTATAAAAAATTTAATACTACGAAATATAGTTGAATAATTTTTTAAAAAGTATAAAGAGATTAAGAAAAAAATTGCAGTTTTTCCAATTTGTTTCTTTTCTTGATATCTAAAATATAATATGACTCAACGAAAATTTATTTCGAGCGAGAATAAAATAGATGATACAAATTGATAAAGAAGTAAGTTAGAGTTTTCTAATATGTTGACAGTGAGTTTTAAGGTTTAATATGAAATCAGTAAAGTTCATTTTATTTTACAAATTACCTGACATTTGACTACTGGGCCATTAGAACTCGAGCTCTCCAATATTTTACAACTTGGGAATGAAAATAAAAAAGGGTTGGGCACATGTTAAGATGTAAACCAGTGATTGGTTGATTTTAATTTCACATGACATAGTAAAGCCAATCAGCCAGACAAATCCGGAAAAGAAGAGTCCTGATGCATTCATGGCCGGTCAGAAGTCTAAAACAAGCGACCACAGCAAAAAAAAAAAATCCTTATGCTCTCTCTCTCTCTCTCTCTATATATATATATATATATATATATATATATATATATATATATATATATATATAGCCGGAGAGTTTTCTCCAGAGGATTAAACTGACTTCAATTTAAAAGTATTTATGCAGATCTTTTATACAAAACTTAGAAGAATAGTATGTTAAGGGCCTGTTCGGTTTCTGCAGAAATCCTTCCCCATCTTGGCGAATCATGGTTCTTCAAGTCAAAACCAAGTTCTTTTTTTTTTCGTTGAGAAAGTTCCCCGGCATTCCATTCGAGTACGCTCAGTCGTTTCAAATCCTAAAAAAGGTACGTTTTGTTGTCACAACCACATTCAAAGGTGTTGGAGAGGGGCAAATCTGTAAGAGATTTAGCATGAACCAAGGTATACCACGAGTAGGTCTGCTGCTTTACATCCCACAATATAAAGTTTGTTCTGTCCACAAGCTTGCTTGTTATTGACGATTACTTCCTTTTAATTAAGTTATTTATATTGTAATGTGTGCATACGAGACATATGAAACTTCCGGCATCTGGTAAGGTGACGCATTAGTTAACGTACTGTCAAATTGTTAATCCCTATGTAAATAAATGGTTAAAAGTATTCTTCTTATAACTGATTAGCCAAAATCATATATTTTTTTTTAATTATGTTATATGTATACGTAAATCTAAGCATTTAAATTGAAATCCCCTCCCGCCTTGTTAAAATTGAAAGTTTTTCAGTAAGCAGTTTTTTAGAGAATTCAATTGTGGATATTCATCGTAAGGTAAAATGAAAAATGTATTTTGATAAAATATGCGCATTGCATTTAAACATGTATTTTCCCAGGAAAATTTCCCTTAGCTTCACTTTTATGTGAGGTATTGTAGATCTGTGAAGTTAACAACTGCACGACGTTTGAAGTACTTAAAGGTTGACTTTCATTTTGCAATTGTCTTAAATAAATTATTTTTTTATGTCAGTTATTCTATTGGATTCATTTCAATTATTCTTTACTGTGTGTACAAGCATCTACAAATGTGCCTAAAACATTCCAAATGAATTTTTTTTAAATGAATCAATATTTGGATTAGCAAAGCCATTTTTCAAATTTTCGCTTGTGGGAATAAAAAGTATTAGGACTGTATCCGAATTGCAGGAAATTCCGCTATACTTATTTTAAAATTCAATTTTACAATACACTAGAATATAATTTTAAAAATCTTTTCCTTGGGCAGAATCAGTCAAGTCCTTTAAAGCATGGTAAATTCTGTTTCATATACTTTATTTTTGACAAACATGGTTGCTACATGCAGAGCTAAACGCAACAAATTTAGTTCCTGGTTTTAATAGATCTATTAAAATGAATTTACTCGACATACATAAATAAGCTTTATTAAAAGAAGATTATACTAATTAAAAGGAACAGGAAAAGACAAAGAGATCTAATACAAAGTGATAAGCGACTTAAGGTATTAAGTTCCATGTCTTTACTTTGGAAGTTATAATTCCATAATCTGTAAAATTAAACAAACCTTGGAGGGGATAGCACTGATTGCCGATGACAAGAACTTTAATATACTCCAGTATAATCTCTTCAAGATTAACTATTATCCTCAGATAGCAGCAGTTTTATCCAATACTTTATTTAAAATTTAATAAGTTTTCAGTTGATATTTTAAAAATATCCTATGGTTATTTAAAATATGTCTTCTTGGAATAGTTCGAGAGTTGAATCAATTAGTTCTTCCTTCTAAAGCTAAATAAATTCATTTATGCCAATGTTGTTCTCGTACTCGTTTGCTTGCAATATTTCCGTTATTTAGCGTAGAAATAATGAAGAAAGAATATCTCTCCCTATACCCACACAAATATATATATATATATATATATATATATATATATATATATATATATATATATATATATATATATATATATATATATATATATATATATATATATATATATATATATATATATATATATATGAAGTGCCAGAGAATCTGGAATACCTGTTTAATACCTGGTAGGTGACATACTGGGTCGTAGAACTGCAAAAACAGAATCGGGCTTGGACTCTACGAGCTCTCTAATGAAATCCATAGACAATGGATACCGAGCCTCCTGTAATGGGTTCCACAATTATGTAATATTACTAGATGGTGGGTTCCTGCTTTGAACGTAACATTGCATTCATCCTAGATATGCTCAATAACGTTGAAATCTGGTGAACAAGGAAGATATTTCGTATTCAAAATCTCGGATGAATACTTCTCAAACCATACTTTGGTGGATTTGGATGTATAATGGTGGCGCATTGTCTTATACGAAAACTCCAAACCCATTAGTGTGAATGCATAACATGAATGACTGGAACACGTCTGAACAGACATTAAGGTAGAATTCACCTGTTACAGCCGCTGTAGACGTATGAGTGTTCCTAATTCGTACCAGCTTAACACACCCCATACTATTAATGAGCCACCAGCGGCCCTTTCATTTCCTTGTTGACATGTTGGATTCATTGATATATGGCATGTATCTTATACATGCAGACCCCTCCATCTACCAGAAACAGTTGCAAAGGACACTCGTCAGACAAGGCTATTCGAATAGAGTCTTCCAGTGTTCAGTGGCGTTGTTCCTGTGCTCATACGAAGAGTAAAGGTATGTTCTTCGAGGAAAGCAACGACATTCGGGTTGAGCAACGGCAGTTAGAGCCCATTAAATGCACCAACTTTGTACAGTACTCAACCTGATGTTAGTAGATGTGTTAGGCTCGATGACCGAAAACGTTCATTGAGCGGAAAATAGAAGTCCATAACGCCTTGTCCTTTAAAACAGCCACAATGCGTCATTCGTGTTGTGGCACTTATAAAAATAGCCAAAACGCGTTGTGGCTAACTCAAAAAGACCGCAATAGAAAATTCGCGTCTTGGCTGTCATGATATTTGACCACTACGCGTTGTGGTCATTAAGATAAGCCATAACGTATTCTAAACGTTAGCTGATGCAACCACGATACGACAGACAGGTTGTAACCACATCTTCTGGATGTTAACTAATAAAGAGTGATGTTAAGGAAATAAAACATTCTTTTTCATTATCGTTTCTTTATCTTTAATCATTATCTTTTATTGTTAGAGTTAAAATTACTATTGAAGTTATTATTTATAAGTTAGAAATAAAATTATTAAAATAATAAAGTTGGTAATAAAGTTATCACGGATGTTGCAATGTTATTTATTTTTACAAGAACTATTTCCGTGACATTTTGTGTTACATTTTATGTTCTTTAGGCTATATTTGAATTTTTTATCAGTACATTATTTTTTACAGTGACACATTATAAACCCTTGCTGACTTCCAGATGATAACATAGGTGCTGTGCGAAGTGTTAATGAAGTTGAAGGTTCGTCCTCAATGTTAATAAAGTTACTCTCTGAAGTTGTAAATTCATTACGAGCATAAAGTCGATCAAGAAGACCGTCCTTGTTTCCTGACAGAGACCTGATGGATTAATGCTCATAACATCATCTAGAACATTTCTGTTTGCTGCACGTCCTCTCTCAACCTCAGATATCTAAACTAACACATTGGAACCGATTTCAACGGCAGAATGAGTTGGATAGGGGAATACTTTTAGGTACCTGTTTCTCTTGGCAGGATTTGGCACATTCTCTCCCAGGGGTGATGCTGTTCTTCCTTACTCAGGGCTTATAAGTAACATTTGCACCAAATCCTTCATTCTAGTTGCTTCCTCAGATAAGGTAAATCACTTTCAATAAATTTTTCAGTCACCAATTTTTAAGATATCATATTATTTTAGACGACGATACTGCTTTATCAACAGAGATTGGTTGTTTTTTATAAGAAGCCGAGCCTTATTTGTTTTTTTGATTAAGGTTTCGTATTGTTCGACACTGATTGAAAAACTGCGATCAGTATTTATATTCATTAATTCAATTTATTTATCATAAAATATGTTCCTTTTACTAGCCATAATTAGCGCACAGATGTTCACACTCGCAAATGACATTCAAAAATTAAGATGAACTCGACGAGTTTTTGCAATGCGCCCGTTCCAAGTTACAACCTGTCCGGCGTATCGCAGTTGCATCGGCTAATGTTCAGAACGCGTTATGGCTTTTCTGAATGACCACAACGTGTAGTGGTCAAATATCATGAGAGCCACGACTTGAATTTCGTATTGTGGTCTTTTTGAGTTAGCCACAACGCGTGACACAGATGCACCAGAATTCAATTATCACGTTATTTGCGGAAATGTTGTCCTTTCATCTCTTGAAATGCTTCTCTGCAGATGGCGCCGCTCACAGTCAGCCAAAGTCTTTTGACGAAAGATACCGAAGGATGATGTTTTTTGAAAAATACTTTTACTCAGATTACACACTTGAAATGGTCCAATTCGAAAATCTTTCGGGTGCAACCGTTAACGAGAAAGTGTGCGTTGCTACGTACTTTCAATGGGACCGTGTATACCAGTTATCGTGGTACTTCAGTATATAGTATATATATATATATATATATATATATATATATATATATATATATATATATATATATATATATATATATATATTATATATATATTATATATATACACTATATACTGAAGTATCACAGAATATCCCCCCCCCATCTAAAATGGATTGGAGCCGCGTCTCCAAGACACTCCAGATAGTGATAGCATGAAACTTAGTCGTTAGAATATTAGGTTGAAGCTGGCTCGAAAATCACAAATTTTTACGTTAAAATATACAATTGAAAACATAATAGTATGGCATAATTTAAAAACAAATAGCTGGAGTAAAATAAAAATGGTATGGTACGCTTAAATGAAAACACTAAGCAGAACAGATGTAAAGACGTTTCATATACAAATACAAGTAAAAATATTGTGCAGGTCTCAGTCCCTGACATGTGTATCACAGTCTGAAAATGTTTCAGAGTCCTGGACGGGTACAGTTCAACTAGTAGTAAAAATCACAAAAGTTATTTTTATTCACAGTCTTTTGTCGTAGTATGGTTCAGTTGTTTTGGAGATCTCACGGGTTGTAGCCATTTTTTTAGAAAAATAATGTTCTTGGATGTTTATGGTCCATTTCACATTAGTTATTTATTTCAATTTTTCTCTTGATCATGTAAACAGAAATATTAAAATTATTCTTTAAAATTACTAGAATAAATTTACCAAATTCTATAAAAATGTGACTTTCAACATCGATACCAAATGTCTGGTACCTGATGTTGCAAAAATTCGAACAAAAATACAAATTCCAACAATTGACACTAAAATTCAATTATCGTGAAGAATAAAAAAATCAAGCCAATACGATCATAAATTTGACATATGTGACCTGTTTATAACACGAACTTTTGTAACATAAAATACAGTACTTTAATTAAGATAAACATTTTAAAGAGTAAAACACTCTGGCATTGATCTTCGCGTTGAAATTTAGCCTTTTAAAGCTGTCCCCGATTTCTCTATGCAGCGTTCAGCGAACACACAGGAAATCATAATTATTTTCTTTAAAATGAATGTTTTTATGGTTATTGCGCACACATAAAAAATCTTCAAGCATTTCTTGGAGATTTATAGTTGAATTGCGGATGTTTCAGCACTGGTACATTCTTCTTTCGAGATGGTGCAGTCAATGACGAACAATGGCGAGGTCAAGCTGGAATCGAAATTCGAATTCCAATCTGGAACAAACTGAGACAATGGCATCTTCACTCGGCAATCACAGCTCCTTGCATCGATGACGATGTTCCGAAATCAAAATCTCAGGCGTGACAAAGCGAACAGTGCGGACAAAGCAATTATGGTTATTTCTTTTTAACTTGGTACAAACGCCGAACTTGGTTCCCTATCCTGTCGGACTCTCTGAAATGTCTGGAATGGTCATCTCCTCAAAATGCTGCAAACATCATGGCCGGAAAATAATAAAGTCAGCTTCAGGAACAAAGCGATTAATTTTACGAAAGCAGCCACACTTTCGTAATTTATTCACTTCGAGTCCGTCCAGCGTCTAAATAGAATTATGTCAGAGAGAGGTTGCCAGAATTGGCAGAGAAAGTTAGTATGGAAGCATCTCGCCAAGGAGTCGGTAAGGTTACCAGATGAGAAAGGAAGTTTCAGAAAGGGCGATTAAATGTTATTAATAATATTATCACATGTATATATGTATATGTATATGTATATATATATATATATATATATATATATATATATATATATATATATATATATATATATATATATATATATATATATATATATATATATATATATATATATATATATATATATATATATATATATATATGCATCCAGAAAGTAACCGGACATCATTTATCTAAAATAGCAAAAATATTATTCATCTTCAAATAAATTTATCTCCTTCAATATAATTGCCAATGGAGTCTATACAATTTTTCCAATGTTTCTTCAAGTCATCGAAACACTGTTTATAGACGTTGGAACAAACCGTTCGCAAAATACGCGTAACATTTGATTTAATATTCGAGACGTTTTCAAATCTCTGTCCTTTCATGGCCATCTTAAGTTTCCGAAATAGGAAAAAAAGTCTTTTAGTTATCTTAGTCTTTTATTTTGATATCCATGCTTTTTTTTGTATGTGAGAAAACTGTCCTTTCTTCGGTGCACTTTGTCTTTTTTATTTTCTGGGTCGTATTGTAGATACCAAGTGTCATCTCCTGTTATAATACACTTTAAGAAATTGTTGTCCTGTTGCACAATAGTCAGCAAATATTCCCAGCAAGCTTTTCTGTCATCTTTAAGCTGTTCTATCAAAATCCGAGGCACAAATCGAGCACAAACAATTTTCCTTTTCAGATTTTCAATTAAAATTAATCTAAATCTTTCCTTGTTTATCCCAAGTATGTCTGAAAGTTAATGAGTTGTTACTTATCGCCAGCTGATTTTTTTCATTTTCCTAAGCTTAAGATGGCCATGAAAGGACAGAGATTATAAAACGTCTCGGATATTAAATCAAGGGTTACGCGTATTTTCCGAACGGTTAGTTCCAACGCTCAAAAACATTGTTTCGATGACTTGAAGAAACGTTAGAAAAATTGAGTAGACTCCTTTGGCGATTAATTTGAAGGGGATAAATTTACTTGACGGTGAGTAATATTTTTCTTATTTAAGAAAAAAATGTCCGGTTACTTTATGGACGCACCTTGTATATACTTTAGCTTATAGCAAATTTTTCTATTTCCCTTCAATACGTTTTTTGGAGAATTTTTACACTTATTACCTCAAAACTAAATTTTACTAACATGAAAAATTTGCATACGAATTTGATTCATATAATTTAAAGCATTATAAATAACTTAATTATATGTTTAAACTTTTAATTCCTTGCAAGGGCAGTAAATCGTTTCTATTCCTCGGTGTAACCATTTAATTCGGGAGTAAATCAGAAGTAAACCGTATGTTTAGGCACATTATTCCTTTAACATTCCCCGTTTATTAAATTTTCAGAGATAAACATTTATTTCATTCAACTATTTAAATACTACATAGGTCTAATTTAATTATAAAAGTAAAGATAATATTGTTTTGCAAATATTAAGATATTCAACAATGAATAGTCTTGAGGCTTCGAAACAAATGAAATTTCTTTGCATTAGCACACTTTGGGATTTGTGTAAACTACATTCTTTGTATATACGTTTTTTAATTACGATAAAATTTAGAATTCTGTTTAACAAAAGCTGATTAAACAGTCTGAAAGACATTAAGATTCTACCATAGATCACATGTGTATCATAGATCACATCTGCAAACATGTGTAGCCATAAAGTGTTATTAGAATTAATTGAAAAAATAGTAACATTTAAATAAATTATAAAAGCCTTATTTTAAAATCACATTAATGCTGATTCAAAGGATAACTCGAATTTTACGTATCCAAAAATGCTACATTTCCTCTTAGTTTCTATGGTTAGTAGTTATAAAAAAAAATAAAGTAAAACTGCTTAAGTAAAAATGAAAAAAAAAAACTCTCTAAATGTACTAATGTTCTTAAATGTAAAAAAAGTAATATATAATTTACAGAGATTATCTGTTATGGTGATATATATTTTCATGATCTACACTGCTGGCCACTTTAAATGCAACACCCTGAAGGAAACATGCAAATAACATGAAATTTACAACATGCATTAGCGGAGGTGAGATATGCAAATGATTAGAATTTCAGCGCAGACGCACAACACGCGTGCCTGTGGCGCCACTTCAAAGCGCTATTTAAGGCTTGGAGATTTCGACGATTTCAATTTCGGCAATTGTGTTTTTCTTGTGTTTTTTTTCAAGAAAAAAAAAAGATCAATTATGCCTCGTCGAAAACAGCGATAATCTTTTGATCAGGTATCCGAGTTCGACAGAGGAAGGATAG
This sequence comes from Dolomedes plantarius, assembly GCA_907164885.2. NCBI lineage: Eukaryota > Metazoa > Arthropoda > Arachnida > Araneae > Dolomedidae > Dolomedes > Dolomedes plantarius. The sequence goes on along the minus strand of OU015493.1, from coordinate 70,592,511 downwards.
TGGCCTACCGAGATTGTGGATTATCTTTCAGGGAAATCGGTAGTCGTGTTGGACGAAACCAAACAACTATAATGCGGATATGTGATCGTTGGATGCAGGAGGGTACGACGGACCGGCGTATTCGATCACATCCACCTCAGCGCACCACTTCACGTGATGACAGGCAAATTGTGCGCATGGCAGTGACGGATCGCTCAGTCACATCACGAACCATAGCACAACACATGCAGTCTGTAACGCATCATCCAGTGTCTGCGCGTACCATTCGACGCCGTTTACAGCAGAGTGGTCTGTCCGCAAGACGTCCATTGCTTTGTCTACCATTGACGCAGAATTGAAATTGTCTTTACTGACGAGTCACGCTTCTGTCTGCAACACCACGATTGTCGCATTCGAGGCCGGAGACACCGTGAAGAGAGGATGCTGAACAGCTGCGTTATGCACCGCCACACTGGTCCTGCACCGGGTATTATGGTATGGGGCGGTATTGGATATCACTCTCGCACACCTCTAGTACGCATTGCCGGTACTTTAAACAGCCAGCGCTACATCTCCGAGGTTTTGGAGCCAGTTGCCCTTCCTTACCTTCACGGCTTGCCCACAGCCATATTTCAACAGGATAATGCGCGACCACACGTGGCACGCATTGTCCAACGGTTCTTCGTCAATCGCCAGATTGAATTGCTTCCCTGGCCGCCTCGCTCTCCGGATCTTTCGCCGATAGAAAACATGTGGTCCATGGTTGCTTTACGATTGACCCAGATTCCATCCCCAGCTGCCACAGCAGATCAACTTTGGCAACGTGTGGAAGCTGCTTGGTCTGCTGTACCCCAAGAATTCATCCAAAGTCTCTTTGAATCAATTCCGAGGCGTGTAGCAGCGGTGATCTCCAACAATGGCGGCTACTCTGGCTACTGATTTTGGCAGGAATCACACTTCACAGAAGTCTATAAATTTACGCATCATTTGATAATTTAATCATTTGATACTTGGTCAACATGTTATCTAGAAAATAAATTTTGTTGTGATATCTCTTGTCTTTCTTGGTGTTGAAATTTGGGTGGCCAGCAGTGTATATGATGATCTATTTATATCATAATAGTATCAAACCTGTAAACAACGGCATGTCTTTGAAAACGCAAATAGTCTTGTTTTGAACTTTAGAATAAATGTGACCAGCGCGACATTATAACGGACAAACCTATCTATATATATAAAACGGTTCCGCAACTGACTGACCGACTGACTGAATTTCAGATAACGCATAGACCAAACCGCTAGACCTAAATAGCTGAAAATTTGCATGGCGTTTTTTCTTATAGAACAGGGGTACACTAAGAAACATTTTTTATAATTAAATTTTTAAGCTGTTTTTTAGCATTCTTTGAAGTTTCCAATTAAAATAATAATACGAGGGTTATAAAATTTATATCACAAGAAATATCATAAAAATCCTTTCAAAATGAATTCTTTTTCGACTCTTTAACTCCATTTTCTGATTTCTGGTGAATTTTTAATGATTAATTTTTAGAACTTAATTTATTAAATTCTGATCACGCGGTTTCTTTAATTTTTTGATACTTTAAACTAATTTTGCGTCAGGTGCATAACAACGAAATAGACAAAAATAACTTTTTTTTTTCTTGCTAATGCGGCAGACGATTATAGATTATCCAAATAAATATTAAAATACACTAAAAGAAATGTTCCTCAAACTCCACTATATTAACTGTACTCTATTCTTTAGTATGTCCTATTAGATTTAATTTGAATATTTCCTTCTACATTAGTTTGTCTATAAAAATATCCGTTACGATTTTTTACAAATATACTTTTTAGTTTTTTTACATAAATTGCATACATTGATCGTTCTTACACACACACACACACACACACATATATATATATATATATATATATATATATATTTGCATTAATTGCATACATTGAATGTTGTATTTAATTTGAATGTACTCCTTTGCAAAGTACGGGTTTTGAGCAAGTTATACATAAAAGGCATTGGTATATATTTCTTTACCAACGTAGAATATAATTATGTGCACAACGTATGCATTTGTATGTGAATTCATTATCTTTGCATGAATGTATTCAGTTATGTATGAAAGAATTTCGATACCATTTGGCAACTTTTAATTTCATCATTCCTTTCCCTTTCGAACAGCAGGACCATTTTGATTTTATGATACTAATAACAAGGGAGACTTTTTCTTTACTGCGGTAATGAAAAAAACTAGAAAAGGAAAGATGAATCTTTGATGGGTAACAATTTTTCTGGAAAAAAGAGAAAAAGTATTGCCGCAAGTAATGAAAGAATTTTTGTCTTTGATATGTCCATTAACATCTATCATGTCATTGATACTATTTTTTTCTGTATTTCCCTGACATAACGAAATTCCATTCAGGAATAATTTTTATTGCGAAAGATTTCTTTTTCCTCATTTTATTAGAAAGTACTTTTAGCGCATGCGATCAATTAAGATATCGAAAATCTGTAATTACCCCCGTAGGCATTGAAATGCTTCGCATACTTTGTTCATTTGCTGTTAGGTGTTTTTTTATAGAAATTCTAATGCTGATTTTTAATTAAAAAAATATTTAAGTGCTTCTACTTATTGTGTTTACATTTTATATCTATACAAAGTCAACTATAAAGTGTTGCAGAGGTTTTATGAACAAGAGATATTAGAAGCATTTTTGCCGCCATATAATTTCTATTGCGAAGATATCCATTTTCTGTAGTAATTATAATATCACAGCTTACCTATGGCGCTTTTTGGTATTATTACTCTAATACAAACCTAAACACACGTTGAAGGTTAAATACAGAGACCCACAAATATTACACCGAATTTAAGGTGTTTAAAATCCATTATGAAGTACATATGTTACTTGTAGGAACAAGAGAAGTGCTTTGCGATATTTATGCAAATTGATCGACGAGCCTAGGGAAGCATAATGAACAAACCGACAGAATTTGAATTTATATATTTACAGACATATTCACACACACACACACACACACACACACACACACATATATATATATATATATATATATATATATATATATATATATATATATATATATATATATATATATATATATATATATATACAGTGCTAGATTTCTAGAAATATCGGTGCCGGAACGGTAACCTTCCGGGGGGTGTAGGGGTAGTAATCCAAATTATTGGTCTCAAAAAAAACAAATCGTTGGTTATACAAAAACTTGAACATTTTATTTAATTTCAAATTTTATTTTTCAAAACAAGTATAAAAGATGTTGATGAATTTAAATACCTCGGTACTATAATTAATGAAAAAAATAAACTAAGAACAGAAATTGATAACAGAATCAAAATGGCTAATAAATGCTTCTTTGGGCTGAGAAGACAATTGAGTTCTAATCTCGCAAAACTAAATTAAGAATTTATAAGACACTAATACTACCTGTCTTACTTTACGCAAGTGAAATATGCACCTTGAGTATAGACACACAGCGCTCATTGGACTTATTTGAGAGAAAAATCCTCAGGGCCCAGTGCAGGAAGAAGGACGTTGGAGAACCAGATATAATTTTGAACTATATAGGCTTTATAGGCAATCACAAATAGCACAAGTCTTCAGTAGTAATAGATTAAGATGGCTTGGCCCTGTTTGGAGAAGCTCGGAAGATAACACCCCTAAGATCTTGACATTTAAAAAACCTCAGGAATCCCTAGCTAGAGGTAGACCACCGACTGCATGGTTAAATGACATTGAAAAAGACTTAAAAATTTTGAAAATTTAAAATCGAAGAGGAGTCGTCGCAAATAGAAGACGCTGGAAGGAGCGCGTGGTTGAGGCAGCCAGGGCCTGTAAGGGGCTGTTGTGCTTGTGAAGAAGAAGACAAGTACAAAAATGAGTTGTACAAAAGTAATATTAGCAGTAAAAAAGCAGAGTTTCATGAATGTTTAAGTTGTGTGCCCATCTTAAAAGATTGTCCAAAACTTCAACGTGTTTTCATCATACATCTTGTCTCTTGACCTCTCCTTACTCTTGACGGCTAATTCTGAATGGTGTCCAGACACAAGCCAAGACTCAACATACTTAGTTGGGTTAAAGCGCCGAAGAGGAGGTCCATTGATCTTTACAAACAACAGGCTAGAAACTATTGAAATATTCAGTGATGATCTCAATGGTGTGATAATGAGGTTCATCTGTGAGAAACCTCTTTCACATGCATTGGACGAAATAGCTATCGAATTGATTGACTGTTTCAACGGGTTGAGACTTTCCGGAAACACTCTGAAGTGGAGATACTCTCGGAATCCTGTAATTAGTTAACTTTCATCAAGTTTGCACTGGGAGGCAAGTTTCCGCATGTCATTTTCCCCAAACATTATTGGGACATTTTGTGACCAGTTTTTTCATCCATTACATTGATGGTGTTAGAAAGCTCCAAGTCTTTTTCAATGAGCAGTCTTGTTTCAATAGACTTTTTAAGTGCCTCGTAAAACATTTCAGAGTTCAAAGGCTGATTGTTTCTCCTACCTTCTTTTTCAGGGAGAGGAAATCCGAAAAAAGACAAGTTGTTTACTGCTTCTTGAGCCATCGATGAGTAAAATCCTGGAACTGATTTTCTTTCCTCAAAGAAAGAAGCTGGAATTTTTAACTTTTTGTTAGCATAGCTTAGATCAACGTTGCGATGTTGCAAAGATTCACTTAACTCTGAGAGCTCTTGCAATGCGTCAGCCATCAAGCCCAGATCTAAAATGAAACTAGTTTCAGTAATCTTTTTGAGGAGGCCTTCAAACGTAGTTTTTTCTTTTCTGTCACTGGTTGGGTCATTTGAAGCTTCTTTAAAGTGATGGACTAGTGCTTAATAAGGCCTCCAAACGGCTGACACAAATCTGAAACTAGACGCAACTCAAGGTGTGCTCAAAACTCTTCCGATTTTTAAAAGTTCTGTCTCTAGTACACTTGCACAGGTTCACAGTTCCCTGCAGTTCTTTGGTGAAGCATGATACACAACATACAGTTTGTAAAATGAAGTATTTAAATCTATCAACTCCTGAAACTGACTGAACTACATTAGACACTGAAAGCTCAAGCCTGTGCTTAGCACAGTGCTAAAAAATAGCAGAAGGGAATTTTTCACAAAATACTACTACAACACCTTTGTTTTTACCAATCATAGTAGCAACGTCGTCACATGTTAAGCTTGTTAAATTTTTACTTAACAACGTGTCAGTTATTCCATTAGAGTGAAGACATTTAATCAAAGAGTCAAATACCGCCTTAGCAGTAAAACCATCAAGTTCTACTAAATCTAAAAAGACGTTGGTAGAACCACACATACCAGTTTTAGGCAAGGAACGCAAACAATTAAACTTGACGTGTTACTATGGGAAGTTGACTCATCAATTATCAGGCCAATTTTCGTGTCATTCTTCATTATTTTATTAACAAATGTTTTCTTTAGTTCTTTATTTATGTGCAAAGCAATGTTAGTACAGGCTTTGTATGAATGTAAAATGCGATCCATGTCAACCCCATTAAATTCTTGCAAATCAATTTCTGTTTCAAAATTGTCAAAAGACTGATTTTCTTTAACAATCTTATATGCAGTACGAAATATATTTTCAGTAGCTTGTTTTTCGTGAGCACGCTCCTTCAAAACAACTTTATGCAATACTTCATTTTTACCTTGACATAAAATTTTGACAGCTGCTGTATGACATGCATTTTCTTTCTGTTCATACATTTTTTTTCCTTAACGAAGTTTGCTTTTTATCTTTAGTGTCGCCGTAGCTACTTATCTCACCACTTGCCTACGCTTTTGAAATTTTCATACCTGTTTTCTTATCGACAGATAAAACCCCAAACTTTTCACAAGCACTGTATCCTAACTTTCCATTTTTAACAAACAACCAGTCATATTTTTGGCAAAACTCGTTTTTTGCGAGTTAGTCCAGCAATCTGGCAAGACATTGTCATACTCAACAGGTGTATCTTTTTCTTTAGAGTATACTACATTACAGTCAAGCTTTTCAGAAGCCATTGTTTCGCTTCCAGTGTTACAGGACGGTTGTGAACTTAGGCTTTTCATTTCGCCGTCATTGTCATTAACCACTTTCACATCACTGGTGTATAGTCACAACTAATGTCGTGCTTGAGTCTTTTACTGCCACCGTAAAGTGAGCAAAAATCGGTTAGTTTTTGCTCATTTCTCTTCACAATCTATCACACTCACACAGATTTGACACTGCTCAAACGCAAATAACCTCAACAACACAATATGGAAGAAGGGTAGCTGCCTCGGGGAGGCCGATTCTCAAAATCGGGGCTGATCAATACCTCATTTGCAAACCCGCGAAAAATCAGTGCAGTCCGCAAAAATGAGTCAGACTACCGTCCCGTCAGCCGGCCAATCTCAAGCCACAAACAATACCACCCGCTTCAGTGAAATAGTCGCAGTTTGATGTACTCAATAGTAACGCTCAACAAACTACCCTATCCTCACATCATAATGGATCGTTACGACCTGCGAATGGTTCTTTTACTTCAAGTGAAGTAGCTCAGGCTCATTCACTAACAACAGAGTAATTTGTGATTAAATAAATCTTTTTAACTATCGTCATTTTTTTCCTAAACAGAGGTACCGGAACGCCGTTCCGGCGCGTTCCGCCTCAAATCTAGCCCTGTATATATATATATATATATATATATATATATATATATATATATATATATATATATATATATATATATATATATATATATATATATATATATATATACACAGTAGAACCCCGATTTTATGTTGTCAGTTTGGGGCGTTATCCTACTCCCTACGTCATTTTCTGCTGGTCCGTAAAAATTGTCTATACCGCTAATGTTAAAATATCCCGGATTTTTCGTTACCCCTTTCCAGAAAATCACGCTTAATACATCTTTTTCTAAAGACAAGATCAAACTTATTTTTCCTCTACAAGGCTCACACAAACTTTTTCGAGTTCTATCTTTCAAGGAAAATTTGTATCTTACCTGTTTGAAGCCGTTCTGGCATTCTTTCTCCTCCGTCTTATTGTCGTTCTGTCTGTGTGTGGTAGGCAGGAGGAGTATCCTTCCAATACAAAATCAGAATGGTGGGGGAAGGGGAAAAGCACGGGACACCCGCAAGTGAGAGGAGAATCACTGCAATTTTTCTCGATTCTTCGATCACTCTCTGTCAACAAAAGAGAAAGAGGGGAGGGATCTCTTTTGGTTCGATTGTCCAATGTCCACACTTCATACGGAAAGGTGGGTGGGACTATGACCAGCCCATGCAAACTACTAAATGTAGAACTGGTTTTAACTGGTCTGTAAGAGATCGTTTGAGCACCGTAGCCATTTTTCTCATTGACAACCGTTCATAACGTGTAGGAAGGAAGTCTAAACGAAATTTTTTCTCTGGCTAAAAAGGTCGAAATCATCGAAAAAACTAAAGAATTTCATGGCACTAAAGTTGATCTTGCTAAATCTTTAAGTATTGCATATTCAACTTCGCAAACGATTCTAAAGCAAGAAGGTTTAGTGGATTTCAGTGCTTAAAAACTCGGAAAATCTGCAAAGATGCGAAAAACTGACATCTTCGTATGATGATTTGGAAAAATTTTAATGGAATGGTTCTGGGAAGCTTGGGCACCAAAAATTCCAATAAACAAATCAATAGCTATAGAAAAGGCGATTGAAATTGGTGAAAGGCTTAAACTCCAAAGATTTTGTGCATTGAATGGCTGGATCTACAAATTTTAAAAAAGGAACAATTTATGTTTTAAATCTATCTGTGGAGAATCCGATGGTGTGGATATTGCAATTTTGCAGCAGTGGAAAGAGAACACTTTGCCAAATTCGTTAAAGGAGTACATTCCAAGAGACGTATTCAACGCCGACGAGACGGGACTATTTTTCAGCTTGCTACCCGACAAAACATTAACGATCAAAGGCGAAAATTGCCACGCTGAAAAGCTTTCAAAAATGCGCTTAACTCTTTTATTATGTACTAATGCCGACGGAAGTAAGAAATTAACGCCCCTTCTGATCGGTACAGCAAAGGAACTACGGTGTTTCAACAATATGAAAAGTTTATATACGTATTACACTTCGAATATAAAGGCGCGAATGACTCAATCGCTGTTTGAAGATTTTCTTCGAGAACTACTAGATAAAACAATGCAACTACAAAAGCGAAAAATCATTTTATTTATTGATAACTGCGCCTCTCAATTGGATCTTAAATTGAAAAATGTGGAAGTAGAACTTTTTCCAGCAAACCGCACCAGCCAACTTCAACCTTTGGATCTAGGTATTATCCGATCATTGAAATCGCATGAAAGGAAACAACTGGTTAGGAAATCACTTCTTTCTATTGGTTCCGGTGACCTGCATGTGCTTCTACAGCAAAGATAAATGTTCTGGAAGCTCTGAATTTGATTTCTGCAGCGTGGGACAGTGTCGAGAAAAAATGCGTTACCAATGTGTTCAATAAATCAGGCTTCTTGGAATCCAACGATGAAATTAGCCCTTCACCTTCAGATTACAATGAAAAGGAAGGAGATTGCGTGGCTGAAGGTGAAAATCATCCAGAAGTCGATGACGCGTATATCGACTGCGACGCAGATCTCATCACTTCACAAATTCCTTCGAAATATAATTTAATACCCGCCTCCGACGATAGTGGTTATAAAGATGAAGAAGAAATAAGGGAGGATGTAGTACCCACAGATGATCAAGCGATTCAAAACATAAAAACTGAGAAATAATTTTTAGTTTTGAATGTAAACCAAGAAGCAAATTTGCAAAAAAAATTTTAGTATTGAACGTGCTGTAGTTGAAATTGTATCTAAAAGCAAAAAAACAAGTAAAGATTACAAAGTTTTTCCAATAGTTCATCCGGTAAGAGTCAACTTATGAACAATATGCTTTGTTTTCTTCTAACCCCGAATTTAAGTTTTCCCGTTTCGTACATTTTTTACCGCTGGTCCCATGAAAAGCTTAAAATCAGGGTTCCACTGTGTATGTATATATATATATATATATATATATATATATATATATATATATATGTATATATATATACTAGCTGAAAACCCCTACTTCGCTACGGAGTACATTCAAATTAAATACAACGGTCAATGTATGCAATTAATGCCAAAAATATGTATAAATATATTTATAATAAATACACCAATCAATGTATGCAATTGATGTAAATAAAATAAAAAAATATATTTATAAAAAAATCGTAACGGATATTTTAGTAGATAAAATAATATAGAAGAAAATATTAAAATTAAATCTAATAGAACATAAAGAATATTGTACAGTTAATATAGTACAGTTTGAGGAACAAATCTTTTACTCAATTTTAATATTTTTTTGGATAATTTCCAAACGTCTGCCACATTATCAAGAAAAAAATATTTTTTTGTCTATTTCGTTGATGAACGTTTCGTTCTATGAACGTGACGATAAATTTATTTAAGGTACCAGAAAAAGAAATCACTTGATCAGCATTTAATAAATTAAATTCTAAAAATTAATCTTTAAAAATTCACCAAAAATCAGAAAATGGAGGGAAAGATTCAAAAAAGATTTCATTTTAAAAGAATTTTTATGATCTTTCTCGTGATATAAATTTTATAACCCTCAAATTATTATTTTAAATGCAAACTTAGAAAAAGTTACAAAAACAGCTTAAAAATTTAATTTTTAAAAAATCTAACAAGAATTTTTCAAAATCTTTCTTAGTGCACCCCTACACTATAAGAAGAATCGCCATGAAAAATTTCAGCCCTTTAGGTACAGCGGTTTGGTCTGTGAGTTGTATGTCAGTCAGTGAGTCAGTCAGTTACGGAACTGTTTTATATAGATTAACGACATCTGGAGGTCTCTCACATACCCCCAACCCACTGAGGTAGTGGAAAGACTTACCTGTGTACGGATTTAACGTGTCCCTACACAGCCAAGACATGAGTGGTATTAATATTGATATAATACAATTTCATTTGAATGTATAATAACATACGAATTGAAAAAACACAAAAAATTTTCTTTAAAACGTCAAGTATAAAAATAATGATATTTTTAGTTCTAGGATATCACATACGTTGTAGGCTTTTATAGTAAATTTTTTTATCGAGGGACTTAAAAAAATAATAATAAATTTGAAAGCATATGCATGTTATTAGCATAGAAACGGATTTGCTGCTGAAGTGTACATGCATATAACGTTTGGATATAAAATTTAAAGGTGTGTACCATAACTTAAAAACGTCAAAAATGTGTATATGCTTTAATAAGCTCTCTGCAATTCGATTCTGGAAAAGAACATATGAAATAAATTTTGCAATATATTTTGAAACCATTGTTTTATCTTATTAATTTAGTTAAATGTAATTTGCTCCTCCAATAATAAAGCTCCAAAAAGTCCGGAATCAACTGCATGAGACAGAAAAATTAGTGTTTGTATAATTAAATTTTTAGACTTTCCGGAATACCCTTTAAGCTTTAAAATATCTCCCTAAATAATTACTCGTTAAGCTGCTGTATGTAAAACCATGTGCATATTAACTCTCTTAGAGCACCAAAGCGCAAATTAACCTAGTTTAAATTTAGAGAAAGTATGGTTCCACTGTACTTTGTGTTTGAGGATTAATAGAAATAAAACTAAAGAAGAAATAAATTCCTTTAACAGTGTCCTTTATGATAAAATTGACGCGAGGATAGTGTTTTAGTGGAGTTCATTTGATAATTTCTCTTACTGTGCGGTAAAAAATAAGTACATACTAGAAATTGATGGTGTATTTGATTTATTGCAAAAAATTCCACCAATGGAATTTATTTAGGATGCACCGTAGTTTTAAATTAAATTATAGAGCCTTTCTTATTACCACAGATATTAATCTAGGGATACGAAAACTCCGAAAATATTTACTACAAATAATTGAAAAGTAAACTCTAATCTCAAATTTTTAAAATAAAATACTACATTCTCGTCAAGCAGCATGACAAGAGAATTCCTACAGATTGAAGCAACTCGTGATAAAACCTCACAGTGAGAGTAACCATTCCACTACAGTTAGCTTAAGACAGTAAAAATACGGCTTCAAAACGAAAGCAATTTTCTTTGCTGGAAAAAGCTGAAATCATCAGGCAATACAAAGGTTACAGTGACAGTAAAGCTCATTTTGCTAATTTAATTGGAATTCAATTTTTAAAACCTTTGCATACAATTTTTAAGAAAGCAGGTTTAATAGATCAAAATGTGGGAAGATGAGAAAACAGGCTAAAAAAGAAAAAAAATGTCCAATCGTCAGCGTTACTTACTACAAATAACTGAAAAGTAAACTCTAATTTCAAATTTTTGAAAGAAAATTCTACATTCTTGTCAAGCAGCTGGACAAGAGAATTCCTACAGATTGAAGGAACTCTGTAATAATAGCTTGCAGGGAGAGTGTAATAAGCGGTATGTGAATATGCTTTATCTTTAGGCGGTGTTCTAAATTGTTGGGAACTACCCAAGGGAGGGTGTGAGTCGCAGATTTACGACAAGCACTTTTGGGGTGCCAATTTACGACAGGGAGGCATTTTACAAAGCTCGGCAATACAGATGTCATAAAACATTGGAGGACAATTGAGGAGCAATTGAGGAGCTATAAAGCTGAGATCGAAGGTCAAGAAAAAAGACACAACCCGATGAGAAAGTGTTGCAGACAGGGGCAGGCGCCAAAACTGATAAAAATACGCTGTGAACACTTAATATGTAACCACTGCAGCGAGTAAGATTGGGAACGTAAGGTATGAACGGAATGACTCAGCCCTCATGCCATTAAAGGGAATTACGCGAGAATAGAAATCCAAGAAAAGACACAGCCAATAACTGAAAGAGAGAAAGAAATATATATACCGTGTTGAATATTTTCAAGAGAGCCCCTACTAGACCAAAAGGACAACTAAGCTGAAACCGTGTGGACGAAAAGCCTAAGACCAAGAAAAAAAACAGTCATTACCTAGCGAAGTTTATGAATAGACAGGACGAAGTTTCAACGGCACAAGATGATGATCATCAGAAGGAACGAGTAAGGTTAATTCTGTATAACCACTGCCTGGATGAACGCGTGACATATCTTCCCATATTGCCAGTAGATGAAGAAACCAACGGAGATCATAAATTCAATAATGAACTTTTGTACGAGGCGTTGATAGACAGCCGATGACCAGCGATCACTGCTTACAGACCTTTCAAGCCGACGTAAAGCAATCGAACAAGAACTCATGAAAATCATCGTCCAGAAATCCTGAGTTCCGGAACACTTTTTAGTGGAACTGTAGTGTATAGTGACCTACGGACAGTAATCGGACTGAATTTGTACAAGCGGTTATAGTAACTGTATGAACGGACCCGAGCTACATTGACAGAAGCCTCAGGATGTGCATCTTTGCTATCATTACCTAATTCACTTCCTCGCTTATTTACATAAGAACTTATTTACCTTATCCTTAAGAAAAATGCTTTACACAGGACGCTTTCGAGGACTAATGACCCCGTGGTCAAAGTTGAACTCAATAGACTCAATGTTGCTATTAAACAGCTATACATTTACCCTTTCAACGGCAGTGACGTAATATTACGTCGAGCCCTGACTGTCTCATCCGGGCAGTGACGAAATATTACGTCCGACCTTAGCCGTCTCATTCGGCCAGTGACTTACCCTTGAGCAGGCGCAGGTGATTTTTCCAGAACTGCACGGAGTCCTTCCCCCGTTTTCGGAAAGATAAAAGGTGCTTGATTTACAACCTCGAATTGTCCGAAATTGGGGAATGAAGACCCCTACCTGTACATCTCCGATTCTGACGCATTCACGGGATGGGGGTCTGAATAGAGCGACGTTAGTAAGTTGGAGGGGGGGGGGGGTTGCAGATCGACTTTCCCGAAAAGTCAGATGTTCGGTAATTACATCAGTTTCCAATAAGGAAGGTCAAGAATGGAGGGTGTGGAATGGCTAGCTGGCTGTTGTAAGGCCACAAGAACAGGACGCTTATGAATTTCCCTTTTTTTAAACATTAACAAGTTAAAAATTTCAAAGGAAATAATTTAAATTATGATTAAATTATTATTACGATTAATGATAAAGTTTTCATTGCACTATTAGTATTTACATATGATAAATTATATATTAAATACATGAAACCATGATTTTTTTTTAATCCTATGACAACAAAACTCTTACTAATCGCAGTGATAGATAAAATATGATATTGCAATGATAGAAGTTCCCTCCTACTTTATCTTTTACTTTACACTCAAGATAAAGCCATTATAGCTAATAAAATTACATTTGAATGAAACATAATGTAAAAATATATACATAAGTATTTTTGATTTAAATCAATGATTTTTTTTTAAATCAAGTGATTTAAATCCTAATTAAAATCAGGATTTAAATCATGCACTGTATATTTAAATTATGTATATTTAAATTTAATTAATCGTCTTTTAATAATTTTTATAACTAAAATAACGATTTTAGTAACTAAAATAATGTCTAAACATATTTTATTTTATTTTATCAATTTGGCTACATTTCAAACTTTTCCATTATTATTTTATTATTTTCCATACAAGTTTGAAAAGTTATTTGATGTTGTACAGTGCTACATACTGGGAAATGGCTGAATGGTAGGGCGTTGTCTTTCGGTCCCGAATCCTACTTCTGGCATGGATGATTCCCGCCTTTCGTAGTCGGCTTTAAAAGTAGGTTCCAGTCTATCTAATTTACCCTCGTGTAACAAAATATTGTTTAGTTCTTCATCTCGGTCTTCTGACATCTTGTTTTAATCTGTAAATTAATCCGTTGGAGGGATTGGTGAGAATTTCTGAGCTGTTTCTTTTCTTTTTTTTTAACTCACGATGAACTACCTACCCAAATTATCAGGTATAAGGCGTTTAGAGCGTCACATTCGAGGTTATCTCCAAAATTTTGATCATCCTCATGAGATAGGAATTTTCTCCTGATTTCGTACCCCTCTCTTGCGTAGCCGACTTCCCAGCGAGAGGATTTTCGGATACGTAGCTGTTTCCTTAAATTTTCATTGATTTTTGATAATGGTCGGAAGCAAATTAATAAAAGCATAATTTTCCGGGTGAACATTACGGTTCTGGAGTTCGCAGGTTCGAGTCCCTTTTCTATATGAATGTTTCTATTCATCTGTATCGACATTAAGCAGTAAGTCCCGGTCAAATTAGTCTTCGAGTACCAAAAATTGACCTAAGCTCTCTAAACAACCAAATTATCGGAATTTTTTATTACAGCATTTAACTAGGACATTGATATGACCGATACAATCTTAAAATAGCAGTTAAAAAAAAGATGTATTTTCATAGACACAAAAAGAATATGATTAAAAGAAAACTGATTTGTAAAATTATGTATTTAACTATAAACTTGTGTATGTACGTATGTACAATAGCGTCTAAATAGTGCATTCAATTGAAATCAAATCCAATATGTCTGTTGCAAGAAAATACTAAATTTTTAATTCTGATATTTCAAAAAATTTGGTTTTCTGCATGAAAAACCATGAAAATTGGCAAGTCATAAATAAAGCATGAATATTCATTCATCAACAAAATTTTTCGGCTTCAATATAAATATTATAAAAATTAATTTTTTATGTTGTTCCAAAATTGTTATTAATTCGCTATTGCACTGTAGATCAATTACCTCCAGTATCTATGTATATAAAACGCGTAGGTATCTTGCAGTACTTCAGTTTAAATAAACTGACACCCAAATCAAGATGTTTGAAATGGGTTGAGACCAATAAGAGAGAATTTCTTTCATTTTTGCCGCTGCGTATCCTGGAGGGGATAAATCAAACACCGGAAGAAAGTATGTATTGGTCTAAAATCCCAGCCATAGAGACCCCATACTTTTCATAAATTATGGCTGAAAAAAGATTCAGCCTAATTATGAAATTTCTGCATTTTTCAAACAATCCGCAATATCCTGAAAGTGAAACTAAGGCAAAAAACTGCTTGGCAAAAATTGAAAATTTATCTTAAATGCTATTGAAAAATTATGAGATGGTTTATATCCTGGAAAGAGATGTTTCCGTTGACGAGTCTCTACTTTTGTTTAAAGGAAGACTTGGCTGGAAACAATACATTCCGTCGAAACGTGCAAGATTTTGTGTAAAAATTTTTATACTATGTGAATAAGCTTTAGGCTATTTGTCAAATTTCATCATCTATACCGAAAAAACACAAATTATCTACCGCAGTCTGAGAAATATGGTGTAGGAATAAAAAGTGTCCCAACTATGTTAGATTCTGTGTTAGACAAAGGCTATTGTGTAACTGTGGACAATTTTTACAACTCCCCAGACCTTGCAGAAATTCTCATTTCAAGCGAAACAGACATCTATGGAACACTTTGAACAAACAAAAGGGATGTGCCTGACGAAATCAAAAATAAGAAAATGATAAAGGGTGAGCTGATTGCTTATCAACGGGAGAAAACTTTGATAATGAAGTGGCATGATAAAAGATCTGTTGCCATTTTAAGCACGATCCATTCCACAGAAATACAAAATATAACTAAACATGGGAAAACTTAAAAAAACCCGTAGCAGTTCTGGATTGCAACCATACAATGGGTGGTGTGGACAGAATGGATGCATCTATTTAAAATTATGGGATAAGAAAAACGATAACAGAAAATTATGGGATATAAGAAAAACGATGATAACACAAAAAAATAAAAAAAAATTGTCAGGCACCTTTTAGATATTTCCGTTTGGAATTAATTCCTTCTTTACAAAAAAAATGGAAGGAATCTTAATAATCTGAACTTCCGTTTCAAATTAATAGAGAGAATAACGGAAGAAAACATTTCTTCTGAATCAGAGAATAACTCTATCCATTCATACAAAATTAGCTCTGGCCTAAGGTTTCAAGGAAGACATTTTCCCTCATATAATCCACAAACAGAAAAAAAGACCAATCCTTCCAGAAGATGCATTATTTGTTGCCAAACGGAAAATGCAAATGGCAAAAAAATAAGAAAAGAAACTAGATATTACTGTTAAATTTGTGATGAAGCTTTGTGCCCCGCTCCCTGTTTTGAAAAATACCATACAAAAGAATAGAATATTTAACATATATTTCTATATTCAAAATAAGTATACGTCTTTGTTTACATCATATTTTCACATAATCAGAAATAAGCAATTGTGTATGATATAGCGATCTATTATTGATCTTCTGTTGTAAAAAATTGTAGCACTTGAAAATATGGTATTATGTATTAAGGTTATACCAAGATCGTTGCATCTATAATTGTAACATCAGAAAGAACTAACAAATTTTTAGCGATATAATTATTCATTTGTAATATGAAAGAAAATATACTGTCGTGAAAACATATAGAATAAATGAGTCGAAACCAAAAGCAAGGGTGAAACCATGTCGCTGTTGACCCTTGCATGATAAAATAGTTGATTACCAGATTACACGGATTTGTGCCTGTTCTCTCAGCCACAAGGATCAACCCCATGCCAGTTCAGAGATTCTGCACCCTTGCCCAATGATCTGGAACTGACGCTAAGAGTTTGAGCCAGTTTCCTTGACCACAACGATCAACTCCATGCCCGCTGTGAGGTTCTGCACCCTTGCACAAGGACCAAGAACTGAGTGGTGACTTCCAGACTGTGTTTAATGATATTCTACGTGGACTGCCAATTATGACGCAGCGGATTATTATCCTCATACCTGTGTGTGTTAATGAGTCCGAGGACTGAAACTCATTTGTATACATGGGGTGTCATCGATGTCAACCAAGGTAGGCCCATTTGTTTCAGAGTATTTTATATTAATGAAGTCATTTGGAACTCTAATTTCGGTATTCCTAAAATTTTAAGATTTTGAGTGAAAGATTGAAAATAATTTAAATATTAATTACAAAGTTATGTTGAGAAATGGTGATTGATGATTTTGAATATGATGTGTGTAACTATTAATAAATGTCACTGATGATTTTAATTGGTAGTAACAAAGTTATGTTGAGGAATTTAATTACTTGCAAAACCTATTATTATTGAGGTGTATAACTATTAGTAAAGATTATTGATGAATGTAATTGGTAGTAACAAAGTTATGATGAGGAATTTTGACCCGCTCCGCGGTTCTAGGTATATCGATATTCCCTCGGTTCTAGTGTTAAAATAATTAGAAATTATGATTGAAAAAATGAAATTTTTCTTATCAATAGATTCAATACTCGGAATTCCCCCTCTCTTTCTCTTTTCTTACCAACTGCAGGTAAAATATGTGAAATCCCTCCTCACTTTGTGTAAAAAGATGGAAGATCACCAAAGGACATGGACAAATTCGGAGAATCCCTCTGACCAATACTTTGTTATCTGATTGGATGTTATATCCTCTATGATTTCGTTGGTAGAACGGAACATATAGCATTTGTTTGAGAATTTTCCTTAGCTTAAGTCGGCAAAAATATGGCGTGAAAAAAAAAGCGATTTTCCCTGATCGGAAAAGCTGAAATCTTCAATCAAAGATTACAATGCAGTAAATCTGATTTTACTGATTTAATTGGAATTCTATTTTCAACTTTGCAAACAATTTTTCAGCAAGCAGAATTGACGCAGTAAAATGTGTAAAAGATGGGAAAACTAACTGAAAAAATAAAAAAATGTGAAATCGTCACTGCTTGAAATTTTTATGTTCAATGGTTCAATGAAGTTCATTCAACAAGCATTCCTATAAATGGCTCCGTTTTGAATGATAAAATTCTTCTAAACTGGGAATTCAAGGATTCACAGCTTCATATGGTTGGATAGTCCACTTTAAAAAGAGGCACAATCTATTATACAAGTCTATTTGTTGGAAGTCTGCTGGAGTCCATTCTGAGACTGTCCAAGAGTGGAGGAAGAACACATTGCTGTCTCTGATACAAGAATATTCTAGTAAAGATATTTTAAATGCTGACAATACTTTTGCAATCTTCTTCTTGATAAGACTTTTGCAGTATACGACTTATGCCTTAGAACATGTCTGCAAATGTTGTGTTGTGTTCGATATTTTTTTATAGTGGCAGGAACGTTACATATTTTAATTTACGGATGAATATATATTATACGGATGAATATATATATTTAAACTGGAAATTCAAGGATTCACAGCTTCATATGGTTGGATAGTCAACTTTAAAAAGAGGCACAATCTATTATACAAGTCTATTTGTTGGAAGTCTGCTGGAGTCCATTCTGAGACTGTCCAAGAGTGGAGGAAGAACACATTGCTGTCTCTGATACAAGAATATTCTAGTAAAGATATTTTAAATGCTGACAATACTTTTGCAATCTTCTTCTTGATAAGACTTTTGCAGTATACGACTTATGTCTTAGAACATGTCTGCAAATGTTGTGTTGTGTTCGATATTTTTTTATAGTGGCAGGAACGTTACATATTTTAATTTACGGATGAATATATTATACACACTCAAACAAATATATATAAACAATATTCCATGATTTTAAGCAAAGTTTAATAATGAAATTTTAAATAGTCAGTACTTGATGCAATTTCTGCAACAATAAAAAGTTTAATAGCTTACTGCAGATTAAAATGACTTTACTAGACCACTCTATATAAAATTCACAATAAGACTTTAAACTTTCAGACAGGAACAAATGCTCTTAATGCTTATTCTCTATTACTGCTGTGACCGAAATAGTTAATTGTTGTGGTTAGTACTTTCTTTTATTTGAAAAAGAGTGATTACTCATATGTACATACACAAATACATACACAAGTACTCATATGTACATACACAAATAAATTTATTAAACCTAAATAATAGAACACATACACTTATGCACTTCATGATATATCAGGTGCTTAATTATACTAAAATTGCTAATTTACTAATAAACATGTCTTAAGTGATATATATATATATATATATATATGGCAATATATGTTAATATTAATTGTTATCACCCCTATCATTATTCTATGCGATCATCTAATTTAGCGTTATCCAGTGAGCATATGACATGGAATTACCAAGTACACAAAAGTCCCATACCTGTAGCACTTTTCTCGCTCGCACAGCTTGGAAGGAGTTTTCTTTACTATACAATGGGCTCTCCTCTTGACAATAGCGGGGATGACTGGATTGCACCTCTCCCCTATTGCTCAACTGGTATCCGGACTCTGCACCCTTGGGTGATGGCGTACGCGCGAGGTTTTGGCAGAGCTCGTGGTCAATTAAAAGTTGAACTGGATTGGGAACACCTTCTAGGGTGAAGGAGCTGGTTGTCGAGTCTTGTTCTCTCCTTTGGTCGGCAAATTTGCGTCGCTGGCTCGGGGATAGAGTCTATCCACGGCTTGCTTCTGCTTCTCCGTAGTCATTCAGGCAGCTCGCTAATACTTCCCTGCTGGCTATATCTGCTTGTCGAGCTATTCATCTTTCTTCATAATCCGCCTCTCTTACGCTGCTTTACCTCTTTCCATCCGCATCGATCGCCAATGCTATCTGTATTTCAGTCTATTATCATTATGGCCGATCATCAAACTATCTGCTTCTTTCGAGCTCAAGCTCCATCTCTTGGATATACTACGTGTATCAGTACAACCGCCTCTCTACGCCAGGTTCAGTCTGCATGTGGCTCTGCATCACTAACTGTCTCACTCACTTCTGGGGCTTACATATCTGCCAGGATAAATCAACTACTGCATGTCTCTAGCTCATCTCAAGTGACTCTCTACATCAGGTTCAGTCAATAATTTACCCTGCAGCTCTAACCTTTTCCATTACTAACTCTCGGGCATACGTACCTGTAATGCTAAATCAACTGCGGATTATTCAGCTTATAATTTGCCCTACATCTTTAGATTTCTCAGATCAATCTGCTCAGCTGCCCTTTTCTTACTCTGAACTTAACTTCAACTCCTTCACTCGGGGCCTCCATTGGTGGACACCTTCTAACCAATGGGCTAACTTGGACCTATACTATTGGCTGAACATATATTTTATAATTATTCTTCTCCCAATCTAAATTGGAGGGGGCACCCATCCCTGTTCCTGACACCCTTCTTTCTGGGGTTCCCCCAATTCTCAAATTCTCACGCCTCTTTCCGACCTCCTGCTGTCCTCCTAACGAAGTCAACATCATAAATTCCTTTATCTCCCCTTTACATCTGTAAATTCGGACCCCTTCGTTTCCAATTTTCACCTGCTCAGTTCATTAAATCCACGTGGTCCCCTTTCAATATCCATATTTCCTTTCAACTTGGCATCTCTCGTCTCCACTTTCGCCTAAGCAGTTCGTTAAATCCAGCTGGTCACCACTTACTCCCCTTTGCTGAATATATTCTTCTCACATTACTTTGTGCCTATCTTGCATCTGTTCTATTTGCGAAAACTCTGTCGCCCCCACTGCGACAACTGGCAGTAAAAAACTACTTGAATTATCAATTTCATTTATAAATGTATTCAAAAACGGTACTTTTATGTTAACGAATTCGGTCAACGAATATGTACAATATTTTCAGAAGAAACAACATCTTATGATTTTAAATATCTTTCTATCTTTATACATATTAAACATCTAATTAAAGTCTTATTACTTTCTTATCCAAGTCTTTTAGTGCACATTTAATTTTTAAATTAAAAATTAAAAATTTCAATAGATTACTCACCTTTGTTTCGACCAAAATTATGTTTCTGAAGATAATGTTATATACTATGAGTAGTATCAGGCACCTTTAGATAGAGACTGTGCTGATACTAATGCCGTATTTACACGTTCGCACTTGCGCCACCCGCAAGACAGTCGCGAGACATTCGTCACGCTCCTGCATCGACGCGAGTGACCGTTCTCACATTCGATCCTCTTCCTGTGAACAAAACTTGCTGTCACCATTCGGCCCTTTTACACCCCCCGGTGCCATTTGCCCCTTTGACAAGTGCCAGAAAACTGCTCCCGAAGCGAAGCCACGATTAGAGCGGAGAAAAGCGGATTGAATGGCTGCACCGTTTATGCTTTCATAATGCACCTCCCCAAGCGATTCGATTCGCCGTTAGCGCGCCACATGTGGCTCTTCGACCCTTTATTTGCGGCTTTGTGCCTTTTTTTAGCTCTTGGTAATTTTTCAAATGTTATTTACAAGATTGTCTCTTAAATTGCTCGAATTTTCTTTATAAATTATCTTATATCAAACTTTTTCTCCAGCTGTAATCAACATTTGACTGAATTGCTATGAACAGCATCTACAGAATATATGCTAGATTCGAATAATTTAGCAAAACTATTGAAGAATAATAATTGCTGTAGATTAAACTTATTTATTAATTTAGAAGAAGTATTCTATTTAATAGCAGAAAAATGATATATTCAATTAAATTAATAGAGAAAAAAGCAACGGTTAAAATTTATTTTATATGAAATATAACCTTTTCACTTTTTTTCCCATTTGAGTGTCTAGACATTCCCAAATGGCTCTCATCTCTGTTTATCTTTTTCACCTCTGTTATGTACAAACAAGTAGAATGAGTACCCGGAAGGATGGCTGCTATCAAACATTTGTAGATTTACATTTTACCTTGTATGATTTTGTTTTTTAAATTTTTTTTATTTCAAAAGTTTTTCTTCATGAAGATATGTAGATGATATTATTATAATTAGAAATACCCCTAAAATGATAATTTTGAACTTCAATGCTAATAATCTGAAAGTAATAGAATGTAAACTTACAGAAGAGATAAAATTTCATGATTATAACTTGTTAAGTGCTAACAGAAAAAACAATAAAAAGTGGTGAGTGTGGCAAGGTCTTTGCCCAACTTTCAAACAAGAAAATTTCAACGTTGCAGAACTTGTTTACATAATGCAATTTCTAAAATAGTTAATCAACTAATCAGGCTTTATAGACTATCCTCTAGCAGATGAAAAATATTCACCGTACCTAGGTACTGGCATCGACCTCCTGTTCTGATTGAGAGTTTAATTAATTATTTATGTTCTGCTTAATATTACTTTCTGTTACAAACTGAATTCTTGATTTCATTATTAACTTCAATATAAAATAATTATAATTCTATCTATAGATTTTTTTAAAAATTTTATATTCATAAAATTTTCCGTAATTTATTTTCTATGAATTTTCTATAATTTGATATTTAAATTCTTCACTGAATGTTTCAAATTCCCTGGTTCTAATTTTGCGAATCCCAATAGAATTTGCCAAAGCCTCTCATTTAAATGTATCAAAAAATAAATTTAGTATGTTTTTCGGGGGAAAAAGATATTCCAGAGGCTGTTTTGAAGGCAATATCGTTGTGTATGGTCAACGAACAACTACCGGAAGATGAATGGACTCGATTTTATACAGATAGGTTTCGGGTTAAGACAGAGTTGGAGCTGGTGTCTTCAGTACACTATTTTCCCACAGTGTCACTCTTGGCCGATATATGTCCAATTTTGATGCCGAGATCATCTCAATTAATTTCAAATCGAAAATTTAAAAACCAAAACCAATATGTTCTCCAAAGTGGTTATATTGGTTGATTCTATATCTGCCATCCACGCCGTCACGGAAAATCACTGCTCTGAGACTATGGTCTTATCTGAAATCAAGCAAATACAGTAAAAAAAAAGATAACCTGGGCGGACATTCAAGACCAGGAGGCAGTAGCAAATTTCAGGCCACAGACTGGACATAATTTCTTGGCAGAATATCTGTTCAGAATTGGTATATTTCATACCAACGTTTTCCCGATCTGCAGGGCAGGCGTTATGAATTCAGATCACCTCCTAACTTCCCATGGACTTGACAGAATCTCCCAGAGAAATGGAGACATCAGTAAATTGTATTTGTATGCAAGGACCAGTATGAACACTCTTTGTGACTGAACTTTTTAATTGTGTATACATTTTTAGTTTATATTGTTTTTTTTCTAGTTTATATTGATATTTGCTTTGTTTTGATTCCTGATCCTTTGTAATGTTGTGATTTGTCTGATCGTATGTATTAATTTCCGAAATAACGTTATATGTAACAACAACAGTATGTTTACAGCTTTCAGCATTATATAACCTAAAAAAATCATAGATCACACACCCTAATATTATCCTACTCGATTATCTAAAACATCTAGTTCCTTGTATACTATCTCAAAAGCTTATTTTAAAGCAGAACCTACAACACGGGGTTTCATTCGTCAATCAAAAAAAATTGTGCTTGCTTGACAAGGTCGACTTTTCTAAGATTCTCTTCCAATAAACAGTAAGTCAAAAAAAAAAAGTCCCACCAAAAGGCATGCTGCAAGTCTGGCTGCAGACGCAAGGTCGCTGCGTGAAGTCCTGCACGCACAAGAATGTCCGGCCTTCACACATTAATTTAGGGTTATTATAACATTTTAGTACTTACTCAATGAGGGGTAAGTTGAGGTCACCAACTCTTGTCCCTCTTAGCCTGGAGAAGTTCACATTCCAGCTAGAACTACGCGAAGGAGGTGGCACCGACGCCGATCACAATGCATCACACAGCTCCTATAGAGGATCCCTAAGAGAGTCACACATTCTGTCAAATAAATACCGGGAATTGTTCAATAAAACCCAAAATATTGGTTTTACCATCCAAATATGTTTTCTTGCCTTCAAAACCGGCCCCATTTGATGAAATACACTAATGTCAATGAATAATCCAGTCGTCGAAACACTTCTTATAGGCACTTATCGGAATGGCTTTGAGATCCTTCAGTGAATTTGGTCTTATGTCTTCAATGGTTTAAAAACGTCTTCCATGAAGTGGTCTTTTCAGTATGTGGTACAGGAAAAGGTAATCGGATCCATATTTGGTGAATATAGTGCTTGGTCGATAACGTTCGTTGAATTTTTGGTCAAGAAATCACGTACAAGGATTCATGTAAGGTCTGGATCATTATCGTGATGCAGAATAAAAGAATTGTTCTTCCTCATATCAGGCCGTTTCTGCCGAACATTCTCCCTCAAATGCGTCATAACGTCCATATAATATTGTTTGCTGACTGATTGCACTTTCGGAAGGAATTCCGAGTGAACAACACGATGATTTTTTTCACTTTGACCATGCTTTCGTCAGTCAAAGGAATTGAAGATCGATCTGAACGAGGCAAGTCTTCAAACACTTCTCGGCCTTCTTTGAATGCTTTGTACCACTCGTATGATCATGTCGTAGATAAAACTGACTCCCCATTGGCCTTCTCCAACATCCTGAATGATTTAAAACAAGAAATGTCCTCGGCAACACAAAATTTGAAGCAAACCATACTTTTATCCATTTTAAAACAAGCAGAGCACACTTGAGTACCACTGTTGAGAAAGATTCAGTTAGGTAGAGATACTGTGCTTAAATGATTATAACCAACGCTTGGTGACACTTCTTGACTGAGGTAATCTTGTATCCTCTCTACCTCAAATATATTAGGTTTAAATTATGATTGGAACTAGGCAGAATATGATTTTGATACGGGATGATAGGTCCTATTTCTAAAGAGCTATGCTCATATTCTTGATTGGGTTTTTATCCATTATGTTCGCTATATATTTAGTGTGTTATTAAAATTATTTGTACTGTTTAGCTGTGCATCGGATTATTTAATTATTCTTTGAATTTACCGCTGAACCACTTTCCGATTTTGTAACTCCACTATCAAAAATAACAGAAGACGAAATAGTTGTTGCCACAACGGTGCCAACACTTTAGGCGACAATTAGGTGCACTGGCCCCATCTTACTGCAAGTTTTCTTTTCACTTTCTTTAACAGAAATATTTTTTGAATGAATCATTCCTCGTATTTATTTGACAGAATGTATGTTACTCCAGCCATTATACACACTGAAAGGAATCTCATCACTTCTAAATTTAGTGCTCTGGGCAGAAATCACACTGCACCAACTCCGAAATCTATCCAACAATAAAGAGTATATCTTTATATATTAAACAGTTCCATAACTGACTGACTGACAGATAACGCACAGACCAAACAGCTGGACCTAAAGGGCTGAAATTTTGCATGGCGCTTATAGTGTAGGGGTGCACTAAGAACGATTTTTGAAAAATTCTTCTTAGATTTTTTTAAAATTAAATTTTTAAGCTGTTTTTGGAACATGCTTTAAAGTTTGCCTTTAAAATAATAATCTGATGGTTATAAAATTTATATCACGAGAAAGATCATAAAAAATCCTTTAAAGTGAAATGTTTTTCGAATTTGTACCTCCTTTTTTTGATTTTTGGTGAATTTTTAAAGATTAATCTTTAGGATTTAATTTATTAAATGCTGATCACGTGGTTTCTTTTTTTTTTGTGATAATTCAAATTAATTTTGCTTCACGTGCATAACAACGAAATACATTGAACAAAAAAATATTAAAATACGGTAAAAGATAAAATTTAACCACTAGACTAATTGGGATGGAAGTGTTTTTAGGAATTTAATTCAAATTAGTATGTTTTATGGATATTAAACATACAAATTAAATGCATACTTTTACCATTGTATTGAATTTCAATATTTTTTCTACATTATTTTGTCTATAAAAATATCCGTTACGAATTTTTATAAATATATTTTTAATGTTTTTTGGCATTAATTGCGTACATTGACCGTTGTATTTATTATAAATATATTTTTTTGGCATTAATTGCTTACACTGACTGTTGTGTTTAATTCGAATATACTCCTTAGCGAAGCACGGGTATGCAGCTACTTATATCATATATACTGCGGGATATGCAATAAAATACTAAAATAGAATACAAGAAGCAATTAATGTTTTGTGCTTAAGGAATAAATGAAAATTTATTTGTTTTAGATCTGAACTATGTTGTTTTTGATAACAGTATATATATATATATATATATATATATATATATATATATATATATATATATATATATATATATATATATATATATATTATAGATAACAGTTTATTTATTTTGGATAATAATAAAATATTCGAGATTTTATTTTTCGGCTTTTGAGGCAACAATGAAAAAAATGAAAAGCATTTTTCAATAGTTTGATGTTCATGAAAAACAAGGCGAATTCTTTATCTCAAACTTTTTTGCTCATTTCAAAATCAGAGTCAAGTCTTTTCAATACGTCATATTAGGTGTCACGATTTATTCACCCCGATTAAATGTTTAATTTTTTCTTCTTTTATACTGCTTCTGAAAGCAAAGAAATAATGATTTATCAGACAGCTCAATTTAACCGTTGTCATCTTTTCAAATGTTATACTTTAAAATTTTTCTATGTGTGTTACATCATCCAGCGTTTCAGGTTTTATTCTGATCGCAGATTCTTTCTAGGATAATTCTAATTTTACGTATCGGACAAAACCATATGTTGCAATTCGATTTTAATAATGTAACGGTACGTTTTTAAGTCTGGACGATTGCAGAATGTTATGAGACCTGATACTCAAAACCAGAGTCCGTAACTACAACTTCTACCTTTGGTATGGTATTTGTAGCTTTAAAACTTTATATTTTTTTATCGTTTTGCAAGAAAAAAAAATAGCTCCTTACTACAGAAAACCATCCTGCGTCTTTAGAATGAGTAAATTCTCGTGAGTAATATAAAGCCAGGCAGTACTTTCGTCTGCAATTTGATTCAAAATTAATTCACAATACTATAAACTAACAATTACTAACATTTAAATTACTATTTTTTACTTTTTCTAGAATGTACATAGAATTGTACCCCGATCTTTTATTTACATAGATTAATGCAATGATAACCGAATCCTTTATTAAAAAGCTCCGAAAATAAATATATAACAGATTGGATCATTTATTATTTGTTTTAAAACTAGGGAAATATATTTTATTTTTTCTAATTTTCCTAATGCAACGTCTTCAAGTCTAGCGACAACTATAAGTATCCAGATCGGAAAGCTGGCAGAAACATAGGAGTACCAAATGAATACCCACAGAGGAAGTAATGCTAGTTCACCAATTATGTACGCCGATAAGTATCCAACAAAAATTTTTATTCGAATATATACATGTAACAGCCGGCTGAAATTAAAAATATTCTGTTTCATACATTTAACTGAGAAAAATTTATAATCAAATCTAATTTGACTTATAAGATATTAGTAATAATCAAATGAAGATTTTCTTAAAATATTTCATCATTATGTTAGGGAGCGTGCTCGTACATTTTTAACTTTGGAGATATCCCCATTTTTGGGATCTTCAACAAGAAGTGAAGATCATTAGAGACATTGCTCGAGAAGCTTCGACATGGGGTTGTATTTGAAACGGCGAGTTGAAAATGTAAGAAAACGGCGAATAAACGCTGCACTCAGTGGTCACTCTCTGATTTGGCGACTGAAGACAGTGCCAACAGGTTTTTGACCACCTCACGGGGGAGCAGGAAAATTCAGATGAATCTGTAGACATGACGTGGTCAAAGTGCGAGTACGACTTCTCTCTCTCTCTCTTTTCCATGAAAGTAAATAGCTAATTGTAAATAGGTAAGAAACTAGGACTCTATAAAATTTTTAAATATTATGTTTTAATTCTGTATTAATTATTTAACCAAGACCTATTGATTTTAATAAAATTTTGTTTTTAATTGTACCGGATTCTTCGCCTGCATTTTTTAGCAAATGGTGCGCATCCAAACCAGGGTTAACTTATCACTATACGATTTTGTACGTCTGGCATTAATTACAATTATTTATAATATAACAAGGAGCGTTGCATCAGTTATATAGTTTTATTTGATTCCCTTTGTGTCCTGGGTTTATGATATATTCTATATTATTCAAGAATTAAAAGGGTAGAGAAATGCAAAAATTGACTAAAATAATAATCTTTAAATCTGATTACTTCTAGTTATTCCTTATTTCATAAAAAGATCCATGCATAATTTAGTTGCAATGACTAGAAAACAGGATTAAATTTTGAGATATTCGTGTATAATGGTAAAGTAAGGCTTTTACTTTGTTCAAATTATCCAAAATATTTTTCTTCTCGATTCTTAATTTCACAATAAAATTTCAGGCCTTGTAATTCGGATAAAGACTTTCTGTCATGCTTTTTAAAATGTAAAGTTTTATGTTATAATATTAAATGTCAAGTATTTGTATTAAAAATCAGGTACGTTATCTCCCATTGTGCATCAAAGCGTTATTTTACACAGCTCAACTTTAGATAAAATATCGATCACTTTGTACTTTAAAATTCCTTTCAACACTTTGAAGAACAAAAGAACCGAAATTTTAAACTAACGAGATACCGTTCGTGAGATTAAATGTAAGATAGCAATTGAACGATTTGCAATTCAGTTAATTTTTCATTTAGCTGTATTAGAAAAGGACAATGGGAACTTGAGAGGTCTTGAATTAATTTTTATTATTAAAAAGTCTCGTTTATTGATAACACGGGGTATTTCGGAAAATTTGACATCATTTTATGATCTAATAACTTCGCCAATGCCCGTTTAAATGACCTAATATATTAATATCATGAGTGGAAACACTTCAAATTTTTATTTGATACATTTTAAGGGCGATTAAGACACAAAATTCTTCAAATTTTGTGTCCGAAAACAAATTATTGAATTTAAAAATTCTCTGCTCTTTTCTACTAAAAATGACATTTAAATTATATATCTATATTAGAACAGGAGATATTAATTTTTTGTTTTGCAACATTGTAATAACAGCCAGTCTTTTTCTAAACCTTTAAATGAGTTTTTTGCATGATGGGTTTTTTCACCATTTCTCGTATTTAAATGGTTATAAGTCAAGAACCATTAAAGATAAATGGTTCAAACTTGGAGCATGTCTGTTTCAATTATTTTATTTTAATTTTGATTCAGCAAATTTGAAAAAAAATATATTTACTTTTGAAATATTATTTCTGAAATATAAGTTACACCTTTTTTGTTGAAATTTTTACTCGATTTTTTTTTAATTATTTTAAAATTAATATTTCAAAAAATGCTGAATCTAAATTAAAACTTATATATTTTTCTTTAATTAAAGGGAATTTTTTTGAAATTCGACAAGTAATATTTTTAGTTCTATCGATTTTAAATTACCCCACTTTTTTAAAAAAGTTTGAATTTAAATTTTTAAAAAAAAGTTTATGACAAATTGTACAATGTGATTTTGTTTACAAATTATATAGTTAACCATCACAAAAAATTCAAAATTTTAACTCTATAAATATTTTTTTTAAATGTGTTCCGGACCCCATAAGATCAAGACAATGTGCTGTTGAAATGGTTGCCATGTTCACCAAACCTGGCGCCCTGTGAATGTTTCCTCTTAGGGTATGTATAGGAATTGCTTTATACACCCCCAACTTCCTTCAAATGTAGAGGAAATCAAACAGAGAATCAGTGCCACTTTGGTGACATGCTACAGCGTGTTAATGGGAAACAATATGCGACTTTACATTTTCCGTGTCACAGCCGGCGCGGATATTGATCATTTGTAAAATTGTTCATGCATTCAACATGCATTTCTATTTCTCATTCATATATTGGTTAAATAAATATTTATTTACTCAACAATAAGCCTCTCCAGTTTCATTAGATTAGCCCATGTAGTATCTGAGATAGGGGCGCGGTGGCCCAGTTTGTTAGAGCCAGTGATCTGAACGTCCCTGGTTCGATGCTTGTCGCTGAAAATCCACCGCCGTGTTCATTAATGGTGGCCGGGGCACGTAAAATAGGTCGTGGCTACAATGTCCTCCAAGTTCTCAAAGTTACCTCTGGAGGTGAGGGGTAAATGACGAAGTCTTCCGATTTCGTCATTTGACTCGGTTCAAAATTACGGGATCAATGTTCTTCGAGGTCCAGTCAGACTTCAACCCTAGTGGTACTTCGAGAACCTAGTGAAGCTGCTTACCTAGTGATTGTACCTAGTGAAGCTGCTTACTACCCTTCGCCAAGGGCCTACGATTTGAGGACCGAGGTCCTTTGGATGCGGTGTAGGCTTTCCTACACCAAGGGGATTCGAAACAACACTTGCTGAGATATTTATATCTCAAATGGTGTCAAATTTTCTGAAACACTCTTATATTAATGTTTTAACAAGAAAAAAATATGTTTTTCACATAGCAAAACATTCGCTATTTTTTAAAGGTCTTTTAGATATTTTCCGAGAAATAATTTTATATTGTTTTAATTACTACATTAAAAAGAATTTTGAAGTAGAAACCAATGTATTAATTTGCATCAGAGATTTGATCCAACAGAGTATTAGACAAGCTCCTTAGCATATTGCAGTACAACGAATTTTTTTTTTTTCTGCTGTAAGCATGTGTTACTGTCGGAAGGCGATTTAGAAAGAGAAATTATCCCTACCTGCATCCCGGTTATATTACCTGCTTATTTTATGCTATGTTATATTATTTAGTTATTTTATGCTATCTAGTACACATTTGTATCGCGAACAAATTCGATTTACTTTCGAATAATTACTTTCTGCAATATTTACACGAATTAAATATTGAGGAAGCTTTAAACGTACGGTACATTCCTAGAATAAATATATCTCAAGTACAGGTCATTTGAAAGGAGTCATAAATATTTTCACGCTCTAATAATGCCGTTTCAACGGCACTCACTGTTCCAGAATAAAAGCCTACTCTTATGTGATTTATCAAAAGATAGTATAAGCATTTATTTAGTACTTGTAGCAGAAATAACGATTCTCTGGAGAGAAAAAAAACTGCAAAGCACGCACTTGATCTGAAAAATCTTTACGACACGGAGCTTGTATTCACTTTTTCGGGGATCACTGAGTTAAGTGACCCCAGATGTACTGAAGAAAATGGGTAAAACGCTGATCACGGAATTGGCTGTAATGAAGTTTTGATGCTCATTCGGGCAGGATGCTGACAGCTTGCTCTCTCACCTCGACGCCGTAAACATAAAGAAAATTAAATCAACATGTTTTTTACTAAGTTTGTTTTCTTTGTATTTGCTACCCTTTTATGAAACGAAGTAAGAATTAGAGGAGGTTGGTAAATTCCGAAACAGTTCTCCACATTAAATTCATTTTAAATATCCTTCATACATTACTTTTTGACGATAGATAAATTTAATAGACTAATATATAATGAATGTTCTCGTGAATACTTTCAAATTTTTCGAGGTAAGCTTTCTCACTCACCTCGACGCGGTAAAAATAAAGAAAATTAAATCAACGTGTTAGTGTTTTTTACTATGTTGGTTTTCCTTGTGTATGCTACCTTTTAGTGAAACGATGTGACAATTAGAGGAGGTTGGTTCATTTAAAAATGATTCTCCCCATTCAATACATTTTGAATATCCTTCATACTTTACTTTTTGACGATAGATAAATTTAATAGACTAATATATAATGAATGTTCTCGTGAATACTTTCAAATTTTTCGAGGTAAGCTTTCTCACTCACCTCGACGCGGTAAAAATAAAGAAAATTAAATCAACGTGTTAGGCCCCGGCTACGATACAAGCGGCGCGAAAGAGCGGCGCGAAAGAGCAATGCCGTGCGACAGAGCGGCACAGCGACGATGGCTACGATAACAGCGGCAGTGCGGTAGAGCGGCGGCGGCAACGAGCAAAAATAAAAGGCTGGGTGGAATTTTCCGTCAATTTCTAACATGCCGTCATCCCGTGAACTAGCTAAGCTCCTCATTTTGAGTGAAAAAAAGCTCTTTTTGGAAGCGCAAGTTATTAAAAGGCAAGAGGAATCATAGAGTTCATCCTATTAATAAGAGACGAAATGTTTTAGGAGAATACCATCATCTGTTTCACGAATTAAGAAATGATGAAAAAAGATTTTTTGAATATACAAGAATGTCCATCAGAACATTCAACTTCATACTCCATAAATTAGCCCCTCGCTTGTCGAAGAAAAGGCCAGGCCTTCCACTGTAAGTTTCACTCGAAGAGAGACTTGTTGTAACTCTCAGGTACGAAAAAATTTGTTATTAAGTTATATCACACTTTTAATAAGGAGTTGAACTTATATGTATAATATATATATATATATATATATATATATATATATATAAATGTATTAATATATATATATGTATATGTATATACATATATATATACATATATATATGTATATACATATATATATGTATATATGTATATATATATATGTATATACAGTGGACGCTCGTTAATTCGAACTAATCCAAAGGCCCCAAAACACTTGTATTGGAGTTAATGTTAAAAATATCTCATTAATTCGAACTAAATTTTCATCACTTCGGTTAATTCGAACTAAAAATTTGGCAAAAAAAAATTCTTTTTCCTCGTTTAATGGAGAAAATACACACTGTATTTATTATTTTGTGTGTCAAAATTTCTTTTCTTTGTAAAGAGTCACATGCCTGCATTCCTAGACTATTGCATGTCCGCTAAACGTTAGTAGCTATTGTACTTCTTATGAGTGCTAAAAGGAAAAAGCAATTTTCCTATATTTGGATCGATTTTCTGAGAATTTCAGAAAAACTAGTTTTTACTACAGATTCTAGGAAGCTGCGTCAGTTATAACTACAGTGCAGACAAGTTAATGTGGTCTAGTTTTTCTTCCTCATTTTGTGGTGTGAACGTGTAAAAATTCAGGATGTCTACACTTGGAAAGTACAAAACCCTAACTTTGGAGACAAAGGTAGAAATTTTAAAGAAAGTAGAGAATGGAGAATGTAAAACAAAGTTAACAGCTAACTATGGAATTAAAAAAATACCTTGTCAACTAATTTGAAAAACAAGGAGTCAATTTTAGATTCATGGGAAAAATCAAAATTTGCTAGAGGAAGGAAACGCATGGGAAATGCGTCCCAAGAAGTTCTAGAAAAAGCTCTACTGCTATGGTTTCAGGATGTTAGATCTCGAAATTTTCCGATAAATGGGCCCCTAGTGCTGACGAAGGCTGATGAATTGGCAAGTAGAATGGGTATTGAAGATTTTAAATGCAGTGATGGATGGCTTTCTCGATTTAAGTCAAGGCAAAATATTTCTTATCAAACTGTATGTGGCCAAAGCTCTGATGTAAATGAAGACGTATACACTAATTTCGGTAGGAAACTGACAGGGCTTTTCTCTACTTACCTGCCGAAAGATATTTTTAATGCGACCATAATGGACAAAGCCATAATGGATTCGGAAAGCATTAAAATTAAAACTCTGAAAGGATTTATTCAGATGGAACCTTCCTCTGAAAATGAATTGAAATGTTTACTTCAAATCGAGAATCTGGCTGAACAATATAGGCATCATAAACAGAACCAAACATCCATTTTACAGTTTTTCCCCAAAGTGTAATTCATATTTATAATAAAAGTTTACTTTATACTGCATATCTTCTGCTTCATATAATGAATAAGGTAAGTCTGTATTGCTTTTTAATATGTTTAACTTTAGATAACATAGTATAATATATTTTCTGGGGTTATACATACTAGGAGAGTTTCTTCTTCAGTGATACACATTTAAAGTTATTTATTTTCTCTTAACATCGGATAATTCGAACTTCGGATAATTCGAACTGTTTTCTGAGAACCTTTGAGTTCGAATTAATGAGCGTCCACTGTATATATACATATATATATATGTATATATATATATACATATATATATATGTATATATATATACATATATATATGCATATATATACATATATATATGCATATACATATATGTATATGCATATACATATATGTATATGTATATACATATATGTATATGTATATACATATATATATATATATATATGTATATACATATATATATGTATATACATATATATATGTATATGTATATACATATATATATATGTATATGTATATACATATATATATGTATATGTATATACATATATATATATGTATATGTATATATACATATATATATATATATATATATATATACATATATATATATATACATATATATATATATATATATATATATATATATATATATATATATATATATATATATATATATATATATATATATATACATATATATATATATATATGTATATACATATAATACATACATATATATATATAATACATACATATATATATAATACATACATGTATATACATGTATATATCACACACACACGCACACACATATATATATATATATATATATATATATATATATATATATATATATATATATATATATATATATATATATATATATATATATATATATACATATATATATATATATATATATATATATATATATATATATATATATATATATATATACTCTAGTTGGTTCAATTTTCTTTTTTCTGCCATCTTTTAGGGCAATCTTTTAGGACAGGAACTTTCAGACAACTGATAAGACGCTGTGCGGTGCCGCGAAAATTAATGTCTCGGGGTAGCGTCCGCGGTGAAAGCGAAGTGGTATCAAATTTCGCGCAGCCGCAGTTGGTTATCGTAGCCAGTTCCCCCCAAATCCCATTGCAATCAATGTAAACATATATGTGAGCGGCTTCGCTCTCTCGCGCCGCTCTGACGCGCCGCTTGTATCGTAGCCGGAGCCTTAGTGTTTTTTACTATGTTGGTTTTCCTTGTGTATGCTACCTTTTAGTGAAACGATGTGACAATTAGAGGAGGTTGGTTCATTTAAAAATGATTCTCCCCATTCAATACATTTTGAATATCCTTCATACTTTACTTTTTGACGATAGATAAATTTAATAGACTAATATATAATGAATGTTCTCGTGAATACTTTCAAATTTTTCGAGGTAAGCTTTCTCACTCACCTCGACGCGGTAAAAATAAAGAAAATTAAATCAACGTGTTAGTGTTTTTTACTATGTTGGTTTTCCTTGTGTATGCTACCTTTTAGTGAAACGATGTGACAATTAGAGGAGGTTGGTTCATTTAAAAATGATTCTCCCCATTCAATACATTTTGAATATCCTTCATACTTTACTTTTTGACGATAGATAAATTTAATAAATTATTAGCTATATTTGTGCCGGTGATTATGAAATTGGCCTAAGTCAAGAATCTAAAAAAGTAAGTCTATCAGTTATTTCAGATTACATTTTTTTTATATTACCGTAATCTGAAGCAATCTTTGCAAATTTTAAAAATTTTAACAGTTGATTGCATTGGTTGTTGCGACATTACGCAATATTCATTTCATGTTCAAACTCAAACCTTCAAATGTCTCGAAACGAAAAATATATGACTTTCATCACTTTCATAAACATCGACACATATAGTAAATGTTTTTTTTTTTTTAATGTTTTCGAGTGTCTTCGATGTGACTGTCGCAGCGTAGGCGACAGTTTTGGAAAATTAAACAGGTGCAAAGTTGGGCACAAAGAATAGGAGGAGAAGATATATTCCAAACAGCGGATAAATGGTGTACAGATGCAGTTTACGATCTGCTTACGTCAAAAAGGGAGACGATAATTGACATGTAAAAGGGGAACGGTCGAAAAATTGATGGCAGGGAGCGGCGGCCAGCTGCAGTTAATGATGTGGACAGGCAGAAATAGGAAACGAAGGGGTCCGAAATGTGATGTTAGCGAAGGACGAGTTAAGAATTTACGAGCTTCAATGCGTTAGGAGGTCAGTAGAGGGTCCGAATAGAAGCGTGTGAATGTAGGGGCGTGAGAATTCTCCAGAAGGGTGCAACGACTGACGCCCCCTTCAATTTTGAGTGGAGGAGATAGTAATATAAAAAAAGAGTTGGAACCAATAAAGGGTATCCAGATTTACCCATTGGTCAGGAGGTGG
Organism: Dolomedes plantarius; assembly: GCA_907164885.2. Classification (NCBI taxonomy): domain Eukaryota; kingdom Metazoa; phylum Arthropoda; class Arachnida; order Araneae; family Dolomedidae; genus Dolomedes; species Dolomedes plantarius. The sequence continues at coordinate 70,556,644 of OU015493.1, read as the reverse complement.
CTACCAATGGAAAGCCTCGAATTAAGTGGGGGAGTTAAGTAAAAGATAGAGATGGAGACAAATATATCAGAGAGAAGAGAGAGAGAGATAGAGTTGAAGAGCAATGAGCAGATGAGTTTTAGAATCCGCTGAGGAGAAGTCGGAGTCAAGAAAGACGGAAAGGGCCGCAGACGAATAAAGAAGATAGAGGTGTAAGCCCTCAAGTGCCGATGAATATATGCCCGACGATTGAAGGATCAACGAGCCGAAAGCCTACCGCGCCGACCCTAACTCAATGAGCACGCCTAATGACTCCAGGAGTGAAGTCGAGCTGACTGCTAGCCGATAGCGTAGTCCTAGAAGGAGACAACTGCCCAGGAGTCCCGAACTCTCCCATGCCGCACCCCTTCGCCGAGCGAGCGCCAGCTACCAAGAGGTTGTAGAGTACCGGAGCCCCGTATGCATAGAGGATCGCCACCAGCCACCCTGGCCCCGAGTGTAAAGTCCTTGTGTCGCAGATGACCGCCGCAAGCCTCTCATCGTCCCTCACGATTCTCCGAGCTGTGCAAGTAGCAGGTACGGGATTTTGTTTATTTGATGATCTTGTGCCGATGCTCAATTAGGTTAATAGGAGGATAGTAGCCGCGCGTAATATTGCATGTTGTCATAGATATATGTTACCGAATATTTGTGGTTTTGTATATATATTATTATATGTATTGTATTAACATGTTAAATGAATAGTGATAGAAAGGCAAGAACGAGTAATATTAATGGTGTACGATAAGTGATAGGGTATATATATATATATATATGTGTTGTATTAACATGTTAAAGGATTAATGGTGAGAAGTCGATAATGAGTAATGTGAACTGTATAAACAGTGTGTTGATAGTTAATAAATTGATTTGTGATCATACACCTGAGTAATCATTAATCCATTGGGCCAAGCAATGTACTAACCACAATTAAATACTCCACAATAAGTATAATAATCACCTACCTAAAACTATTTACGGTGACATAATTGGTGCAGTGACAAACAGTTGGAGGTTAAATAATGGAATTAATAAAATTAAGTATTGTAGAAATTTAATATGTGGATCAACTGATCTGAAAGTGATTACTCTGTGTGCGATCATGAATCAAATTAGAATTTTGTGTGAATGGTGATATATATCTATGGTCGCGTTAAAGAAAAGTGTGTTCAGGTTATTTTATAATAATGCAGTAGAAATTGCTGAAATAGTTAGAATACAACCAAAATTATACATTGTAATATGTTATATAAGAAGAAGTACGCAAATTAAAAATTGCAACGCGGCATTGTTAAGAGTGAGTAAGACAGAGTGGGAAGCGCACGATAAGAAATTTGCACGAATTAAAGGGAGTTATATACAGGAACAGTAAAATAATATTATTTGAGTAAATTGGGTTTAAAAAAGTAATTTGCTAAAATGCCACGAAACGCGGAAGATTTAATGAACCAAGTTGCATTTCAAAAGATTATACAATTGCCAGGCCAGAAAATTGAAAATGTCTATAAACATATAAAAGGCGTAGTGTATCGATTTTTGGGGTCGGAAGTCGCGAAAACTTATGAAATAGACCAGATAATGCTAGATAAATTTATAAAATCAATACGACAGGAGATAGCAAAAGAATTAGTGACATTACGTCCACGAACTTTTCAGCAGGCAGTAGATTTTGCAACAGAAATTGAAGAAAATACGGCAATAATTAATAATATAACGGTTAGCAATAAAACAAAAGATGAAACAATGACAAGGGGATTAGAAGATATATATGCAACACTGCAGAAACAGAGAGATTTTGAAAACATTAGGCAAATCCCCGAACAAAATATTGAGCAATTGGCAGTACAAGTTGAAAAGGCGACTTTAGAATATTTTGGGATACAATTTAAAGGGGACGAAACTACAGAACAAGTCATGTTATTTAAATTTTTGCAAGCGGTCGATAAAGACATGGAAAAAGAGTTGCGAGAATTAAATGTACAGAAATTTCAAGATGCAGTGAATAGGGCTAAACAAATTGAACGCGTAAGAAGCGAGCAGGAATGCAAGGTCGAAATAGGATGTATAATAAGTAATGAGGACGCGACAAAAAGTCTAAATTGCACAGGTCAAAAGCAGGAGGAATTAAATTTAAATGAAGCGCAGAAGGATAAAACTAGGTGTGAACAGGAGAGGTCAGTAGCGCAAAAGGTAGAGATACAGGAGGACAATAATACAGAAGTTTGCATTTTATGCGAAATTAACGGACATTTAATTCAAAACTGCGATGAATTTAAACGAATAAAATTACATTTAAAAGAAAATAAACAGTTGCCTTTCTGTGTTGCTTGTGAGAATAAGGGTCATTTAATTGATGATTGTGTAATTTTCCGAAAATTCAAACAGAATTACGAGGGTGACAGGAAACATAATAAACGAAGAGTAAAAGAAAAGGGTGAGACGAATTGCAAAAAATCGAAACAGTCGAATACGGAGCAATTAGAGAAATCACACAATACGATACGACAAAATTCAGTAAAGAACGAGCAACAATTGAATAATATTAACGCAATGTATGTCAACACACTACTCATAGCGGGTAAGAAAACTAAAGAGAGTAAGAATGATCAGAAAAGGGTGACAAACATTCGTGAGCAAGCAGCCGGATCAGGACAGTCGCATAGTAAGGAATCAAATACACGAAATTCACGCAAGAGTAATATACGCTATCAACGGCGCGAAAGAAATATTCAATTTATCGTAGGAGAAATTGTAAGTTTGCGACGATTAAATTCAATTAAGGCATTAAATAGGCAATTGAACGGGGAATTCGAAATTTTGCGAATTTACAGAGATAGGAACACATTATTGAGATTTATAAAGTCACCGCGCACAATAATAAAAATTAATTTAAATAAAGTAGTCAGATCACAATATTAGAAAATGATATGCATAGACAAAATAAATAAATAAACAAATAAATAATAATAATAATAATAAAGCCAAATAAGAAAGAGATTGCAAAAAATAGCAGAGGTAAACAAAACAATAAATAATGGCATAGTAAATACCTAGAAAGGCGTCAAATTATTAAAATGTGTAGTAAGCTAAATGTAGTATTGAAAAGATAACAGCGGCCAACACAAAGTAATTTAAATACATGCGAATAAGACTAGAATTATCTCACAAGAATAATAACACGAGGAGTAATAAGTATTAATGATAAGTGATAATTTAAAAAAAAAAAAAAAAAAAAAAATTAAAAACCTATCAAAGCCAAAAACAAAAAAAAAATTTAAATAAACAGTGACCCGTGTCATAGGACACGCCCCAAAGAGGAGGAGGTTAAGGATTAATGGTTTCTTATAAATGTCACACAGGCAGAAAAGGGGCGGAGTCGAATTGGAACATAGAAGTCGTACTCTAGAATACATTATGGGCAAAATCAAGATGGATAATGGTAGCACTAATATGATATGAAATTTAAAAGATACATACCTGAAGAGTTGAGATGAGATTGACGGGATGAGCGCAAAGGAAACAAAGAATGTCATATTTGTCCAGATCAAAGCGATAGTATCCATACACAAGGCGTGGGGCAACAAGATAGTAGGAGATTTCACGCGAAGTTGAAAAAAAAAATAATAAGAATAAATCAATAAATAAATGAATAAATTAAAAACAACATGTAAATACTTGAGAGGGCAGCCAATTGCTTAAGTGCAAGAGGCAAAAATAAGTATAAGTACAAAACAAAACAAAAAAAAAATAATAATAATAATTGAAAGGTAATTAGATAATTGCCATAGGCCTGTCTAAAAAAAAATAAATAAATAAGTAAATAAATAAGACTACGGTAACGCAAGAAGAAGGTTGCCAGTACGAGGACAGGAAAGTATGATATTGGTAACAATTACACATTAACGGCCAGCATTCAATCAAAACGCGCGACAGTAAATTAGCGGACAGCGAATAATTTCACTAGGAATAATGGTCATGGAATCACGAATGAGATTGATAAGTCATGATGATGTTCAGAGGCTAAGTAAATACCAGTGTAAACAAAAAAAATACAAAAAAAATAAAAATAAGAAGGATAATAAAATAAATTAATTGATTAGTAAATTAATTAGGTAATTAAAATAGGTACGGCATTGTAAGATGAAAAACAATAAGCATGAGATGATGGACACAGAGCAATTATAATAATAATTAATTAATTAGTTCATTGATTAATAAATTAATGAATGAATCGATTAAAAGTAAAGGATTTGCGGCTTGAGATTTAAAAATAAATAAACGATGATAGGGGTTTATTAAATAAAATTAAATACATAGAAATGAATCATTAAATAAATACAGAAACAAGTAAATAATTCATGGATGAACGTACGAAATAACTGCTAGATGGATAGAGAAGTAATTATGAGTAGTCAGGTATTCGGATAAACGCGTGCAAGTGGCCGGAAATAATGAAAATATTACCAATAATAATAATAATAAGTTAATTGAATGATTAATGAAATGAATAGTTAACAAAATCACTAAAAAAAAATAATAATAAATAAATAAATAAATAAATGTAGACTATAGAAATCATAAGTCAGACAACGTGATTTAAGAGTTCTAAGAGGGCCTATGATTAAAATCAATTAAATAAACACACACTAAAAAAAAATAAAATAAATAAATAAATAGATAAATAACGTAACGAGAATGACACAATAGATATGATAATTGTTAAAAAATAAATAATAGGAAACAAAACAAGTAAATAATTGTTGAATAAACGTAAAAAGGAACGAGACAAATAGCTTACAACTCCCAATCGCGCTGAATACATGAGATTTTCGAACCACGCGGTCGCATTACAATTATTGCCAAATTGAGAAATCTAAAAGTATCTTCAAATACGGTTACAGAGAAGATTTCGCTACGAGCTTGAACCATAGAGCAAAGCGCGCCGACTTGTTACCAAAATCACGCAATAATAGGTGAAAAAAAAAAAAACACCTGTTACCTCCGGTTATCCGTTCAGAGTTTACAGAGGTCAAAATCACAGAGGGAGGTGTCGCTGAATGATTAATGAAGGGAAGTACAATACGGTGAATGCTCATCGGCAGTGGAGGAGTTTTTAAAGGCAATCTTCGACAGAAAAAGGAATTGTAGAACGGAATATTCAGTATTACAAAGTAATATTTCTACTGTATTATTATTAAAAGGGAAATTTTGATGTTTTGTAAGTAGAATTAAGGAATTATCGGAGTTAATAAAGCATTTAAGAGAAATTTTTTTACGTCTGGATTACATGAGTATAATTTACGGAGAGCTTCGGTACATGATTGTCAAAACAAATGTGTTCCCGACAATATTAAGGATCCAGCATGATATAATACCAGTCAGAGAAACGGAGAAATATGGAAATGGACAATATCGTTAATCATTAAGCAAAGACTATTAGATATTGTATTTTGTTTATATTTTTAGCAGTATATAATTGCATATAATTATAACATATAGTACATGAAGATAAAAAAAAAATTGAAATGAACAATGTATTTGAACAGTACCCAAGGATAATAGTGTATTGTATTTTGTTTATATTTTAGCAGTAGATAATTGCATATAATTATAACATATAGTACAAAAAAAAAATTGAAATGAACAATGTATTTGAACAGTACCCAAGGATAATAACGTATTGTATTTTGTTTATATTTTTAGCATTATATAATTGCATATAATTATAACATATAGTGCATGAAGATAAAAATTGAAATGAACAGTGTATTTGAATAGTACCTAAGGATAATAATGTATCTTATTTCGTTTATATTTTTAGCAGTATATATTTGCATATAATTGTATCATATAGTACAGGATTTACAGGGAATTTGTGTTATAAGAATAGGTACTGGTATATTTTTTGTTTGTTATATACAAAAGTTTAAAGTATTTTCTGTTGCCATTCAGTCTGAGTTCGAATAAGTCACATTATTGGTAAAGGTATGAATGTAAAAGATTATGATATAGACAAACCAAAAGGCTAAACGAATGGTTATATCTGGTGCAAAGATGTCGTTGAGCATATAATGATATACATTATGTTATACAAGTGTGCAAATACTTTCATACAACGTGGACATTAATTGGATTCTATGACAACATTCAATGTTTTATACCAAAGATAAATATGTGAGGCAAAGTGTGATGAGGTATACGTGATGATGTATGACGCATTATGCAGTGAGGTAAAATACCGTTACACAGTGAGCAGACGGCACGTGGTAAGGGAAGGACAATGATAGAGGAGTGTTGCTAGAAGGATACGTGTGGTTATGTGAGGTGGTCACAATGTGAATATTAGTGGCTGAGATTGAGGATATGGTTGATTTTATTTTTTTTTGTTTTTTTTTCTGAAAGAAAGGGGTGGATGTCGCAGCGTAGGCGACAGTTTTGGAAAATTAAACAGGTGCAAAGTTGGGCACAAAGAATAGGAGGAGAAGATATATTCCAAACAGCGGATAAATGGTGTACAGATGCAGTTTACGATCTGCTTACGTCAAAAAGGGAGACGATAATTGACATGTAAAAGGGGAACGGTCGAAAAATTGATGGCAGGGAGCGGCGGCCAGCTGCAGTTAATGATGTGGACAGGCAGAAATAGGAAACGAAGGGGTCCGAAATGTGATGTTAGCGAAGGACGAGTTAAGAATTTACGAGCTTCAATGCGTTAGGAGGTCAGTAGGGGGTCCGAATAGAAGCGTGTGAATGTAGGGGCGTGAGAATTCTCCAGAAGGGTGCAACGACTGACGCCCCCTTCAATTTTGAGTGGAGGAGATAGTAATATAAAAAAAGAGTTGGAACCAATAAAGGGTATCCAGATTTACCCATTGGTCAGGAGGTGGCTACCAATGGAAAGCCTCGAATTAAGTGGGGGAGTTAAGTAAAAGATAGAGATGGAGACAAATATATCAGAGAGAAGAGAGAGAGAGATAGAGTTGAAGAGCAATGAGCAGATGAGTTTTAGAATCCGCTGAGGAGAAGTCGGAGTCAAGAAAGACGGAAAGGGCCGCAAACGAATAAAGAAGATAGAGGTGTAAGCCCTCAAGTGCCGATGAATATATGCCCGACGATTGAAGGATCAACGAGCCGAAAGCCTACCGCGCCGACCCTAACTCAATGAGCACGCCTAATGACTCCAGGAGTGAAGTCGAGCTGACTGCTAGCCGATAGCGTAGTCCTAGAAGGAGACAACTGCCCAGGAGTCCCGAACTCTCCCATGCCGCACCCCTTCGCCGAGCGAGCGCCAGCTACCAAGAGGTTGTAGAGTACCGGAGCCCCGTATGCATAGAGGATCGCCACCAGCCACCCTGGCCCCGAGTGTAAAGTCCTTGTGTCGCAGATGACCGCCGCAAGCCTCTCATCGTCCCTCACGATTCTCCGAGCTGTGCAAGTAGCAGGTACGGGATTTTGTTTATTTGATGATCTTGTGCCGATGCTCAATTAGGTTAATAGGAGGATAGTAGCCGCGCGTAATATTGCATGTTGTCATAGATATATGTTACCGAATATTTGTGGTTTTGTATATATATTATTATATGTATTGTATTAACATGTTAAATGAATAGTGATAGAAAGGCAAGAACGAGTAATATTAATGGTGTACGATAAGTGATAGGGTATATATATATATATATATGTGTTGTATTAACATGTTAAAGGATTAATGGTGAGAAGTCGATAATGAGTAATGTGAACTGTATAAACAGTGTGTTGATAGTTAATAAATTGATTTGTGATCATACACCTGAGTAATCATTAATCCATTGGGCCAAGCAATGTACTAACCACAATTAAATACTCCACAATAAGTATAATAATCACCAACTAAAAACTATTTACGGTGACAGTGACCTTGCTCACTCCCTTCGATGCCGTAAAAATAGAAAAAAAAGGAACGTATTTTTCACTAAGTGTGTTTTCTTTGTGTATGCTACCGTTTAGTGAAACTGTATGAGGGTTACAGGAGGGTGGTTCATTCCAAGACTTTTCTCCACATTTAAATATATATTTAAATATCCTTCATACCTTTATTTTTGACAATAGATCAATTTTTATAAATTATTAGAAAAAAATAATAAGTGGTTTCGGGAATGTTTTCGAATGTATTCGAATGTATTTCGAATGTATTTTTAATGTATTCACCTCTACCCCGTAAAAATACAAAAAATTGAATCAAAGTGTTAGTGAATTTTACTAAGCTTTCTTTGTGCACGCTAACCTTTAGTGAAACGTTATAACGATTAGAGAAGGTTGAGTCCTTGAAAACAATTTCTGCACATCTGAATACATTTTTTGTATCCTTTATAACAACTTTTGTGACAATAGATAAATTTAATAAATTGTCAGCTTTATACTCGTATAATGAATGTTTTCTTGATTACATTTTGAATTTTTTCTCCCTGTTTATTATGTTTTTACTCGTGTGAAAAACTTTGGATTTCCTATCTCGTGTTGATCCGGTTTCATACACATTCATCTTAAATGAATTCTGCATTAAAAATATATAATTTATGCAACAAAATTTAATCTTCGATTTTTGAAATGCATATTTTTTATTGCGAAATATTCTGAAAAGAAAACAAACAAAATTTAGTATATGTATATAAAACTTACTTAGCCTTTTGTTTTTTAGTTCATAATAATGTTGAATTATTTCTAATGCTGAACTTTAAAAGATAAGTGTAGCATTAAAAATGTAGATTTTTTACAACAGAATTGTTATGTGTGATTATGAAATGCATATTTTTTATTGCGACATTTTCTGAAAATCAAATAAACAAAATTTAGTGGAATAATATAAAATTGCATGACGTTTTATTTTTTTAGTTCATAATAATGCTGAATTATTTTTAATGCTAAATTTAAAAAGATAAATGTAGTATTAAAAATGTATTTTTTATGCAACAAATTTTAATGTGTGATTTTGAAATGCAAATTTTTTATTACCACATATTCTGAAAAGAAACAAGCAAAATTTAGTATATGTATACAAAACTTACTCGGTCTTTCATTTTTTAGTTCATAACAATGTTGAATTATTTCTAATGCTGAACTTTAAAAGATAAATGTAGCTTTGAAAAATGTAGATTTTTTGCAACAAGATTTAATGTGTGATTGGGAAATGCATATTTTTTATTTCGACATACTCTGAAAATAAAAGATACAAAATTTAGTGTATATTTCTAAACCTTACATGGCATTTTATTTTTTAGTTCATAATAATGGTGAATCATTATTAATGCTAAATTTCAAAAGATAAATGTAGCATTAAAAATGTAGATTTTATACAACAAATTTTAATGTGTGATTTTGAAATGTATATTTTTTATTAAGACATATTAAAAAAAGAAATGAAACACAATTTAGTGTATATTTATAAATCTTACATGACAGTTTATTTTTTAGTTCATAATAATGTTGAATTATCTTTAATGCTAAATTTCAAAAGATAAATGTAGCATTAAAAATGTAGATTTTATACAGCAAATTTTAATGAATGATTTTCAAATGTATATTTTTTATTGGAACATATTCTAAAAAGAAATGGAACACAATTTAGTGTATATTTATAAATCTAAATGGCATTTTATTTTTTTGTTCATAATAATGTTGAATTATATTTCAATGATCTGGATTTTAAACCATAAATATCGCATTGTAAAACGTAGATTTTAAGCAACAAAATTTAATAAATGATTTTGAAATGCATATTTTATTGCGGATAATTCTGAAATAAAAACACGATTTATCATATGTCTTAAATTTACATGACTTTTTTTTTTTTCTACGGAATCTGAAAATTTTACAGAATTGAAAGAAAACACCTTTTATTTCTTACGATTGCGAACACTACTCAGAGGTTCTTTAAAATTACATTTCGAAAACTCCTGAAAAACTTTTGTTATCCGTTTCTTTCCATAAGGGGGATCTTTCCCGCTTAGATGGAATTGTTAAATCATTTTATACGGTCTAAGATTCAAAACTTGGATTTAGCTTCATAAATATATATGTCCTGTAATTTTTTCGTAGATGTTCTCGTCTTTTGACATTCTTTTTTCATGTAATCTACTTTAAAAATTCTAATAAAAATAAAAGCAGTTTTTTTTAAGATAAATGCATTTCTCTATACAGAGACGTATTATTAAAAGTATTATATGTCGCTATATTAAGTATAATTAGTATGTAGCTTAAAAAACTAGAAACCATTATTAGGGATTGCAGACCCGGACTAAAAATTCAGCACCGGGTTTTTTTTCTCAAGATTTCTCGCAACCAGCGACCTGGTTTGAATAATACAGGAACCAAAAAAGTTTGCCCAAAATATTAATCAGAAAACTATATTTATTTATAATGTAAAGAAATTTAGTTTATTTTGTTAGTATAAAATACATTTATTTTAAATTTATTTTAATTTAAGTTAATTTCAGGAAATGGATTCTAAAATTACCGAATTCTACACTGCTGGCCACCCAAATTGCAACACCAAGAAAGACAAGAGATATCACAACAAAATTTATTTTGTAGATAGCATGTTGACCAAGTATCAAATGATTAATTTTATAGACTTCTGTGAAGTGTGGTTCCTGCCAAAATCAGTAGCCAGAGTAGCCGCCATTCTTGGAGATCACCGCTGTCACACGCCTCAGCATTGACTCAAAGAGACTTTGGATGACTCCTTGGGGTACAGAAGACCAAGCAGCTTTCAAACGTTGCCAAAGTTGATCTGCTGTGGCAGCTGGGGATGGAATCTGGGTCAATCGTAGAGCAACCATGGACGGCATGTTTTCTATCGGCGAAAGATCCGGAGAGCGAGGCGGCCAGGGAAGCAATTCAATCTGGCGATTGACGAAGAACCGTTGGACAATGCGTGCCACGTGTGGTCGCGCATTATCCTGTTGAAATATGGCTGTGGGCAAGAACTGAAGGTAAGGAAGGACAACTGGCTCCAACACTTCGGAGATGTAGCGCTGGCTGTTTAAAGTACCGGCAATGCGTACTAGAGGTGTGCGAGAGTGATATCCAATACAGCCCCATACCATAATACCCGGTGCACAACGCAGCTGTTCAGCATTCGCTCTTCACGGTGTCTCCAGACTCGAATGCGACCATCGTGGTGTTGCAGGCAGAAGCGTGACTCGCCAGTAAAGACAATTTCATTCCATTCTGCCATCCACATCCTTCTGTCATCGCACCATTGACGGCGGAGACGTCTGTGGTTCTGCGTCAAGGGTAGACAAAGCAATGGACATCTTGCGGACAGACCACTCTGCTGTAAACGACGTCGAATGGTACGCGCAGACACTGGATGATGCGTTACAGACTGCATGTGCTGTGCTATGGTTCGTGATGTGACTGAGCGATCCGTCACTACCATGCGCACTATTTGCCTGTCATCACGTGAAGTGGTACGCTGAGGTGGATGCGATCGAACACGCCGGTCCGTCGTACCCTCCTGCATCCAACGATCACATATCCGCATTACAGTTGTTTGGTTTCGTCTAACACGACTACCGATTTCCCTGAAAGATAATCCACAATCTCGGTAGGCCACTATCCTTTCTCTATCGAACTCGGATACTGGATCAAAAGATGATAGCTGTTTTCGACGAGGCATAATTGATCGATTTTCGAAAAAAACACAAGAAAAACACAATTGCCGAACTTGAAATCGTTCAAATTTCCAAGCCTAAAATAGCGCTTTAAAGTGGCGCCACAGGCGCGCATGATGTGCGTCTGCGCTGAAATTCGAATCATTTTGCATATCTCACCTCCGCTAATGCATGTTGTAAATTTCATGTTATTTGCATGTTTCCTTCAGGGTGTTGCATTTACAGTGGCCAGCAGTGTAGCTCGTTTTCTTTTTCTCTGTGAAGATTTTATGTTTTCTACTTTCTATTTGCTACTAGATTATAAATTCTTCGTAGACTAGATTACATAATTTTTAATAATATAAAATAAAACACATTTTGCTGTTTATAACTGCAATAAAGAAAATTTCTAATGAAAATTTTGTATGAAATAAATCATTAGAAGGATATGAACTTCGATGGCATATCTTTTGACATCCCGTGGGGGTTGATTTCTTAGCTTGTCGAGGAGAATCTAGTAGTTCTATGGATGCCATTGATAATCCAGATCTTTACACTTCCCATTTCGTAGTAATGTTGTTTCATACCATCTAAGTATGACGTCAGTTTCAAGGAGTGAGGTCACAACATCGTTTTGATGTTTTTGGGTGGAGGGCCCGGCCCATGTACTGTAATTTTATTACTCTTCCTGGAGCACCTGATGGAGTGCATTTTTTATTATTTCGACTTCTCTATGCTTTTAAGCTGTTTGGGGAAGTTACCGAATGCTATGTTAGATTATCGTAATAGTGAATAAACTGATTTTTTATTTTAATTTAACTTTCCTTCGAGTCATCTGTGTTTTTTTTATCAAGCTATAGTCTTCACTGCATCATATATTTCAGTAGCCACTTTTTACAGATTAATCAATAGATGCGCTTAAGACAAATAGTTTCAAAGATCTAGATAGTGACAAACTGCGTAAAAGTGTTCATCTCCATAAAAATGTTGTTTTTCAAACCTCAGGTTTACTTTTTCAAATATACCGTTCTGCAAACTCCGGAAACAGGTTCTCTGTTCCAATATTTTCCCCCTGGTACCCAGTTCTCGGTACACAGTTCTGCAATTCCTACCCGTTACACATGAGACTTCTTTGATTGTTGTGTACCATTTAAAAATTCCATCATCTCCTCCAACAAAGCTTATTTTATCTGTAAACTGCATAAATGAGTTTAATAGAAAGAAAGTAGAAGACAGATGCTTCTTACAGAACTCCATACCTGTAAAGCAGGTTGATGGTCAAACATTTGCTCGGTTGTCCATCAGTTTACTATTTTCACTTCTTATTCCCACAATTGTAGATTTTTTTCTCATTTTCAGGACGGACTTTTCACAGTTTAAAACCTCTTTTCAAAAAGTTTTTTTCCGCACGAAATTAACTGACTTTGCTTCCTACAGCAACATACGAAGTCCAGTCTAATAAAATGGAAATTACGTAATTACGTAACTAACTGCATGTCCAATGAATTTGTCGTAATACAAGTATCTTCTTCAATTTCGTTTCCTATGATATGAATGCTAAAGAAAGAAAGGAAAACATTCCATGTGCATCATTGAGAAACTGATAGATAATACATGGAGTCCAAAATCGAAAAATTGTTGCTATTTTGCTATGTGAATGAAATGGTGTTTAAAAAATTAATAAATGGACCGAAAGAATATAGATTTCAATTAAAAAAAACCAGGATATTGACCTGGTTGTAGGGTTTAATATGTCGGAATAATAAATGATTACCATTTGTATATTCTCGAAATTTATATCCCCCGCCGTTTTAGACTTAAATAAAAAGCGCATTATTCAGTATTTCCAGAATAATTTCAAAACATTAAATTTAAGTTTAGAAAATATATTGTTTAGATACAAGCACAAAAAATTAAAATATGTTGGGATGTCAATGGACATAACATCTTGTGTAAAATTAAAAATACAGGAACTTTTGTCTTTCTACATTCGCCCATTATACACCACGAAATTGCCAATGGCTTGTAATGGGAGCACCATATCAGTGGACCAATATTGTCCCGCGAATTTAGCCCGGGCATCTGAAGGGGCGACAACTGTGGGGCTAGTACTCTCCTCTCCAGACTACAAACCCCATGGAGGGACTTTCCAACTTAGAAACTTAATGAGCCCATACCCACCCAAATCAATGAAAGCATTTATTTGGCGCTTGTCGGGGATTGAACCGGGCACCTGAAGTAACGAATTCCCAACCCGCTAACCACTAGATTATCCCTAAATCCGTGGCAAGTGATCTTAATCCGAGAATCATTGTATTCGGTTTCGAATAAAAATTTTAAAACTGTTTATTATTACATTATACCTGAGGAAACCAGTTTTGTCAAAATGGAATTGAAATATAGTAGAATATAGTAATATGAATTAATTCAGACCCAATCCAAAATAGGTCTACGTAAGATCAGTTAAGGAGAATTCTCCGTTACAATAAGGAAAAAATTTCTGATTGAATGCTATATCTATGATTCCCGGTATAAAGGGCTTAAATCAAAAACAATGATTTTTAGATATTTGTTAGTTTTGATAAAAAAACAATATTTTGACTGGAATGAAAATTTGATTATGAAACAAGAAATGAAATATTGTGTACAAAATTTATAGACCCAAGCCTTTTATACCAGTCAAAATATTTTTTTTTTTATCAATACTAACAAGTATCTAAAAATCACTGTTTTTGACTTTAGCCCTTCATACTTCATAGATATATTACTCATGTTCAAGCTGTCAAAACACACGGTATGAAACGTATTGCTTTTATATGACAGATTTCATAAAAGGGATAACGGTACTTTGGGATTATCCCGCCGACCATTTTCGCCAAACCCGATATTATCGCCAAACGGTAGCTTTTGCGTTAATAACCGCAAATTTTATCACATTTACTCTGTAATCCTTGACTACGCGAGTAAGGACCTGTTCACATAGAAGTCCGGTTGCGGAGCGTTAAAGGAAAGATGACGTTGAGACGAAAATAAACCAATCATAGGCGTTAAAAATTTCGCTGCTAATCGTTTGGAGGTTTGTCATTGATTAAATATATTTCAATACTTTAACTCTCCGCTACCGGACTCCTATGTGAACAGGCCCTTAGTGTTCTTTAGCGTGTTGAAATATACTGTTTTTTCTACTTCGCTGCAAAATTATTCGAATTTGGAATTTGCCTAGCACCGAAGAGAGTGCAGTGGCACATTTCCAAGAGTATGGAATCATTTCTTCTAAGAAAATGTGCGTGAATGGCCACGATATGGCGTTGTATATCAAAACTGATAAGCAATGGCGATGCAATGTAAAGGGGTGCAATAAACGAGTAGCTATTCGAAAAGGCACGTGGTTGAAGGGCTCAAAACTCCCGTTTGTGACTGCCCTACGGTTTATTTACTGCTGGTCGCATGAATTAGCATCAACTGAATGGGGAGAAAGCAGCTGGATTTGACAAGAAAGACAATTGTTGATTGGAACAATTATATCAGGGAATGTGTGCACTCATAGCCTTCTACAACGTGATTCGAAACAAATAGGAGGTCCGAACAAATTTGTTGAGATAGATGACAGCCTTTTTACAAAGTGCAAAAACCAAGTCGGTCGTATTCTTCCAGAACAATGGATATTTGGGGGACTGTGCAGAGAGACCAACTAGTGTTTCATCGTAAAGGTTCCCAATCGAAATGCAGCAAATCTCATGGCTCAAATTAGGAACAACATTGCAGAAGGAACTACAATTTTCTCAGACTCGTGGAAAAGTTACAAAACTGATGAATTGGAAGCAGCGGGATTCCAACACTTTAAAGTGAATCACCGATATAACTTTGTGAATCCTGAAACTGATGCACATACACAAATTATAGAACGATTGTGGGGTTTGGCAAAATGGCGAAACAAGAAACACCGCGGAACTACGTTCCTACGCGGAACTTGGATTCGTATGTAAACGAATTTATGTGGTGGCGACTGCACAAGGATAATGACTTGTTCATTTGCGCTTTAAAAGCTATCAAGGATTTTTGGCCGCCGAAATGATTGATAATAATATATATGGTTAGATTCAAGAATAATTCAATGTGCAATTATAAAAAAACATAGAAGTTTTTACTTTATTTTGATTTTTTTAATAATGTGTTTTAATAATATTTTTGTATTAATAATAAATTTAATGTGTTTAGAATGTTTATTTTGAAAATTGCTTTTCATTATGACGGCGCCAAAGGATTTGCGCATTTTCGCGAGCGTTGACAGGTCGACGGAATAATCCTAAAGTACCGGGATAACTTATATTTATTTTTTTAACTTATTAAGCACTTTAGTTATCACTACATATTTCTTATAACGGGAATTGAATATTAAAAATAAATTCCAGTATTTTGAAAATTTATATGACATAATTAAATTTAAATTAAATTCATGTTTGAAATACATCTCTATTTTCTTAGTATATTATGATATCTTCAGAATTAAATATTCTCCAAAAATTTTTGAAGCTTTGAGATAGTGCAAACTACCTTTACAGAGTAGAATTTATTCCCCAGTATCTTAATTGACAAAATTTTTCGACTTATTGGATATTTTAAAATTTTATTCCGGACCAATAAAGCTGAAATTAATGGGTCCTTATTTACACAGCGAGTATCTGGAATTGGGACAAGTTCCTTGACAAATTCAGCTGTTTAATCGAAGCAATGTTTAATATATCATCCTATTTGATATTATTAAGTTCTTCAAATGTATTCAATCCTGGATTTCAAAAAATTATCCATTACATTCGGATAATTAATTGAGATGTTAATTATCTCTAAATTATATAACATAAAGTGGATTTTGGCCAGGATGTGTGTGTCTGAATATTTTAATTCAGGTATTTTAAACCACAATACCCGCGGGTAATTAATAGTCGCTTATCTTATCAGAGGATAATTAAATTTAAATTTAATGTAGTGAAAGGTTATAAGCAATGACAGTAATAAAGCTTCATCATTATATTTAAAATTAAGCTGTTTTCTAACGATTATGTCATTGTGATTCAGTTTGAAGCCTGCAGTAGGAAAATGCCTTTATGCCAATTATACTTATTTTTATATCCTGATTAATTTTATGTATTTCTAATTTGGATATAGCTGACTGAAATGTTTACTTGTGCCAGATTAATCAGATGCGAAATCACTCCTCTGTTGAGTTTCAGTTCTTGCTCTCAGTATGCAGTTTTTTTCCCATAGTTAGGGTAACTTTGATTGGTGATTAGGGTGAGTTATAACGTTGATTGATTCTCCATTTAACGGACAGAAAGGCTTTGATAATTACACTTAAATAAGTAAAACACTTATTATAATAAGACATATTTTTCTTTCATCATATTGATTCATGTGATTTTAGTTTTCTACATAAATTTTGAAAAATCTCCTAAATAAAGAATACTATTTTGTTTTAAAAGAAAAGTTATTTAATACCTTCGAGTCCTGGCGATGGTGGACTGATATGAGTTATAACTTTGATTTTTTATCAAATTATAAAATTTTAAAAGAAGTTTTCAGTTAGTCTCGTCTAACGAAACTACCGCGAGTTATTAACGTAGAATTACTTATCGTTGCTCATCTCTTTTTTTTTTTTTGCAATAAAATTACTACATACGAAGAGAAGGATGGGTAATAGACCTATGCAGAATTGGTCCATAGTAAAAAAAATAAGTTTCATATATCTACTTTGCCACTCTTGATTTATATCTCGCGGCGACGGTCATAAATTTTGCCTTATAAATTTAGCGTCATAAATTTTGCTTTCCGTAGGACCGTTATGGAGGAACGTAATCCTACATTAAAAGAAATGCTTTGTTTTTCGCAATTGGACATTTAAAAAGACTGTAAATCTCATTTAAAGGTGCACTCTTTTTTTTGTTTTTAAGGGAAAACAAAATTAAATGTCATCATTTTATAACTACTGTTAGTGTAATGAAAGTTATTGTGGGGTCAGTTATTTTACTAATATAATTTTATATCTTAGTGGACGTATCAGAATCAATTAACAAAAAAATTTAATGTTCTTGTTTAAATGCAACTAATCAATCTTCTTACTTATTTTATTAAAGGTAATACTGGAATGGCCTACCTTTAACATCATCTGAATAATACTTGAAAAATAAGTCAACAATAAAAAATTAAGTTCCATGAATGCATCCTTAAAATACAATTTAGAATTGACTTAAGTTTAACACATAACTGTTGAATTCATGACAAAGTGAAAAATCCTTCGGAATTAGGTTCAATAAAATGAATAATGACTTCAAAATGTCAACAGGTTGAACAATAATCTGCACAGAATCTTTAACAAAAAAAGAATGAAAGGAATCGCCTCCAACATGGTGGTTTTGAATTCTTACATGACACTGCTTAGAATAGAATATGCACCACAAGAGATTAAACATTTCTTAGCCATTTTCTTCTCAGAATCGAATGTGAAACAACAGAATAAAAAATAAAATTTTTTTTAAAAAATTTAACTTAAAGTAAAAAAAGTTACATAGTGATGCCATCTATTGACAAGAAATACAATTATAATACAAATTACGAACAATATGATGAATAAAATGAGACAATTATTATAATGAATTATCTAAAAATAAAAATAAAAATAGTAAGTCTTTTATGAGGACTAAACAGTTATCAACTTGAATTTTCATCTCTTAAACTCGGCAAGGAACAATGATCTTGAAATGACTTGATATCGGTATATAAATTATAATTATTCAACGTCTAAAAATTATGATAATTATGATAATGATTTTATAAGAAGTGAATTTAGGAAATTCAACAGTCCGACTTTTAGCCGGAATGCTTCAGTTGGTAGGAAACCGGCTTGTAGGTTTTTAGACTCCGCTGTAATTCTTCTTCCTGTCGGGTTGTTGTTATAGGGGTGCCTAATTTTTTGAAAGGAAAATAATTACCGTAAATAAGATAGTATTCTAAATATATTCAATGATATCGGGAGGTGAAACTAGAAATAAATGAGAAACAATTGCACTGGTCAAATTATTGTAAATTAAATCTTAAGAAAATGAATATGAGAGAAACAGAATTAAAAAAAATATATACAAATTCCTCTTGATGCCGGGATTGTTGAGATGGTATAACGAAGGCCTCTATATCAGTCATTACAACTATTTTATAAATTTTTACCGATAATTGCCGTAACTTCCAATTTAAATTTGTTCGCTTTCTCCATTGGTAACTTTGTGTTTATAATTTATGAATTTGCTGTGAAAGGTTAAATTATATATTTTTTAGATAATTTCAAATTTAACTTCATTCACTTTTATTGTCTGTAAATATTTAATTTTACCTTACGCAACTAAATAAACAGAAGATATTGTTATCTTCAGAAGGGATGACAATGATATGTTAAAATTCAATATTTAACGTTGTATTTAACATGTGCTTCAATATTTATCGCTGAAATCCTTTATCGTCATTCAATTATCCTCTTTGTTATGCTAAGTTACTGCTTTCTGAATAGACTTGCATCAGAATTTTTAGAAATCTCTTAAAACGAAAGGCCGTAAGAGAATGAAATTAATTTTTTTAAAAATGAAATTGAAATATGAATATTTGAAATTAAATTTAAAAAAACAAAAAAATATTAAATTTTGCTGTGGAATTGGGCTGACAGATCGATTTTCCTTTCATTTGCGGAGTTGAATCAGTATTCTAACCGTCTGACTCATCACCATTTTTGATTCACTCAACAAACTTAATTACTGATTAATAAAAATATTTAGGAGTGGAATTGGACTTAGCTTTCTGTACCCTGCAGTAGCCCTTAATTTTTCAAAAATGCTTGGTTTGATAACTCATTTTAGCCCATTTTGGACTTGACATCCGAAATTTTCACTGATGAATAAAAATATTTAGAAGTGGAATTTGACTTAGCTTTCTGTACCCAGCATTAGCCCTTGATTTTTCAAACATGCCTGGTTTGATAATTCATTTTAGGCCATTTTGGACTTAACACCCTTTTCACAACAAACACAGATATTTAACGTGTCCAAACTCTGCGCACACACGTGAGCGTTCAGCAGAGCTGTTGGAAAATCGAACCGAGCTCCTCAGTGCCGAACCCCGACGCGATAAAAACTAGGTTGCTCCACTCACTATACTATAATAGAAAAATAATAAAAAAGAGTGGGAACAATTATTACAATCTACGAAAATTAAAATTTTATTAATTTGATATTTATTATCACTCACTAGGAAATTATATGTATCTATGGATTCTTGTAATATGTTTAAGAGTGCAATTTAAGTTATTTATTGAAAATATCAGAGTTCATTAAACTTTGCCGGAATCCAAAGAGATTACAGCTGGGATTAATAGCTAACATTTCATTACAGATCATAAATAACCGTCTCAGATCTCAACGAGTTGTGTGAATGGGTCCATGAAATTAAATTCACACTTCATAAAGGCAAAAGCTTCCGATCTAAGGGCGGAATTCCGTCGCCAGGAAAGCACTGATATAGAGCTTGGAATTAATATAAACTAAAATAACTGTACGGATGAACAAAGTTAGGGACATGGCGTAGGAAGTATTCTAATTTAAATTACTTAAGACATAAAACGTAAAATAAGGGAAATGTTTATAGACCTATAATAATAAATTTGTTTCAGATAAATTGACATAACTTCTCAGGAAAAGTTTTAAGGGAAAATGTTCGGAAATCCGTTTGAAATTCCTCTAAGATTTTTAAAGTCTTGTACAGGATGTACATTTGTATAAAGAAAATATCTAATGCTTTTAAAAAATTGTCCTCTGAGAAAACTTTTAACTATTTTTATAATATGTATGAAATAAAAAATTAAAGGAAGCATTTTATATATATCTAACATGCCAACCCAGTCCCATGTGAACGGAGACCGGAGTCGACAAGTCACAGTTCAAAACTTGTAGTCGCAGCCAAAAATACGAATCTCTTCATTTAAACCATTCGTTCTATTTAACCATTTTTTAACATCTGTGACTGCGGTTTACTAGGCAACAGAACCACTCCAAAATCTTCTCCTGAAGGAATGCTGGAGCTTTTATAAACTTCACAAGCGTCTTGCCATGTGACCAAAATATCTGTAGCCATTGGCTGAACCCATGACTGTGATGTCAGAGGTCATGTGATATGTTATGTAAAGATGCACTAAAAATTAGAATTTTCGAGGGGCTGCTACACAGCTGACTTTGTTCTTTAAATCGGAAACCAAATTTACCTTCGACCAAGGAAATTTAGATGAATTTAAAATCTTGAAAGGGATTTAGGGGTCTGTTATGTTATAGAATATCCCCCGTCCGAGAAGAGGCTGACCAACAATGCATTGGATCCTGCATTGGAGGGCAGACTCAACCAGCTGAGTGAGGAAAATGGGCGTAACAAGAATTTGGAAAAACCTGTGTTAAAAAAATTGTAAGTGAAATTTCAAAATTTCAAAATCACGTGACAAGACCTATGTCCATCAAATAACAAATTTCATGAAAAACATAAATAAAATCTATTTCTTGAAAAAAAATAACTAAATTTAAATTTAAAAATCTACATAATCATCAAACTGAAAAGAATGCTGAATAGGGCGGCCTACACCAATCAACACAAATCTCAGAAGAAAATCACTTAAATTTACCTAAAAAATCATAAAATTATAATTCAAATGTAAATGAAAAACAACAAAAATATATATCATATTTTTCCAAAATAGCATCATAATTATACAATTGTAATTGCGAGAACCAAAGAAAAAAACACAGAAAATTAGAGTAAAAAGAGAGTTTAAACAAGACAGTTTTTAAAAATATATTAGGACAACACGCATTGTTAAATCAACTTAAATGTGAAGTCATGTGATGTTAGGCATCTGAAGAGAAAAATTTTTAAAAAAGAAGATGGATCTCTCATTTTCTAAAGAAATTCGCATCATAAAGACATCATAACTTTGCATTTCTTAATCAATAGAATCAAAAATACACATTATATGAAATTATTAAACACACAATAATAAAATACCTTGATTTCTAAAAGTATGGAATCAAAATTAGCACCACAAATCTATTATAATTAAATGTCAAATTTATCCATTAATTTTAGTAATTTAATTTTAATGTTCAAGTTTCAATTTACGACACAAGGTACTATCCACAAAAATACCATTCTATAACTCTAAACTATTTTTACTCTTCTTATATAACATTTTGGTATGAATCATTACTTTATAGTTCCTACATTTTCATTATTTATCTTCAATATCTCAAAAACATATCTGTCATTATAATATTCTCCTTTCTATTTATTTATTCTTTATTATTTCGATTTCGAGAATTCTTTGGGGCGGATAAACCCTTTATGACATACAGCGGTTTATGAGCCAACTGTGGTCTTTAAGCATCCTAAGTCTTTTTTTAAGGACGCTCCGTTTATATGAAAACTGCAATTACGCCTTGAATTTCGACCAAACCTCACAAAATCTCGTTTACTTGAATTCTCAACTAGGTTTCATAAACATATACTCACGAGGGCTCAAAATCAAATGTAATATGTCAATAATAAACAAAATACCTAAATTATAAAAATTCTCATGATGTCTGAAATATTTGCAAAGTTATTCATGCGGATAGTTTCGAAATTAAAATCACAAGACTCACATCATAAGCGAAAATTTAGAAAACGTAACATGAAAACCACAAGAACTCTAGGTTAAATGAATAAAAACAACTTTAGCTTCTTCGTGATCCATGTTTACCAAACTAATGCTGATCAAGTAATTTATGGCTTGGAATTCAAAATGTCTACAGTTGTTTACAATAGGTACGATAAAAAACTGTTTTGTAACAAAATTACATAGTATTATTTACAAGACATTAAAACACATAAAAATAACTTTTCATATCATTTCTTAACAAAGAATTGGTAAGTCTAGCAAAGCTTTCTTAAACTCAACAAAAAGCATTTTATGACCAAATTTGGTTGTACAATCTATGCAGGAACTGTACACTGAATCAAACGAAAAGCGAATATTTGGTGTACTTGTAGTTACGTTGTTGCCATTATAGTTAAAAATTATTATCCAATGTGAATAATTAAAAATAATGTCTACAAATCTGATCCGGAATTATCCCGAGATCCAGGTCAACGAGGGTCGGATAAACAACGCTTTAGTCTATTCAGAAGTTCTCTGGATTAAAAAATTTTTATGCGCAACCACATAAAAATCCTGCTGGCAATTTTTGACTGCTTTCTCTTACAACGCGCTGGTGCCTGCAGTGACAATTTTTTCTAGGAATTATTATTTTTATTTTACGTCACTCATGAATTATTCTATATGTTTCCGGGATTTCTGTTTGCAGCGGACCTTATCCGAGGGTTTTTATCTATAGAGGTTGGTTCAAGAAAATGAGAAACGTAGAAGAGTTATATTTGATTGTTTCATAAAAGTGTCGGGAAATAATTAAATGATACACATATAAGAAAAAAATTACTGCATAAAATTTTACAATAACGCAAACATTTTTTTAAGAATCTTTAAAATTTAAAGTTTAAAAGTTTTAAGTTAAAATCTAAAATTTTGAAAGCATTTGCAGACAAGATTTGATGCTACTCATCTGGACTCGTGCTCTGTACGTGTGTTCTTAAACTGTAAAGTTCAGACGTACTGGAAGGCAAGAGAACTAATAGCGTCATAGCCAATCTTCTGGGCATTTGTAATAAATAAAAAAAGTTTAAAAAAAAGGGAAAAATTGATTTCCACCATGACTGAGGTTGCATGCCCAAAGATATACATTTTAGAGCTTGTGAATATCAAAATATTATTTTCCATTGAAAATTTTGTTAAAAAGTCCCATATCAGGGGATTGTATTTTATGCTTATCCAATATTTTATTTATCTGTTCATAAGAATAGTACTGGATAGTTATTTGTGAAATTCAAGGTCCGAAATTGATTTTTAGGTATATTTATTTATGAAGTCTAAAGGTTGAGAAATTGGTTGTCAAATTTTCTTTAAAGAGGGAAAAACTAATTTTACAAGAGTGTTTTAAGAATTCATTATACGTACCCGCAAGGATCTGGAAATTGAAAGAAAAATAATAACATTTTCTCCAAAAAATAATTGCCATTTTATAATTTATGCATTATTTCATAATATAAGTTTTAAAACTCCGCATTACCTTTTACTTTCTATCGAATAATGTAATTTCGAATTTCACCCATAAAATTTTCCTGCTGCTTGTGTTAGCTACGTAAATGAATTAAATGATTCAGTTGAAAATATTAAACAAATTCTTCGCTTCAAAACTCTATATTTATATGTGTTTAATCATTAAATTACTCGTAAAATGTAATTAACTAACTAATAAGCTTATTGTGTGCAATTTTTAAGTTTATTTAAATAAAGCGCTAATAGTTAGCGAAAAAAATGCTATTAAATTGCTCCATTTAATTATGATAAGGAAGTCCATTGTACAGCTTAATTCCTTTGGATTTTTTTCAGCGTTTTAGAAAGTTCATTGCTTAAAATAAAAAAAAGTAATATTTAAGCATATTAGCTATTCATAATTGAAATATAATATGGTAGGATTGCAAGTTTACAAAATTAGGAATCTTACTTTTATAATTCTAGATGGGAAATTTTATTTAAAATAATACTGATAAATTTGGCATATATATATGATGTTTTTGTGAAAGTATTTTATTTGTTCAAATAATTCTTACAAATGTTAATAGATTTTATTAATTTTTTTTTATTTATATCTATTTATTCAGTATAAAATGATCCGTTAATTAAAGTTTATTTTAATTAGCAAAACTGTTAATTATGTTATTTTCCAGAGTACAAATTTTTGCTTTTCTATTTTAGTGTACTAAATGACAATTTATTTAAATTTGTTTGCCAAAATTATCATTAAAACTTTCAGGTAATCTCTACGATGTATTTTTTAATCATAGATGAATTAATTCATAAGTTGAAGTTTTCATCATTAAGCTATAATAGTAGCATAAAATCACGTACGGAACTCTTTATAGGAGGTTTATAACTTTATTTTTAATCATGTGTAAACTATTCCTTACTGTAAACTTCTTTCGATAGTGTTTGTATTAACATGTTTTAACACAAATGATGAACTAAAGATGTGAAAGTTGGATCAGTAACGATTATTGTAGTGTTAAATTCGCCCTTAAAGGCAGAAGTTATTTTGCAATTTTTTTTTTTTATTTTGATTTTTATCATCTTTCTTTATTTATAGGAGACAAATTTTAAACGCACAATTATTCTGTTAAGATCGGATGAGTAAGAAATTATCTTAAGTAATTCCTTAGTAAATAGTGTAGCTAAAGTATCAAATATGTTTTTAAAGGATTAATAAAGGTACGATGAGATATTTCAAGGCGTTTTTGTAAAATAATTCCCTGGTGAGATATTATATCAAATGAAAGTTTTAAATCCAACCCATATCTACTATATTTATGTGTCTAAAAATGAATCATGCAAAATATGGAAAATAGATTAAAAAAATCAATTGCTTTCGTAGTTAAACTTACATTAAAAAAATGTAAGTACAGCATGTGATATTGATAACACCGTTAGGTTTTTGGATTCATCTGTCTATTAAAGTAAAAAGGTATGAAAAAAATGGTAATTTCTTTATATCGAAACTTTTTATTATTACATACCTATTTTCATTCATAAATCATTACTATTGTTTCAAAATTAGATACAATAGTAATGAATATTCTGAGTAGTGTTTTTGATATTTCAAAAAATTAAAATTCCCAATTCAGAATTCACTAAATGTGATAATTTCTCAATTTTTTATTTATGCAATTTCTTATGCAATATTCATTTAAATTGAATATAATCTCAAACTTTTTTTCTCAACCTTAGATTAAAATGAAATTAAACTACATTTAATTTAGTATAGATCTGTAAATAATATAGCTTATTTTTTTTATGAAACCGAGACATCAAGGAACTAGCAGTTTTCTGTAGCATAGGATAATTTTTAATGAAAATCATTTACGATAAAATGAATTCCATTAATGCTGCTCATTAATTCAAGATATTTTTTGGGCAACGTTTTGATGTAAATACATCAATACATTTCTTAAAATTTTTACTAGAGGATAACTCATGTATTGTAATCTTATTTAGAATATTGTTCATAAAATTTAGTAATTCTTCCATGTAGCATTGTTCTAGTTGCAACCAATGTATTATTATAACACAAGTAAGAGCAGATTTTTTAATGTGGATGCTTAACTAAGGCGAGTACTTAAATACAACGAGTGCAGCATAACAAAAAGCTTTGCGGAATTTAAACAAGAAACGTGTAACATGTAAGAATAATTCATGAAAGTTACCATCATCATATACACTATCTAATTTAGTCGAGGCAACATCGCTCCTTGTTTCCAGAATGAAGAAAGTTTAGAACTATGAAGATATTTATCTTGTCCTTGATGAATTACATATGTGAACTTCCTCAACTACACTAATTTTTTTTATCTTTTACATCATTGCCGTGATGGTGTCCCTTGTTATGGGGTACAGAGAAGTCGTGCCTTTCGTTAATAAATGTGCCCTATGCTTAAAGAAGATAAATGACTGTTATCATAAAAGAAGACTAAAAGATTATCATAATTCTTTTGAAGTTTTTATCGTCTTCCTTTCTTGAATTCGTTGTTCATTACAGACATTAAGATAATAAAAACTTGGTAATTCTTAATAACATGCCGTTCGAGCAATGATTTACAGCTTTAGTTATAGTAGCTTTCGCTTGATAACAGTTATAAAAGGAAAGATAATATTATTATTTAGTATATTGTACGCATTTTATCCCTTGAAAGCTCCCTTAACAAAGTATTAAATCGATAATTGAACGAGAATAATATTTTTCCATAGAATTTGGTTTAAAATTCAATTGCATTTAGTACTATTATGATATTCAAATTTCAAAAGATACTAATCTAATTTTCTAGAAGACGACCTTTAAAACATATTTTTTTTTTGAAAATAAGATACAACAAACAACTACAATGCAAACATGTAATTTTGAAATTCAGAGGAATTTCTAAAAGAATCCGCCCACATATTGATTTCCCCATCTTTTTTGATATTCCCGTTAAATTAGTTTAACAAGATTATGATCAAAAGAAGTATGACAAAAAATTGTTATAATTTTTTTATCAATAACCACCATTAGACTAAAATGTCATCGGTGATGACGTAGAGTAAAGGAAGCTCACGCACAACGTACGATATCAATTAATTTCACACAGATTTTACATCAGTAGCATGTCTATTTAAGCAGAATTTTCTATTCTGGGTCAAAACATGTTTTTAAGATCCTTTTTGAGAAGATAAATATACCATTATTTTATATACCTAAGACAAAGAGGAGATCACTAAGATCACTGTTCTAACTATTCTATCACATTTTTGGTTTGAAACTATTAATTTTACATTTTAAATGTATACAACTATTGAGTATAACAAATGCAACGAATTTTAAACAAATCTGAAGCTTCACTAGCAATGTCTGAAAATTTTTTAGTTGTTGAAAAATTCCAATATATTTCCCTGTAAGTTTTTAATTCACTTGGGAAATACTTTATGCGTATAGTTGGAGAAAACCCTTGAGGTCATTCCTTCGAAAACATAAAAAAGAAAATACATTACTTACTCTAAATACAATACAACACATTAAAAGTTATTTTTCTTTACAATTCCAATTGCACTTGCTATAAGTTTGCTAGATATATACACCGCATCATATATTTGAGACGTATCTATTTTTTTCTTTGTTTTTTGTTAAGCTATTTTGTTAATAAATTTTATTTAAAACGGGGAGTATATTTTTCTATTACGAATACTACGTATATTACAATAAATTAGGTACAATTTTTTCTCCGAGGGATATATTTCATTATACACGTAAACGTGCATGAACAGCCAATTCTTTGTCTCTATTTGCAATCTTTCTTTTCATATAATCCTCTCATAAAAAATTATAACCTTTTTAATAATCAATATAATGTAATTTTAGCGTTTGACATATGACTAAAAAACTTTCTTCAAAGGTTTAGCTAACTTAAAATTCTTCAATCAAAAGGATAATTCTAATGATAAATTTTAATTCATTTAAATTTAACCTTGCATCAAATAAAATTCAGCAATTTAGGATAATAAAATCTAAAAATGTCTTTTTTAATTCCAATTTAAGTTCATATTTGTGCAGGAATATTAAAAGCCTATCTCTTTTTGGGAACATTTCAAATATTTACTTGAGAATTCCAAAGAAATTCCAATCTGATGTTTCATAATTTATAACTAAAGCTTTTTGTGAAAGCACCCTTTATTACCTTATTTCAGCTTATACAAAAAAGATTACTCCATTAAATATTTTGGAGACGCTGTTTATTTGCTCATAAATTGATCTAAAGTTAATATTCTTATTTTTTTAAATATCTGAAAGAGAATCAAATTATTGAAATGCTTTTGCATCGATGCTTTTATTTGTAATGGGATTTATTTGTCAAAATATTATCTTAAGAGACACATTATCGTATAATGTCTTCCTTCCAATATTATGAAATTGAAATTAGATGACACAATATTTTTTGCATGCATCTTTTTTAAAGTGTAAAATTTATAAAAGCTAATGTATCGTTAGTTTTTGATTCAATATTTATTACTAATTTAGTTTCTTTAAGAAAGCAAAATTGATGAAAAATGAAATAGTATAAAATTTCCGGATTAGACAGTTAGAACGCATTAACAACAAAAGCTGGAAGGATATTTTGCTAAATATACCAAACTCGCCAAGACGACATGCTGCTATAGTCTTTAAGTTTCGCTAACCACCTCTTCCGAATCAATTTTTCCTAGCCCACAATGTATTTTATGCAAGTTTTGGCTGTGTTATGGGCAGTTTTATGCAAGTCTTGATCTACACATCGAGGAAAGTCTAGCAATGTCAGAAAATAGCTGATAGATACTGGCAAGGGGCCCAGGGTTGCCCGATTTGGTCGGCAAATCTGTACTGTCCGTCCGGCGCCCAGGCCTATAACAATGGACTGCTCCGATCTTGGGAAATCAACACTCGACTGCGTATACAGGTTTTGCTACGTAGCGTCCGGTCGTCAGTCTGTCAGGGCGTATAGGCAAGAGCCATGATTACCGTAATCTTTTCGAATTACCCCACTGATAGATACTGGAAAGCTAGGCTTCGCCTCTGGGCCATTCAGACTAGATGAAACTTTTATGTGGTAAATTTAAATTTTTTATCCTTAGTATCTTGGACTGACAGTTTTGGAAGGTATATTTTTTTATTTTAACGTATTTTATTCTATTATGCTGCGTGTGCTGTGTGTTGACACATAGTGGCGTATGATCTTATAACAAGTGGGTTTTCTAGACACAATAAAAATATTTAATTTAGTGTTTTTAAATTGAAATTTAATTTAAATGATATAGAAAGTGCATTTTTGAAGTATTTATGTTACAAGCTTTTTTATAGATATATTTGAAAGCATATAATGGCGAAATAAATGACCAGCTTGTTGATGGAGAACTCTCTCCTTCGACGAGGACTGCCGTATTAGGAATAGAGTACACGGTGGGCGAATCAAGACACTATTTTTAGTCCCAAAATTATTTATTATACATATATTTCTACTGAGACACACCACATATTATAATACATTGCTCATATAATACAAATTCACATAGATTGAAAAAAAATCACGTGTAAGCCACTTCCCATGTGGCGAAATCAGTTACACAAGTTCCTTTTACCTTGAAAGCAGGCGAGAGAATGTCTACTCGAACCAGTCTTTTTGCTCCCCACCAAGCGGGTTCATCCCACCCCTCGCTCGATCACTCCCAAACATGGCAGTTCCGGTCACGTAGTCATTATGGGAGAAATAGTAGAGGGGAAGAATTGGAGTCTATTCCTGACTCATCCTATGCCAATTAAAGTTGAGGTTTTAACAAGAAACACGTATTGTTTGTATATCTCGATAAATAAATATGTCCTTATTGGTTTCATTAGCCATTTGGCCATCAACGCGTGGTTTCAATCAGAATAAAATGCCCTATCCAATGACATAAAATTCTAAAAATCAATTTATGGATCATTTTAATAGGTCTACTGTCCCCTTTATAAAATTATTTTATAATAATTATGCTTAAAACTGGAAGAATAGGAATCAAAACATTGCACCTACCTGCATTTCTATTGAATAGCCGCCGTGTACGGACCGTAAATGCGGTCGCAGTTCCTCACATAAATCTTTCACAGCCATCCGTGACAACCGAAAACGTTTAATAAACTTATTTCCATTCATTTGAAATGGATCTTCTCGATCGCGTAATCTCCATTCATTTTTTAATGATAAATGAATTCGCTGCCTTCGAAGTTTACAGATTGCTATAAAGTCCGCCATTGCTGTTTATCCTTCGCTTGCCAGAGCTATGTAGCGTCCGCAAGGAATGACCTTATGTTGCGAGAGAAATCTTTCTGCACGTTTATCGTGAATGGCAAATTGCCTTCGCACCGCAAACCTGCGGAAGAAAACGGGATTGCGAGAAAAAAGTGTTTGTCGTGAATCAGGCCCTTAGATATAATTTATTTCAGACAAGTAATAAAATTTGAACTTATCAGAAAAACAATACTCTCGCAAACTGAGAGATGAATTAAAGTTTTAATCCCAAACCCCACTTTCTGAAGGTCCAAAAATAAAGAAAAATATGATAAAGACACTAAGGTATCCAAGCAAAAATATCTGGAGACTAAAATAATTCTCCTTTCAGGAAAGGAGATAATAAATATTTTGACACCCTAATGCTATCAATATGGCGGAAGCCGCAACAATATTAGCTCCAATAAAGCAATTAAAGGAAAGCCTAGATTAGAGAAATTGCTTATCGGGAAGTTGTGAATTCCATGTATATAACGCTGAGAAATTCGCACTTTATCAGAGAAAGCTTACGAATTTTCCCACAAGAGCAATCGCAAAGCATTTTCATCCATATCATTCAATTAATTGACCCGAAGTGCAGAAAAAAGATATGACTAAAATGCTGATCACGGAGGCGCCTGTAATGAAGTTTGGAGGAGATTTGTGGAGAATGTTGATTACTTGTTGTGCTCTTAACTGTCACGTAAATAAAACACAGAACTTTCTGAAAAAATGGGTATACGCAAATTTATTCTTTTAGGAAGGAGTTTTAAACATATCTTCCTCCAATATTTGATTTCATTATGTGATGTACAAGGAATAATCCTGCTATGACAACGCAGTTTAATTACCATCACTGTAGTGCTGTTTGTGAAAAATACGTTATTTGAGAGAAAGTAATATTGAACAAGTGTACTTTACTTCCAAGTTTTAATATAAGGAATGATATGATGTGTCGCAGGATTAAATAGAGGCAGTAGGAAATCCATTCTTTTTAGAATGCATTGAAGTTTTGGAAGACACCAATCAAATTCTATTATTATAGACTACTATAATAACAAATTACTTGTATTAACTTCATGGAGCCTAACGTAAGGAAAATTATCAAACAGAAAGAGGGTTAGTTGCCCATTATGAAAAATTCCCTGTTTTGAGGAAAAGTCATAACATTTTAATCTGAGCCTTCACATAACAATGTGAATTTAGACAGAAGTGTCATGATACATATTTACCTATATCTCTTGTTCAATGTAAGGGATAGTATTATAATTGTTTAAGGGGCACAGGA
Organism: Dolomedes plantarius; assembly: GCA_907164885.2. Classification (NCBI taxonomy): domain Eukaryota; kingdom Metazoa; phylum Arthropoda; class Arachnida; order Araneae; family Dolomedidae; genus Dolomedes; species Dolomedes plantarius. The sequence goes on along the minus strand of OU015493.1, from coordinate 70,525,174 downwards.
CCTTGAAGCCCGACGAAATGACTATAAATATAGTCTAATTCTAACCACAAAAACTTAAATAATATTAGAAAAAGAAATTTTCTTTCTTTATACATATAAAGTACATATCTTTAAACATTTCATATATAAAAATGGAAATTGTAAATCTATAAATAATTTTCAAATTGGCAGTTTAGAATTTTATATGATTAACGGCTAATTTTGAGTTTGTGTGCAGCATTACTTATAAACTATCAGTAGGAAACTGGTAAAACTACACTCATATGTATATTTCGTGGTACTCTACATTTTAAAACCAGAAAAATGTGCAATTCTGAAATACTTTATATGGGAAAATTTTGCAAGTTTTCCAATTTTATGCTCGAATTTTAATTTAAATAATATTTATTACAATTTATTTGGTTTTCGGCCAAGGATAATGTCTCTGTGTCTGTTGTATTGGAAATTTTAAAAAAATTGGTTTTTCACTACACGTAAATATATTACAAGTGTATTCTGACCATTAATTATTTTCTAGAAGCATATATCTCAATTTTATGATCCGCACAGCAGTTAATGGTTTTTAATCACCAGTTAATTATAAAATTCTAAACCGCTAGTTTGGAAATTATTTATACATTTATAATTTTAATTTTTATATATGGCATATTTAAAGATATGTATTTTATATGTAAACAGAAGGAAAATTTCTTTTTCTAATATAAATTGAATTTTGGTGGTTAGACCATATTTATATTCATTTCGTCGAGCTTCAAGGTCCTGTGCCCCCTTAAGGCACTAGCAATGAGTGAATAGGTGTCTGAGGAGCTAGAGATATGTAAATAAACGTGTGTCAAAAGCTCCCTAAATCACCCTTAAATATGAATCCAGAGATGGAGAGATGGTCGCTAAGGTGCCCGTCCCCAATGAGTCAACTTAGATATTTTAGCTAACCTTTGCACAGAGGTAGTACTTAAGTGCCGTTCAGAGCTGTGTTCAAATAGCTTACGAGTGTGTGTTTATTCTTCAGATCCCTGTTTTTCGTTACGTTGCTTGTTCTGTTTCTCGCGACCATTGGGAGACTCGCTATTTGCCAACTAATATAGCGAAGCAATAGACGGGCGAGTTTTGATCTGGGGTATGAGAAGTTAAGGAGTTATAAGCAACTTGTTGATATTGTTTTCTATAGATAAGAATCTAAAATTCGGTCCAATACATTAGGTTGGAGCGAAAAATCCAATTTTGCCGAATTCCTTCCTAATATTGAAAATAATTTGACACAACCATTCAAAAAGGTGTATCCTAAAATATTTTTAATTTATTTTTAGTCTATCTACCCGCGCATTTGATTTGAATTTCTCAAAATCTGATCAAATTTATCTTTTCTATATCATTTGTAAGTGCGAAAGAGCGATGAAACAATAATCAATTTAGTAGCCAACGAACCGTCTTTTTGAAACCCTATAGGTATGTTGGGGGTCAGCGTCCTTGTTCGGTCATTACTCCTCTGCCCGTGCGCATGCGCAAGCACACGCACCATACACACCTCTTTGGTCAGAATCATTGACATCCCGCGATTATTGATCACAGTTCGTTCATAACTAGAGTTTCGTTTGCTATTTGTTACAGAGTTGAATATGGATAAAACAAGAAAAGCTTCAAGTTGTTGTATTTTTGGCAAAATTGAAGAGGTGAAAGGTAATATGTTACATACGTATAAGAAAGTCATGAAATTACATAATTTTGTAAGATTTCAGCTAAAGTTTAAATCCGATGCTCGAAGGGAGCCAGCTGTTTTAAATATTGCGGAATTATTTCCGGTGAGAAATGGAATTATACAGCAAAAATCTTCAATTCCAATCTTATCCCACACCCGCATTATACAGTTGATAACAGTTTACCATTCGAAATGCAAAAATTCGATAAAATCTTGGAAGCGTTTCACTGACGATAAAAAGATTTCCACACACGTAGTAACAAACTACTTGATATCTGTTCTTGTGAGTGCAAAGATTTTCTACAATGTAAGTGTCCAAAAGGTTCAAAAGTAATGAAAGAAGAACAGACTTTTTTGACTTATCAGAGGACTGAAAGAAAAATTATTATTGGGGGTATAGACTTTTCACAAACAAAAAAAAATAGAAAAATGAAATATATAAATAGAAAGTTAGAACTATATTATGCCTCTGTGACAAATAGAGAGAAACGCAAGAATACAGAACTTTCTTCACGAAGCCTGTTATATCGGACGAATCAGAAGATACAATTGATATAGGCGATAATTTAGAACCCTGTTCTTCAAAGCTCCAAGTGCCCCAGAAAAAGTCAAATCTCAGATTACCGTCTTTGTCAAAAACATGTGAGCTATATGACCTATCTGATACAGCTGGTGCTGCAATCACGTCGGCAGTTATTCATGACATTAAATCAGATGCCGAAATAATAGACAGATCAAAATTGCGCCGTAAAAGAGCAAAAGAATGCACAGATATGTTAGCTAAAGATCGAGTTTTCAGTGTTCTAGCTTTATTCTTTGACGTCAGAAAGGATAAAGTTTTAACGATAGTGAAAAAGGGTGTAAAAAATACCGCCAAGTGATGGTAGAAGAACACATTTCAGTTATCAAGAAACCAGACTCTATTCATGTCGGTTACACTGACAAAAGTGCTGGGACGGCTGGCTAAGAGCATAGAACTTGCTATATGTGACTTGAACTTCATCCTTGACGTTCAAGTTTCATCTGTATGCCAGCAAAAGTGCAAAATTTCAAATTGATTGCGCGGGTAAAAGGAAAATAGTAATAAAATAATTGTAGTACATTTTTTGTCCCTCTCTAGGTAGGTCAAACTTTGATCACTATTATAAATGAAAATTTGAAAAAAAAATTCCCGTATACGAGCGCTCCACCCTACTATATACATAGAATCAAAATTTGCCACAGCTGACCTATAAAATAGAAATTCATAATTAATCCAGTCTAAATTTGTTCTTGCTTTCGGAATAAGGCATTTGAGAAAAGTTCCTAGTTCCCAAAATGAAATAAGATAATTTTCTTTCCTTTGTTAAGATAAAGTCAAAGAAAAGCACATTTTCCTCAGATACCATGTACTTACAAAATTTGCTTGAACGAGATTAAAAAGGCTGAAAAACTGGCTATGAAATATTCAAAAGAGAGTTATTTGAAAGCAAATATGATACTATTAATATATTTCACGAAACCCTAAAGCACAGATGGAGGATGAAACAAAAATGAATCTCCTTTAATATTCTAGCACTTTTCATAAGAATTTGCCGTAGATGCAGAAAATCTGTCTTCTAGATGCTAACAACCTTTTTAAGGCTCCTCTAAAAATGCAAGAACTTATCACTCTGTCTGTGGAACGCCTGGATGACTGGAGCATTAACATCACGAGACTCCGTCTCTTTATGCTAATGCCCTGTTATTGCTGTGAGCTAATGTTTCGGAAAAATTCTAGCCTTCCTAAATGTTGTTCTGAGTTCTTTATTTTAAAATATTAAAACGCTATAGAATTCTCTGAAGTATGATATAAATATCCAAGAAAATAATATAATATTTTCTCGGAACAAATTATATATCTCAGAAAAGTTATATATCGTAATACATTTAAAAACGCATAGCTTGAAAATTTACTCATAACATGCCCAGAGTATACATAGCAAACTTCTAAAACATGCGTGTCTGCCAATATTCCCGAAAACAGAATTTTCGGAAGTAAACAGTTATAGCTTTTGCTTTCCAGGCATAAGGTGTTAGAAATGATAGCACCTATAAGCGAATAGGGAATATTACAAAGTTATACACAGACGTACGTACACACACACACACACACACACATTGGAACCTCGATCAATAGTTCTCCGAATCATCGTTTTCACATATGTGTGGTTTATTTCACCCAGTCCCGACGATCATATTGCTTTGTTATGATCCCGCATCTATCGTTTTCCCTTATATATATATATATATATATATATATATATATATATATATATATTATTTTTAATTTATACATACTTTATAGCTAGTTAATACATGTTTTCCATGAGAATATTTTTAACATTAAACTCTTCCTAGAGATCGCCTTTAATAAACATTTTAATTTCCTTTATAAAGTGTCATACATTTTGCCTATGAAAATAAATTATTTGTCTGAATTATTGTTTATCCAAATAATGTTGTTTATTGTTATATGTTGTTGTGTATATGTTTTGTTTATGTTATTGTTTGTTTATTGTTGTTTTTGTTTATTGTTTATATTTGTTAATTGTTATTGTTGTTTGTTTATTTTGTTTTGTTGTTATTTGTTTGTTTGTTATTTTTGTTGTTATATGTTGTTATTGTTTTGTTATGTTGTTGTTTGTTTGTTTGTTTGTTAATTATTTGTTTGTTTATTTGTTTGTTCGCGTTATATCCTTTCCCAAGAAGTTATGTCAATTTATAGCACTCAAATGAATTGTGATGTGTCTATAAATATTTCTCTTATTTTACTATCCATATTTTAAATTATTTAAATTACAATACTTTCTATACCGCGTCCCCAAAGGTACAAATATTTAAATTTATATTAATTCCGAACCCTTTATCAGTACTTCCTTAGCCGTAGAATTTTGCCCTTAGATAGGAATCGATCGCCATTAAGAAGTTATGAAATAAATTTCATGGGCCCATTCATTCAACTCGTTGCAATATGGGACGGTTATTTACTATCTATAATGAAATATTAGCTATTAATCCTAGATGTAATCTCTTTTGATTTCCCCAAAGTTTAAGAAACTTTGATATTTTCAAAAACGAACTTAAATTATCCAGTTAAATATTTTGCAAACATGCATGGAAATAAAATATTATCTAGTGAATGATAGTTAAAATTAAACTAATATTTTAATATTCAGGGATTATAAAAAAAATTGTGCCCTATCTTTACCGTTATTTTTTTCATGTAGAGCTCGAAGCAGCCTAGGTTTGTGTCCCGACAAGCAACCACTGATCACTCTCGTGTTTGCTCCTGTTCTCGCCACGGTATGAGCACACTGCAGGCTGGAATGTCCTTCCTTGTAGCTTATAGGGCTGGGAGGAATGCACGACTGATCTAGAAGCTTTTATTATTGTACCATCTCATCAATAATGACAGTAAAATTAAATTGTTTATTTTTCGACTCCTGTTTTTCATATATATATTTTCTGGAGGCCAACGTCACATTATTTTGGCGTGTACGATTTTTTCATCTGTTTCTAATTTCATTTCCTGGTGTCGTTGAATAGATTAACCCCTTCCGTCTCTCTCCGGTCAAAATTACGGGGTGAGTTTCCTACATCTATTTCTCTTGCCCGTGATATTTCCGGGCTGGAGTGTTTAAAAGTAACGTACCGAAAAGATTGAAAACATCCATTTCATTCACCCTGAATATTTTTTATTTCTTATTTTACATGCCAGATGGCATCACCAGACTATTTTTAATGTATTTTTTTAACTAGATGTGGCATATCAAGAAATAAATGGAATCCTCCCGAAAAATAGGCACTTTTATTGCTGTTGTCTTGACAACTATGCGATCGTTAAGGGATTAAGAATACATTCTTCTTAATAGCTATTTCTTTCCTTTCGCCGGACGATGGCCGAATTGGTTAGGGCGCTGGCATTCGGTTCAAAAGTCTGTGGGTTAGAATCCTACTCTTAGAATGGACGTTTGTAGCCGTTCGGAATCGGCTTTAAGCAGTAGGTCCCGGTCTAATTAGTCCTCATGCAGCAAAAAACTGACCGTAGCGCTCCAAACCAAGCCAAACTACTTTCCTTTCTCACAGTCAGGCAGCCCTTTAACAAGAGACTGACAGGAAGAAGAATTTAAGCCGAGTTTTGTAATCTAAAAGCCGTTTTGTTAGCAATCGAAAGTATCCCGGATCTAAGAGAATTTATTTATTTTCTGAATTCATTATAATAAAATCGTTTTCTATATTATTAGTAGTTTTAGAGCTTTGATGAAAAGTCTTTAAAAATATAAAGTCTTTCAAGACCATCTTCCTTACCGATTTAAGCAGAAGAAAATTCAAGTTGTTAACTTGCACTTGATAAAAATGGCTGTAAAATGACAGTATTTAATTTTTTTTATCCTTCAAAACAAAAACAAAAAACTGAATCTTTACAAGGTCTTATTGAATCTACAATTGCGAGAAAGGAAACGTTTTTTTTCTAAAATTTATCAATTGATGAAAAGTCTTGCTAACTCGTGTTAAACCAACATCGCCAGAACTCAAAGAAATCAAACCTTTTCTCTTTTAAAAGAAAATAGTTTTACTTATTTATATAGAATTCATTACGCCTCTCAGCCGGTTGAATAGGTTCCAAAGTTCCTCTAACGTTGGAAAAAAGACTCTTCGTACTGAGCACACCGACTGAACCCATAAGAGGAGCAATTTTGCATCTGATTAATCGGTCACAAGTAAACAATGCAGTTTCATTTATTCTGAGAAATACATAAAGTTGATCTGAGGAAATAAAAATAAGTATTATTGTCATCAAGCTATTTTTCTACCCCAGTCTTCAGATTGAGTCATAATGAGAGATTCGTAGAAAGCATCTATATTTGCAACATGATGATGTTGCTTTATAACTGTCATTGCTTATTACCTTTCACTTCATTAAATTCAAATTAAAATATTCTCTCATAAGATAAGCGGATATTATTAACTCTCGCGAATTATGGTCTAAATCACCTGAATCAGAATCTTCAGACACGCACACAACCTGGCCCAAATCCACTTTATATCACATAATTTAGAGATAATTAATCTTTCAGTGAATTACCCGAATGTAATGGATAAATTTTTGAAATTTGCGAGTGCACACATTTGGAGAATTTAAATGGCAAAATATCCTATACATTGAAAAATCCAGTTAACTGAATAAACTGGATTGGGGGATAAATTCTCAACCGTAACAAGTCACAAGTAAATAGCTAAAAGCATCGAGAGTGTTTTTCTGAGTATTTACTACTGAAACTATCGCGATATACAAGAGAAATAGAGATTTATTTCAAAAATGGTGTTAATTTAATTTAATTTTGCCGTATATATTTTCAAATTCAAAGAATTCAATTTACAATATAAAATTTCTCTTTTTTTATCCTATATTTCTCTTACATTATCTTAAAAAATACGCTATAACAAGAATATAGAGATAAATATATTGCTTGATAAATTTTAAAAAATCTCGTTTTTGTGAAATCTATCGTACATGGCCTCTCATAATTTGTGTTTACACAACATGAACATAGGTAAAATAAAATTCAATGAAAACAGCAGTTTTTTTCACATATTGTAATGTGTAACCATTCTTAAATTTATGTTACTCTTATGGACTTGTATTGAGTTGGGCCAAAATAAATTCATATTTTATTTTGCTATATTTTGCTTTCATTACAGCAAAAGTGGTTTCTTTACGTATTTTGTGATGAGAAACAGTTTTTAAATTTCGGTTAGAAACCGAGTTCAGTAGTTTTCTGATGACGATCAAATGCTATTGGAGGACTTGAAGCACATTATATTATCGGACGAACATTTTATTATTCAGTTATTCATTACAGGGGTTTTCATATTTCGAAAATATCGAATGAGGATTTTGAATCCGATTACAAGGTTTCCTGACACGGTATGGGAAAGAAACACCAATAAGTTGGGAAGATCTCCAATATATTAGAATTAAAAATTCTATTTTATTAAAGGCATTTAACGCTCTATGTGCAATTACTAAAACAGTTAATTTAAATAATTACCTAAGAATTGTTTTAGAAGGATATTTTTTTTTCATTTTTTCCATTTAATTTAGTTCCTTTTTAATGGGACCAGTACTTGAATGATGCTTTTATATCGAACACAAAATTTTTAGGTTCTCAAATCACATGAAAAGTCATTTTCCCTTTCTGAGAACGGCTGAAATCAAGAGAGAAAAATATAAATTATATCCTCTTTCTTTGCTTCATTAGAAAAATCCTTTCTCACTGCAAAATTGAAAGCTTTCTCTTCCGACCTAGTAAGTTTCAGACAGAATATCAAGAGGGTGTAATAAAATAGATATACTCACTCTATAATTTGCAAATTCAATTTATAGAGGAGTTACAAGAAATCCAGCTGTTTTTCTTACACTAGAGTAAATTTTTGCATTCTAGTACACTGAAACAAGCTTTTTACATGTGCTTTTAATTTTTGTATAGTTATGTTGCTGGATAATTTAGGAGACTACATTGAACACTACAAAACTTGAATTCTTTCCAATTATTTATTTTAAAAACATAATTGTTGGGGTTGTATATAAGAAGTCTTAATTATATGTACAAATATTCGACGTTGTGTATGCAAGCAATTGCACGTATCCCCTTTTTAAAACATTATACATATAGGAAATTTTAAATACGAGTAAATAAACTCATTGTATTTTAATTTCAACAATATCATGTTAACTTAAGCATAAAATAGCTTAAATGTGTTTACTTAAGTTTAAAATATACTATATAGTTAATATTAATGAATCAATATTATCATATAAAAATCAAGAACTTTCAAGTAGAAAGAATTTTATACCGTAATTTACAAATAATCAACGTAAAAGATATGTTCTAAAACAATATGTAAATAAGTGGTTTTACATTTTTAAAAGCCACGAAAGTTTCTTTTCTAGGATAAAAAAGTACGTAGTTTTTTTTCGAATGTCAAGCGGAAAACATCTTTATTTTCAGGAGAAATGATGTTGTAACAAAATTTTTGAATTTAATTTTCTGACTTTTTCTCTCGCGGTATTACGTCATGCATGAAATTGAAAGTTTTATTTCTGTGTGCTCTTCGTAATCCTAAAAAAATATATAGCTCTAAGTTTGCATGCTTTTAACATTTTCTTTCGATAACAATTACAGGACAGAAGTAAAGAAAGACATGTATTTCTGGTTGAACGGTGACATTTAAAAACCCATGTATCTTAATCCATTCTGTTTCACAAAGTTCAATTCTACGTTTATTTGCATTTTCAAATAATGCAGAGTAATTGGTTATTAAGGATTTTCAGTTGTTATGAATTGTTTATGGAGGACTTAAACTTTTATGACAAATAATGTCAAACAATTATATGAAGATATGATATTTATATTTCGAAATATTAAAACTCCCGGAAAATGTACTCTCTGATTTCGACTTCAATTTCTTTAATTATTGCGATGCAATATTATGAACAAAAAATTCCTCTAAAATTTACGATTGCTTAGAATATGCACACATCATGTAAGTGCCCAAAGAATATTCAAATCTTTTTGTTTCGTAAAGCTCCTATATATCAAAAACTTCTTAGATATTATGACTTGTAGCAAGTAACGGGGGTACATAAGAGAAATAGAGAAGTAAAGTGAAAATCTCCAGAAACTATACAAATGCTTTGTGAGTTATTAAGTAAAACTTAGGAAATATGTTGTTAAATATATTCAAAACTTACAAAAATATCATTTAAAATATTTTAATATTCTACTGGTGGTTTAGTGCCTGAAGATACACCCGTGTCCAAAAGACATGGATTACTAATATACGTACTTGCGAATAATTCATGAAATATAAAAAGGAATGGAATAAAATTAGAAATTCTCATGTACCAGAGCAAAACAAGCAGAATAATAGAAAATCAATGGGTCAATGAAAGATTTAATGCAGAAATCCTGTTCTTTAAGGTGACTGCTTACGTTCGGAGCCAATTTATTTTAAAAAATCAATTTTTTAAGGATTTTTTGGTCTTTTATGGTAAAATAGCACTTAAAAATTTAAAAATGAATAAAAACTTACCTCTTAATACCGTACTATTTTATAAATTGGTCAATTTGAAGTAATTTTAAATGAAATATAGCTAAAACGCCTATCCCTCTGTACAAAATTATAATGCTACTATTTTAATTTCCACACATGATACATATGACAATTATCTTCAAAATGATCTACAATCTAAGAGAAATTTTAAAATGCAAAAATAATACAGACAATTTTATGTTTGAATATGAAAATTTTCCCCGTTTTGTCATTCCTATACTTATAAAAACAAACCCAAATAAAAAAACTATTTATTATACATCCATTATTGTTGGTCATTTCAATAACAATAGCATATAAAATATTTCCTTAAAATTTTATCAAATTATATTCATTATTATGTGAGATATCATGATTACAGTAGAGATTTGTGCTAAAAAACATATTTTTGAGATAAAGGCATTTAGGATAGGCGCCCACTGGCGAGTATTTCAAAGCAACTTTTTAATCACAAAAATGAAACACATTATTTCCTTCGGTAATGCACCCACTGGCGATTTTTTAGTTGCCGCAACTAAAAAATTCCAACATGTTCGATTCTTTGGGTGATGAAATTGTTGCCGGGGAAAATAGATCACGTCGGTTTAGATAGGACTGCGCCCACTGGTGATTATTTAGTTGCTCGCAATAGATCTGATCATAGGCGTAGCGTGCTTCTAACTTTTTTGGGGGGCAGCATGAATTGAATTCAGTTAGGGTCCTCTTCCGAGCTATGACTGCCAGACGGTTCTTAAAATATGAAATATGATATTTTTGAAATTGAATAACAATAGAATTGATGTTTGAGTATTATTCAAAAGCTATACAATGAGAAAAATAAATATAATATAAATAAAATGAGAAAAAAAATAGCATCGCATTTTTGTTATGGATCATATCATTGTTAAAAACTATGTTAAGGCTAAAGACATAATCGGAATCTTTAGTTTCATAGTTTGAAAAAGCGGGAAAAAAACAACTTTCTTAAAAGTTTTCTACAATTTTCCGATTTCAACTGATCTTCTATTAACGTTTTAATTTATTTCAAACTAAGTTGGGGGGTACGTTGGGGGGCACGGTTCCAAAATGTACATTCTACCAGTCTGCGGACTCTTGTTATTCTGTAATTAAAAATACGTTGTTTTACGGACAGATTTCTGGTGGGATATGGTCGTAATACAAACTGTGAAAGAGCAAATGTCTCATTCCCCACTAGAGTAAATGGCATTGCCGTTCCATATTCGTCATTAGGGAGACAACTTTGTTCTGGAATTTTTAATTGGTTTATTTCAAGCAACCTTGAAAATGCTGACTGTTTAAAAATATTAGAATCACTTGATGAACCGGATGCTCCAACTTCTACATAAATGAACTTGTAATCGCAATCCACTATTGCTAGAAGCACAGCCGAAAAAATTTTTTACAAAAAATGTTTATAACATTTTATTTCAATAAACTTTCAAATTTTTAAGAAAATCTTTTTTTCTTACCTTAAAGTCACAGCTAATCTTTCCTACGGCGGTATAGCGAAACGTAATCTTGTATTTTGTTAAGAAATACTGGGCCCCATTAATAACGACAGGTTCTCGAAACTTTCAACGCTCATCCGAAAGTAGTTGAAAAATTTTGTTGCGTGTACTCTTAAATCTTCAAATAATTTTCAAAGTGTCCGCAAATAATCTCCTACTTATTATTGGATGGACCCAAAATCTTCCGTGGCTATGTTTACGTTTTCGCCGTAGAGCGAGGGCACAAACACATGCAGCTTCCACGAAATCCATTTTCAAACTGAGTGCAAAGCAACTATTTAGTTGCCAGTGGGCGGATGATGTTTTTAAAAGCAGCCTGTGGCGCTTTTAAAACGCGCGCCTGTGGCGCCACTTCAAAGCACTATTTAAGGCTTGGAGATTTCGACGATTTCAAGTTCGGCAATTATGTTTTTCTTGTGGTTTTTTCAAAAAAACAATCAATTATGCCTCGTCGAAAACAGCGATCATCTGTTGATCAAGTATCCGAGTTCGACAATGGAAGGATAGTGGCCTACCGAGATTGTGGATTATCTTTCATGGAAATCGGTAGTCGTGTTGGACGAAACCAAACAAATATAATGCGGATATGTGATCGTTGGATGCAGGAGGGTAGGACGGACCGGCGTGTTCGATCGCATCCACCTCAGCGCACCACTTCACGTGATGACAGGCAAATTCTGCGGATGGCAGTGACGGATCGCTCAGTCACATCACGAACCATAGCACAGCACATGCAGTCTGTAACACATCATCCAGTGTCTGCGCGTACCATTCGACGCCGTTTACAGCAGAGTGGTCTGTCCGCAAGACGTCCATTGCTTTGTCTACCCTTGACGCAGAACCACAGACGTCTCCGCCGCCAATGGTGCGATGACAGAAGGATGTGGACGGCAGAATGGAATAAAATTGTCTTTACTGACGAATCACGCTTCTGTCTGTAACACCACGATGGTCGCATTAGAGTCTGGAGACACCGTGGAGAGAGGATGCTGAACAGCTGCGTTATGCACTGCCACAGTGTTCCTGCACCGGGTATTATGGTATGGGCCGGTATTGGATATCACTCTCGCATACCTCTAGCACGCATTGCCGGTACTTTAAACAGCCAGCGCTACATCTCCGAGGTGTTGGAGCCAGTTGTCCTTCCTTACCTTCAGGGCTTGCCCACAGCCATATTTCAACAGGATAATGCGCGACCACACGTGGCACGCATTGTCCAACGGTTCTTCGTCTATCGCCAGATTGAATTGCTTCCCTGGCCGCCTCGCTCTCCGGATCTTTCGCCGATAGAAAACATGTGGTCCATGGTTGCTCTACGATTGACCCAGATTCCATCCCCAGCTGCCACAGCAGATCAACTTTGGCAACGCGTGGAAGCTGCTTGGTCTGCTGTACCCCAAGAACTCATCCAAAGTCCCTTTGAATCAACGCCGAGGCGTGTGGCAGCGGTGATCTCCAACAATGGCGACTACTCTGGCTACTGATTTTGGCATGAAACACACTTCACAGAAGTCTATAAATTTAATCATTTGATACTTGGTCAACATGTTATCTACAAAATAAATTTTGTTGTGATATCTCTTGTCTTTCTTGGTGTTGCAATTTGGGTGGCCAGCAGTGTATATATATATACGTATATACTAAACTGTTATTTGTTTTTTTTAATTTAAAAAAGATATGTTCTCAAAATATGACAATTAAGAAAAAGATATCATAGAGAAAAAATAAATCATGCTACTTAAGAAAATCATACCCCAAATTTCGATAAAATTAATGTGCAACTATATTTGACGCACAAAATAATGCATATGTAATACATTGCTAACATGTTTTAACATCAACATCAAAAATTTCCACAATCAAAAGCTAAAATTAGTTTAAAATATTAGCTTTAGGATTTTGTGCAGAATGATAGGTGTTTTAGCTAAATTCCATTAAAAATTATTTCAAATTAATCAATTTATAAAAAAGGTATGCTATTTACAGGTAAGTTTTTGTTTCTTTTTTTGATTTTTAAGTGCTATTTTTGCATAAAAGACCAAAAAAACCTTTACAAAATCATCTTTTCTCAAAGCTAAACACAAACAAAATTAACAGTTGTTTTAAAACACCCGTGGTAAACATTGTTAAGTTTCGAAGTATTACAATGATATTAAAAATTATTCCAGAGTTTCAGACAGAAGCATAAAAAGAAAGAATATGAAAAAAAGTAACTAAATTAAACAAAAATTGACAGAATACAGAAAAAGTGAACACCGGCAAAAGTAAATAAAACGTTTCCTTGTGCGCAGTTCTTATGAATGATTGATTCCAACGCCTAGAGTACCGCGTTGGAAGAACCGCGTATAAAATTTGTGCTGAGGTATCGTTCTTTAAAATTCAATTTAAAATCGAAATTTTAATATAGAGACTTGAAATGAGGTTTATATGAATGAAAGATTTCATCTTCCAGATGATGTAAATATTTTCTGTGTAAGATATAAAAACACGAAGAGCATCGACCGTAGATGCTAAAAATCGCTTAAATTTCTCGGAAAAGTGGGTTTAATATTTTGATGAAAATATTAGTCTGTTTTAAATTATTTTTAAACAAATATGGACTTGTTTGAAGGAGAAATGTCTGTAGTCTTAGATTGTAAAAAGATCAAAATTCTACGATCATTCTTTGCCGAGATATCGTAGTCTGAAATTAAAAAACATAAAATATCGCACAAAACATAAAATAAAAAAATTTCTAGAATAAAATTTAAAATTCGGGCTTCGAGGTACATCTTCCCATAGTCTGCACTACCCGTGTGCCAAATTTCACGGCTGTAAGGCTCACAGATTCGCCTGGGGGCCGCATACACACACACACACACACACACGCAAACACTTGCTTTTATTAATAAGATATATGTGTGTGTGTGTGTTAGTTAGTTAACAGTGCTTTGGAATCAAATACTTTCTTTGATTTTATTTTGTTCTCCCAAAGAGGTTTAAATGCATTAATAGTTTGTTAAATTTCTACCATTTATATAGGGATTTGAATTTGTCAAATGTGTGCTCTCTAACAATTATTTACATCCACAATAGGAATCTCATTTTGCTATCGTCTATCAGTCATGAGGATAATTGTGTGAATGCCGAAATTTAGTAGTTAAATACTAGCCATGAAGTCAAATTTTAAGTATTCATTAGCTAACTATAGCGGATGAATATGCAATCAGAGCAATAATTTGAATTTATTCAAAATGAAACACATTGGTACTAGAGAGGTAGATGATATATTATGAGAATATTCCTGACCAATATTTGTAGATAGGAGATAAAATAAGAAATTTATTTTACGCAAAATGTAACATCCTATAACTAAAATTACAATTTAGTTGAGAACATAGATTCATATGTTTTAACTACTGATATCGTAAAACTACATATTGCATTGAAATTTTGTCCCTACATTACAAACACCCATATTTAAACGTGTTTGTTAGTTAAATTATGCATTAAATATTCTTAATTAATTAATATTCTTATTGTGTGCATTTTAAGTATATTTAAATAAAGTGCTAATAATTAGTGTACAAAAAAAAGATTTTTAAAATTACTCCACTTTATTTCGATGAACAGATGCATTGTGCATATTATTTCTTCTAATTTTTTTAGCTTTTATTGCGAAAAATTCATTGCTAAATATAAATTTGAAAATTATTTTTTAAGAACATTAATTACTGATAATTGAAATATAAATTAATTAATAGCAGGATTGCAAATTTACAAAGTTAGGACTCCTATTGTTTTATAATTCTAGAAGTGAAAAATTTATTAAAAAAATGCTCTTAAATTTGGCACATACACACACATATATACGTATATATATATATATATATATATATATATATATATATATATATATATATATTAATTGTCCAAATAGGCAATGCTATTAGATTTTATTAAATTTTTTAACTAAAATTTGTTGTTCAGTATAAAGTAATATGTTAATTAAACTTCATTTTAATAGAGTGAACAATAATTTACGTTATTTTCCTAAGTAAAATTATTTACATTTGTTTTTATATCTAATAAATGTCTATTTAAATTTGTCAAAAGTATCATTGAAACTGTGAGGTAGCCTCTAAGTTTTTCTTTTTTATTGATATATTAGTTATATTGTAAGTTGAGTTTTAGTTGGGCCATTCACAATCCAAATCGATTAACACCCTTTTGAATGTTCTTTAAAATTTTAGTATCAAAGCACTTGATTCACTTCGAACTTTTTATATTCATAATAAATTTCCGAAATATTAAGGATTATCACCCCTAAATGAGAAAAAATTTTGGCCACCAAATAATAAATAATTTATTTCAGATGCCAATTCAATTAACTCCATACTCTAATGAAATCAACGCAATAATACAATTCAAACGCAGAAGCAAGTACTTGATGATAATGGTAAATTGTTTGTTTTGTTTCATCGATAAAAGAGTAAAATAAATTAGTCAGTTAGTCTAACTGCCGCAGAAGTAAGTGCTTGTGAATTAGTTATAAAGGAATTATATCAATTTTTTTCTGCTATAAAAAAAATAATTTAAAGACTGAATAAGATGTTATTACATTTTGTGACTTGCCAAATCGATTAACTCTCTTAGTCAAGAAAAATTGTAATAGTAATAACGATTACTCGAAGGATATTCTATCTTACACATTTTACATGTCGTTCGATAAAGGCTACATCTGCAACAATACATTCTACAATGTGTATTTTGAATTTATATTTTTAAAAGCAATGTATATTATTTCATTCCTTTCGACCACTTTTTGGTTTATGATTTGGTTTTGCAGCGATACGGTCAATTTTTGCAACAGGAGGGCTAAAGAGACTGGGACCTACTGCTTAAAGATGATTCGGAACGGCTACAAACAACCATGCCAATTGTGGGACTCGAACCCACAGACACTGGTATCGAAGGCCTAGCTCCCTAGCCATTCGCTTGGGGATATGTTAAAAACGAGGTTTACATACCCCCTTACCTCAGATGAAGAGGAACTAAAGCAGAGAATTGGTGTGGCGTTGGAAACTGTTGCCAATGTCTGACAGCGTTTCACAGGAAATGGAATACCGGCCTGAAATGTCACAGGCGGCCCACATATTGAACATTTGTAAAATTGTTCATGGAATCCTCATCATTTGTATTTATCATTCTTATTTTAATTTGTAAATATATAATTACTCAACAATAAGCCTCTTCAGTTTCAGTAGATTTGCCAATGTAGTTGCTGAGATATTTACATCACAAATGATGTCAGATTTTCTGAAACACACTTTATAATGTTTATTGAATGTCTTTTTAATAAAAAGATTTCCGGTTATAAATAGTAATATACAGGGTGTTTAAAAATGATCATCCTTTTGAAAAAAAACATAACTATTCATCTTTTAATCCGTTTTGATCGAATAATGCATAGGCAGAAAGAAAGAAATCTCGAATTTCACGCAGTTGCCGACAAGTAGCGCTAACGCTCTTCCTTCGCCAGCCGCGTCAGTGTTTGTAAAGATGGCGACTGCACAACAGGATAAACAGGCAAATATTTAATCATTTTGTGTTCTACACTTTGCGAAGTATGAGTCTATAACAACTGTTCAGTGTGGTTTTCGTCGGCAAAACCCTGGTAGATTGAAGTTCCTACCTCTCAGAGCATTAGGCGATGGTATAAACCATTCCAAGACACGGGTTGTCTGTGTACGCATAACAGCCGTGGAAGCAGTGTATGCATACGTGCTTGCAAAAGTTTGGGACGAATTTGCCTACCGTATAGACATATGCCGCGCATCCAAAGGTGGACATATTAAGCACCTTTAATTTGGTTTGTAAATTATCTTTATGATTAGCCATGTAATATAAAATTAATTTTAAGTTTCTATGTTCAATATTTTTCATAATATACTCATTTCAAATCGGGTGATTTTTTTTAAACACCCTGTATATATTTTTTTTACACTTTAAATTACAAATATTTCTAAATTAATTGTAAATAACAAGTAAGACAAAAACGGGGAAAATAAACTGTCTTCGCCAATATTTGGAGATAGTAGCAATTGCAAAGTTAAATCATTTACCCTTCTTGACATCGCGAAAATCAAATAGAATAATAAATTTCTTCGACGGAAAGGTGAAATTATTCATGACGACATATATCAGATGAAGGAATGCCCTGAAAAGAGTTCACTGACGCTTCCGAGACAAATCAGACAGAAAAGTGTTCCCTTTCCAATTCTCAAACCGTTTTCTTCCTGATCACGGGGGTATAAAATAATACGCTTCGGAAACAGTTTCTTGCGTGACACAGTAAAATGAAATTTCTGCACTCAGGGGGGGCACGCGAGTGATAAAGAATTGTCACAAATTGCGACATCGATTTTCTTTAATATGCTGAACGGGGACACGGTTGAAATTCTAAATGAATTTTTGATGTGGATGGGGGATATAAAAACTAAGAGATATTTACACCCGGAGATAAGCAACAGAAACTTTCTGATATTTATTGCATAAGTTTTCTCGTTCACGTTTGAGATTTGTTAACACTGTTTTTAATATATTTACAATTTTTTTAAAATGTTAATACATAATCATTGTTCTTGAAATACATAAAAAATGTAATGCGCGTGAAACCATGTAATGACACCAAATGTGCCCTTGATACATGCATAAAACAGCATCCAGGGCAATGGTGGCTCCAAGGAGAGGGGGGGCAGCAGGGGCAATGGCCCCCCGCAAAAAAAGACCGGCGTATATAATTTTCAAAGCCAAAGATTATATAATCGTAGAGGTAATACTAAAATTTAAATTCAAAATGAGACTATGTGTATGTCTTATACACACACACACACACACACACACACACACACATATATATATATATATATATATATATATATATATATATATATATATATATATATATATATATATATATATGTGTGAAATAAATTTCAAACCCTTTTCGTTATTAACACGCCTTTTCCAAATTCTTACATCCTATTGTAATAAAGGATTACCCCTCAAATCAAACCAACGTAATCTAGTAGTTTTTTCCGTAACGCCATGTGCGGCCAAAACTTATGTAACGAAGAAACTTCTACGACGTTCGAAACATCACCCCTTATGACGCGATATAGTCATGTGTCAGTTTTTACCAAATGAAGTTCAGCCCGCCTGAAAAATCCGCTCTTTTCTCAATAATTCCATAGCTTTTGTTTGCCTGCTCTCAACCAGAAAAGATGCAAGATTTTCGTGCTGCCAAATTGCGGACGAGGCTCCATTCCCCGCCAGAGCCGTGCGATGTGTTCGAATAAACCCAGTTGATGTTCTACGAAACTGCATCGGAAAATAAAGACTATGTATGAACCCGCTGCCTGTTTCCTTCTGATATGAATCCGAGGTGTTTTATTGTCCTCGCCATATACCTTCGTCGCTACTCGCTACGACTTACTGAGATTACAACACCCCGGTTATGCGACTACAAAGACGCCGAGCTTCCCATATTATTTCATATATATATATACATATATATATATATATATATATATATATATATATATATATATATATATATATATATATATATGTATGTATATATATATAACCCTAAGAGCAGACGTTGCCCTCCCCCTCCAAAAAAAAACTCTGGACTGGAGCCGTCCCTGATCCAGGGTACGTAATAATCTAGAATTATATAAATCAATAATAGCCAAACACTCCTTGAGAATGCGGTCATAAATTTAATTTTTCCAACTCGAAAACTGTTCATCATACAAAATACCCTTCTGAATTCGATTTTCTTAAAAGCTTCACTTTTTATAATAATTCTTCTGTTTTAGTCAATGATATGTCTACGGTATCTTTATCTAAACCCTGAAAATATATTTGCATGTAAATAATCTATTCACTCTTGTCCTTTAATTTTTAATGTTTTCCACCTATTTCACTCTATTCCTTTGTCGTAATATCTTTCATTATTCCGTCTACTCAGTTCTATTTTCCAGCCCTATTGTCATTTTTCTTACTTTATCTGTTAGCTTTCTTGACGGGTGTGTCCCGTATGTGGTCTGGGGGTCATAAATCTTCCCCCTTCCGCGTATCTTGCCATCTCTCACACCGTTTCTCCAAGAATTGTTGGTTCTCCCCCTATTTATATCAAAGCTTTCAATGATCCTTCAATTGCGTATTGTTCATAGTGACAATCCCACCAGTGCCCCTCTGCCGGATTCATGATCTATTAATTAGATAGAAACATTTGACATTTCCCTTTTCATTTGATAGCTGTTATAAAGATGCCTTCCATTCTGTCCAAAAAATTCTTGATAAGAAATGAGTCTGATATTTTTTTTCTAGATTGTAAGGAGCTTATATGGAAAGAGAAACGAGAATCATTAAAATTTATTAAGTATGAAATTTCTTAAATAGCCTTTTTTTCATGGTGTGTTTTGGTTACTTTTTTATAATTTGCATTTAAACTGTTTCGTTTTGCCTTTTAGACAGTTTTAAGATATGTATTACTCATTTAATTCGATTAACGTTTGCAATCATTATTTTAACTTCTATTTTGTTCAATATAAAATTATTTTTTCTAATGCAAAATGAATTTATTTGAACGATTGATTTTTTAATATGCTATTTCATTTTTCCTTTTAGACAGTTTAAAGATATGTGTATTAGTCATTTAATTCGATTAACGTTTGTGATCATTATTGTAACTTGAAATTTATCGAATATATTTTGTTCATTATTTTTTCTATTGGAAAATGAATTTATTCGAACGATTGATTTTTTATTATGCTATTTCATTTTGCCTTTCAGACAGTTTACATATATGTGTATTACACATTTAATTCGATTAATGTTTGCAATCATTATTGTAACTTCTATTTTGTTCAATATAAAATTCTTTTTTCTAATGCAAAATGAATTTATTCGAACGGTTGATTTTTTATTATGCTATTTCATTTTGCCTTTCAGACAGTTTACATATATGTGTATTAGGCATTTAATTCGATTAATGTTTACAATCATTATTGTAACTTCTATTTTGTTCAATATAAAATTCTTTTTTCTAATGTAAAATGAATTTATTCAAACGGTTGATTTTTTATTATGCTATTTCATTTTTCCTTTTACACAGTTTTAAGATATGTGTATTAGTAATTTAATTCAATTAACGTTTGTGATCATTATTATAACTTGAAATTTATCGAATATATTTTGTTCATTATTTTTTCTATTGGAAAATGAATTTATTCGAACGATTGATTTTTTATTATGCTATTTCATTTTGCCTTTCAGACAGTTTACATATATGTGTATTACACATTTAATTCGATTAATGTTTGCAATCATTATTGTAACTTCTATTTTGTTCAATATAAAATTCTTTTTTCTAATGCAAAATGAATTTATTCGAACGGTTGATTTTTTATTATGCTATTTCATTTTTCCTTTTACACAGTTGTAAGATATGCGCATTAGGCATTTAATTCGATTACCGTTTGCGATCATTATTGTAAGTTCTATTTTGTTCAATGTAAAATTATTTTTTCTGATGCGAAATGAATTTATTCGAAAGATTGAATTTTATTATGCTACCTCATTTTTCCTTTTAGACAGTTTTAAGATATGTGTATTTGTAATTTAATTCGATTAAAGTTTGCGAACATTATTGCAACTTTTATTTTGTTCAATATAAAATAATTTTTTCTAATGTAAAATGAGTGTAAGCGAACGGTTGATTTTTTATTATGGTATTTCATTTTGCCCTTTAGATAGTTTTAAGATATGTGTAATAGGCATTTAAATCGATTAACGTTTGCGATTAGTATTGTAACTTCTATTTTGTTCAATATAAAATTCTTTTTTCTAATGCAAAATAAATTTATTCGAACGATTTATTTTTTATTATGCTATTTTACAAATTATGTTAATTTCTACTTAAGGAATTATCTTCTTTGTGACGAAATTTTTAGGTAGACTTCTAAAACTTTGTTATATAGAGCCTGAACTATTTCTCTATAAAAAGCTTTCTGATATAATGAAGCTGGATCCAGAAAATAGATAAACAGGGATGTTTTCTTTCTCGACGACAAAATGCAGCTATATAACTCTATAATCCTTAGAACATACCCGAATGTAAGTAAATTTTTTTTATCATAAACTTTTTGAATTTCCTACATTTGCAGAAAGATCAAAGGTAATTTTACTAATCTCATTTGCTTATAAATACTGAAGGAACATGTTTGTTACTATTTATTTAAGCATAAAATGATATCTCATTTTCGTAGCAAGCGTAATGCGTAAATTAATGATTCTGAAATTTTTCTGAATAGTTAAAGGCGCTTTTAAATCTAACGTCATGCTAATGTCATTCACAAATGTACAAACAAAATTCGGCAAATGACAAATATTTCGTGGGCCATGCAAACAAATTAGTTTCTCTCATGAGATAGGAAATATTATAGATATAAAATCGAAGTTGCAAGTCAATATATCTTGTAAAGAGTGATTTATTGAAGAAACCTTTTTGAGGAGGGAGCGGAAAGACATGTGAATTTGTTATTGTATTCCTTCAACCGTACTTAAATCATTGTGTGTATATATATGTATATATATATATATATATACACACACAATGATATATATATATATATATATATATATATATATATATATATAAATATATATATGTATGTATATATGTATATATGACGCCTTAGAGTTCAAGTTTAGTTAAAATCGGTAATTTTCTCCATAATCCGTTCGTATCTTTCTAATAATTAGTACTGTTAATCGAAGAGTTTTATTTATTAAAAAATTATGTTTGTCATCATATACAAATACGCTTCAAAAATTTAATACAGGAAATTTACTTACATGAAAATAATTTCCTTTATATAGGGGAACCTGTTTTATATCGGACATATTTTGATTTTTAAATTTTTTTCAACCATGTAGTAGGTATAAAAATAAATCAGTACTGCACTTTGATACTTCAGAATCTAAGTGTAACCTGTAATTTTATTAATTTTGTCATGTGAACTATCTTTATGTTTTTGCACATTTTAGAATTAAAATACCTTTAGGACCAAGGTAAAACACCTTTTCGTACTTTGGTCCGTGATATGTTGTATCTTGGTCCTACTGATTTTTATTTTTGTTTCTCATATCAAAAGGAAACATTTAACCCTAACCCTAACCTGAATTAGATATCTAGGAAAATATCTGGTAAGTAGATCAATTAAACTTTAATATACAGACCACAAATAAACATCGGTTTCTATTTTAAATGCTACAGCTCTGGACAAGCTTGTCGCTTCAGTTTTTTCAAAATTATTTCTTTCTCAAATTATTTTCGAAACATTTGAAGCCAAAATTCATCCGCTATTTGATTTATGTCCCAGGATTTATGATACATTTTATTTATTGCCTTATATAAACTGCAATGCTAACCTATAAAGTTGTTTTAAAGTTTATCTAAATTGAAGTTGAGACTTTTTATTTATCTGATTTATAGGAGACCCTCTGCATTAGTAAAAACTTGTTCCGCATTGTTATTTTGGGAATATGAAAATCATTCACAAAATAACATTCAGTCATTCCTGATTGTAAAAGTTTTTCACTTGACTAATTAGAGTATTTTTAGATAGATTGAAATGTTTAGGAGTTCCATAAATTGACATTTCTTTCTTGGGAAGTAAAACTTTCTCTATCCCTTCTTTTTTCTATAGCCTTCCTCATAACACTGAAAGTGAACCACTGCACGATTCGTGCCACGGAATCCAATAAAAAAGAAATACTAAAAAAATGTGAATGAACTTAGCAGGAGGTTGTATCTTGGTACATAGGACCAAAGTAAAAAAGATGTCCCGTTCTGAGGAGCAACATTTTCTCACTCCAAACAATTTTTCATTTCTTCCACCTGGATGTTACTTCATAGTCATGATTTTGTGAATGATGTATTTCTATCGGGTGACTAATTTAAGAATAATATTTGTTTTGTATAAAAATGCTCTTGAGATCTCAGAGGAAAACAAAATTAAAACATCAAACCATCAAAATATTTACTTTTCGCCCACGAGACTTAATGAATACAGTTAACAGTAAGACTGAAATGAGGAGGTTTTTCATACTAGATAAATTACGTAGCTCTGGTGGCACATGCATGAATTTCGCTTAGCAATTATAAACAACAAACAAAAAAAACTAAACAAATTGAGCTGGATACGGCCGAGGACCAAAGTACATCCGATCCAAGATGCTACAGGTTCCCATATATATATATATATATATATATATATATATATATATATATATATATATATATATTGAAAAAGGGATAGAATGTGTGGTTTCACCATATAAAAAAGGCACTAAATCGATTCTAATATATATGTAGAATATATGTGGATATCTAAGTTGAGACGATGCGAAATCTTTAAAGTTAAAGTCACAGTCATTACAACGTTTACACACCAGTAATTAGTTACTTATGCAAGTATAATGAGATTAAGATTAAATGTCTTCGTAGCACAAAAGAAAATGCTAAAACCATCAGAATATATACAGAGTATATGTCATAATATACGTTCCATCGCTTTGAAAGAATTTCTTCGAACTAGTAATTTTCTCCTAAATACATATTTTGCGAAATGCAAGATTCTTTTATAGTATTATTTAATATTTACAAATACCGGGCATTCGACAATCAAGCCATTAGCTTTCTAGCGTCCCAGTATTTTGTAGCAATAAAATCAGAGCCATTAAGGGCAGTACACGTGTCCAAATGTTCACCATTCATTGGTCGTCTGGAATTACAGGAAGTACAATTAAGTGCGTCCCTAAGTCCTATTCGAAAAAAGGTGGGCATTGAGGTCCAGTAGTAAAACGAAGACAGACAATTGCAGAACCAGTTTGAAAACCCGGAATTGTAGATAATAGAGCAGCAAGTTTCTCCCAAGCCTTTCCACTAAGTCTATCAGTCATTTCAAGTGTTTTTCCAACTTCTAAATTAATTTGAAGTTTTTCATAATAGAAAGTCATAAATGAATCTGGTTGCTGTAGAATGGTCGCATCTTTCTTCGCTAAGACGTGCGCCTTTTCATTCCCTTCTACACCACAGTGAGTAGGGATCCATAGCAGCACTACAGAATCATCTAAAGCAGTGGTTCCTATCCGATGGTCCGCGGATCACAGGTGGTCCGGCACCACATATAAAAAAAGCTTCCAAGAAAATGGGGATTTTGAAAGCAATGTTCATTGGCCTAGATGGCCGAATATATCCCATGACTATCAGGTGTTGAGCTAAGATTTCTTAAAAGTTTAACATAATTATTTTATTATTAGAATATGATACAACATAATTTTCATGACCTATGTATGTTTAAATGTGGCAAATGAACTTTCACAACAATTAATCCCCATACCCCTCCCCCTGAAGTTCTCCCAGCAAGTTGGTGTGTGTGGTGGGGGGAGGGTCGCACATGGTTCAATTTCTGGCTTAGTGGTCCACAGATTTCTATTTGTTAGGAACCACGATCTAAAGAGTTCAGTAGTGATCTACATTCATAAATTCCTTTCGAGTCCCACGCTCTGTTATTAGATTTTAAAATATTATAGTTATCGTGAAGAAACGAAAGTCCTTAAATTAAATGCAGGTCGTATGAATGAATGCATATTCATATTCATGGTATCAAATTTATTAACTTTCAAACAATTATTGGACTTCTGAAATATTCTCACTTTAGATGTAATTATCTCAGTCATATAAATGCCCATAATTGAAAGTAATTTAAGCCGTAATGCATTCTTAATTGCTCGAATATCTTTGAGGAAGGCTAGAAGGGGAGTAATTTAGATAAAGCGGAGTCATATATCTCACAGAATCACGGCCATTTCGTACATATAAATAACACGAAAGTAATTCCCCGCACTATGGAAGGTAACGCGGAATCGATTTGCAATTATACACGCTCTCGGAGAATGGAAAACATCTGACTGGATATAAATAGCTGTAAAAGCTCCGGTATAAATGATACTTATCACTGGGACACAAAAAGCGAATTCTGAGCACGTAGGATTTATTGCCTCAATTTCAGTAAGAGGAGAATGAAAGTTATATGAGAGGGTATTAATGAACTTTATCCTCATTTTCTTTGTTTGAATGCTGATGGTT